>JAWWES010000115.1:98069982-98090247 GCA_035583135.1 Lophotriccus pileatus | reverse complement strand
TTAACTGAGCAAGATCGGCCATTATTTCATAACAATAAAATTATTGTGTTTCTACTGAGCAGCTAAGTTTAGTGTCATTGAAAAGAGAAATTGATAGTGGAGTGAAGTAGCATGAAAGTAATACTGTTTACATTCAAGAATTCAAGAATCTATATTTTCTGAATGCAGCAAAATTCAGTGGACAATGTTTGCTCATGAATCTAAATGGAACTTTCTGCTTTTCCAATCACTTTGCAAGGGCCTGATGAGTGTTTTCATTTAGTGCTGATGTCTTCTTCCTCCCTTTAATCTTCCCCAATCTCTTTACTATTTTCTGTAAGATTATGCAACATACCACTAAGTGATGGTTAAACAAAACCCCAAATCCTCTTGTTAATTTTAAATTATTTATGTTTGCATTTAAAATCAATATTGCTATTTGAGCATGCCAGTGTGCATTGTTTTGGGCACCAGAGTTAGAAATAAATCAGGGTCTAAACCAAAGTCCTTGTCCTGGTTCCAGTTCATCACACTGTCAGCCACGTGCCTCTAATCAAACAACTGGTGTGACCCTGACAAGTAAGGGCATCTGCTGCTGCCTTTCTGTCTTATGAGACATGACCTTGAATATCTTTACCCCTAAACCAAGGTGGAGCTGTTTTAAATTGGTTTTCTCTCAGGAAAATAGCAGGGAATAATGATATCCAGGAGTTGCACAAGTATAGGAAAACTGAAGTGTGGCAGAAAAAGATTGCAAAAGTCAGGATTTATTACAAGGATTTCAGAATTGCAGGATACTGTAGAAAGGAAAAAAAAGAAGGATAACACAATCTTGATTTCAACAAAAGTGAGTTATGGTAGCTAGACATTTGCTGATTTCCCCAGGTTGAGCATGTAGGCTGTTTATGTGTGAACTATGAACTGCTTACCACTCAATTGCATGATGGGTTGTCTTGGTCATTACTTTTTTTCTGCTTTCTAGTTCAAGACATGAAACTTGTAGGGCAGGGGATGAACAAAAGACAAGGGATGAATAGTGAAGTCCCCCTTTTCAATACACGGTTACTCGAGTCGGCAGGGGTGTAGGCACACTCCTAATATTTTGTGTGAATAAAAGAACCTGTTGTGAAACCTTTTGGCAGTTAGCAAAGAGGCATAAATGCAGCACACATGAGAAGCCATTTATATTTCAAATCACTATTCAGAAAGGTTTGTTAAGGGTTTGAGAAGCTGAGCTGAACCCAAAGCTTCAATATAGGTACTTTTGATGGAAAAGTGTGTTTGTTTATCCTCTGAGAGTAGTTATGCTTATATGTGGCTGTCATCTACTTTCACATTTCACTTGCCTTCAGATAGACAAACTGTGTGTTTTTCAAAATTCTGACACACTATAGCTGCCCATGCAGAAAAAGTGATTTCTAGGCTAGTTCATTTTGCAAACTGTGTGGAAAAAAAGCCAACCAATACCCATTCTCCCCCTCTCCCAGCCTCAGCCTTCAGGAGGCCCTTTTCAGGTCCCTCTGTCTGGCTTCTGTAATCAGAGCTCCCAAGAGAAAGGCATTTCCTCTCTCACGAGGACTCCCTTCTCAGAATTCTGCTAAAGGAACCCAAATTCTTCTGCTAGCACTGATTGACAGTCAACAGAGCAAAGAACTAATCAGGTAGATAATTAAAATAAAGCGAAGAGCCCTGGTTAAAACCAAAATTTATAGTGTAACAAAATCAGGAGATGGTCAGCATTATATTTGGACATTTATGTTGCAGTATATGTGTTTTTGTAGTAAGAGATAAAACCTTTAAATTAGACAGTATTGTTATGTAATTTGCGCAAGGAAGAATGAATCATGTTAAACACCAATTTTTGGTGCAGAATTGCTTTGTAAATGTGTTCAAACTCAATAAATTTATACTATACAAAGTGTTTAATCTGGTGAGCTTAAGTAATTTAGCTAGAATCACCTCCTCATGTGAAAAGCGCAGTTACAGAATATAAATCAATGATGAATTTTGAAGACCAGAAGTTACTTTCTCATCTCCACTCACTAGAAATCCCAAAGGAAATCTAACTAGACCAAAAGGAAAAAAAAAATAAAAAACCCAAACAGGTAAACAAAATGTTATGAACATGTTTGTTCTTTCTTGTCACCCTTCTTTTTTTGAATACACCTACTCACATTTTAACATTTTGAACTCATTTATGAGACAAATTCAGCACATCAAAGAATTTTCTGCAATTATTTTTTCATAAAAAAAAATTAAAAGGAAACTTAGCAAACAACCACTCCTCCTTTTAGAAACTACGTAACAAAAGAAATAATATGCAAAGTTACAACTAAAGAGGGGAGAATATTGCCCAGCTAGAGTCTCATGCAGTTGACAAATAATGATTGGTGGCTGAGAATGAAATCTTTTATCAAAGGTGATGGTGAAAACTATATGAGTTATAATCACAGCCTTTCCTTTGATCTTTCATCCAAGTGAAAGATTTTTTGAAAGTCTCACAATAATCACTGGAAAGGATGACATTCAGTTTCTACGAAGTGCAGAAATACAAGAGGGTTTTTTCAGCTTGTGCCTAAAATACAAGGGGGAAAACGATGACCCATATTAGTAGTAAGATTACATCTGTAGAGTCACTCAGTTCTCATGTAGCCAGTGAACTACATACTGAATGTGCATTTTTACAGAACATATTACCTTTTAAAGATAATATCCAAGCCTCACATTGCAAAGGAAAGTTTTATCATCTTTCCATTTAATTCTGCGTTGTACTACTAACTCAAAATGCAGAGATATCAGTGGCATTTCATGGTAAATTAATAGGTATAGATAAAATCTTCTATAAATATTCATTACATCTCATTATTGCAAATTAATGAACAAGATTCTGAAATTAAGGGTAGTCACATTTGGAGATGTGTATCACTTTCCCTACATATGAGGCATAAGAAATAAATTATTCTCTAAAGAAAAGTTCTAGTTTACTCCAAGGGTGGCCCTGAGAGGCTGGCAGTATACTGTAAGTGGGTTAATCTGATTGATAGCAAAGCAAAGAGAGAACAGTTGCTTGGCTTTAGGTATGGCAAACAGCTGCCCATAACATTAATTTTGAGTAACTAGACCAATTCTTACATTCCTATGTCTTATATTCAAAATACTCTACTCTGGTATCATGGCTGAATTCCTACCCTTTCCAAGAGTGGCTCAGAGGGCTTGTCTGAGCTCACAGTTGATACTTGTTTACAGTAGTCAGCTTTGAGAGGGTCATTTAAGTCAGTTCTGGCCCAACTCCTTTAGTATTTACCAGGAGAAGCGACAAGTCACCAGGTTTATGAAAGTACATATTTCCCTATCTTGTGGGATGTAGCATCTTGTGTCTCATCTACGCAGCCTCCACATACATCTTTAAGTTTGCAGTGATGTTAAGTGACTTTTTCTGATACCGTCTGACACTGTGAAAGAATTTGGAGGAGATCAGAATTCAAAACAAATTTTGGTGGTCTGCAAGGACAAAATTGACTCGCAGTGGTATCTTTGCAGGACTACCCAATGCTGAGATGCCTAGAGAGGTAAAACACAAATAATGTGTAGATGCCAGTGTCTGCATATGTGCTTAGTTGTCTTAGTTAGAGAGTTGTCTTAGTTAGAGAGTTGTGCTTAGAGAAGATTAGCCAGACTCCTCTCAGAGGAGTTCAGCCTGCAGAAGAGGAAGATGAGGGGAGATCTCATTGTAGTTTACAACTTTCTTGTGAGAGGAAGAGCACTTACTCTCTAGACCTTACACTAACTTTGTTGCTCTTCTCTGGATGTGCTCCAGCAACCTCAATACAATTCTTCTAGTGAGGGGTCCAAAACTGAACATAGCACTCGAGATGTGGCCTCACCAGTGCTGAGTAGAGAGGAACAATTGCTTCCCTGGTTCTGCTGGCCACACTGTTGTTGATATAGGCCAGGATGCCCTTGGCCTTGGCCAACTGGGTACACTGCTGGCTCGGGTGTTGATCAGCACCCCCAGGTCCCGATGGACAGATTTCCAGCCACCCTGCCCCCAGCCTGTAGTGTTGCGTGGGGTTGTTGTGACCCAAGTGCAGGACCTGGCACTTGGTCATGTTGAACCTCATACAATTGGCCTTGGCCCATTGATCCAGCCTGTCCAGATCTCTCTGCAGAGCCTTCCTACCCTCTAGCAAATCAACATTCCCTCCCAAATCTCTGTTCTCAAAGATCTTAAAAACTCAAGTGAAAAAGTCCTAAACAACATGATTAAAATTGTCCCTGTTTGGAGAGGATGTGGGACCAGATGTCATCCAGACATCTTTTCCAAACTCAATTATTCCATGATTCTGTGACAACTCGACTTTGTAAATCAATCGTGGGAACAGTCCTCCAACAGTGGGATGGCTTAAGCATTTGATTGAGAAACATCTTAGCTGTTTAGCATTTAAAAACTCTGAAACAAACAAACAAACAGAAAGATTGGGATATGGGGAGGAGAGACTTCTAATTTAGAAGCATCGTGCTCTCTAAATGCAGGGCTACTGAAGGACTCCAAGACCAAGTGAAAAAATGTCAAATAATTCAGAGTATATAACTAAAATCAATAAATGTGAATTCTGCTCCTGATGCAGAATGCTTCATTTTCAGGAAACTCAGCATTTAGTGTCACCATGTTCAGTGTTCCTTTGGGGCCCCCTAGAAAATACAAAGCTGTTCTTAGCACTTCAGAGCTTGCCATGGACTAGCTCTTTTCTGTTTAACCAGTTTTGCCACCTTCTCTGGCTGGTTCTGTCACTCAGCTGGCAGTGGCTTTTCTCCATTTTCTCATTCCATATCACCACTTTTGGGCAGACACCTTTATTTTTTGTAATCTCTGTCATCTGAGGGGAAAAGATCCACCTTTCCCTATTTTATAGACCCTCCACATAGATTACTTTCAAAGCTCAGACAGAAAAGTTTCTCCTGCCAGCTTGCTTAATACTATTTTTACTTCTTCTGTATTTCCACTTTGAGTTCATGCTATTATTTAAGTCCAAAGGGTTCTCCCAATTAGTATCTAAAAATATAAATAAAAGTAGCTTTCCTTTAAATGAATAAAAAAAATTACAATAACGCAAGTACTAATACACATGATAAAATTATTATAGAGTAAACCCTTCCACTCATCTGAAATCTATGTAAATAAAGTTTGACACTTTTTAGAAATGTGGTTTACCTTTGCCATGCAGTAAGAAAGATGAGGGTTTTAAAAAATGAGATTCATATGAAAGTGTCCATTTAAACCCTGGAAACCAGATTCTGTGACCTCTGTTGAGAGCATTTTTGCCTGATTAATGAAAGAAAAAAAAAAGACTGACATATTTTGCTCATATTAATATCGGCACAAGAGGTACATTCATTCCATCCTCTGTTGTCCGTGGATTCACAGTCAAACCTTTGTTAGATGGTACCCATCCTCCCTTCATATGGGTGATACAAATCATGTCTTTCTCATGAGAAAAAATCTGCTACGCTTTTTCAAAAGGAAAAGTCTGATACATTTTGGAGGGCTTTCTTCCCTTTTAACAGATACTAGTAGCCAAGAAAGAAATATAATTTAGGACACAGAACTGTTTCAATGTGCAAACTTGTGGTGCCATACAGTATGTCTTAATATTGCAGGTTTAATACTAACTGTGCCCTAGTAATTTAATAATTCTGTGGGAAGACTGCTGGGTAATAGTGGATATTTGTCTTGTGATTTCTTTGTGGCAAATCAGAAATTACAGCAGTGCTCAAAGGAATAGAAATCTTAGATACTCATGACCTTCACTGAAACCCCTTTCGTCACTTGTCAGTTCTTTAAGGGGCAATTTAATTGTAGCTCTTTGGCGGTGACAAGGTAAGTGCTGGCATTTTGGCACTGTCATTCATTAACCTCCTGCAATGTCAGCAGCAGTGCCTGAGACATGTCACCATTTCCCCAGTGATGGCAAGCTGACTTTTAGGACATGTGTTATTCCAGAAATGCCTACTAGACAAGTCTGCATGCTTCATGTTCTTTTGTATGGCATCATTTGTGCATTGTTTATGCAGTTAAATAGCTTCAATAGTAAAACCAATTTGTCTCAATCCAGTAAAATATAATCTACCAAGTGTCATGAGCAAAAAATGTCCTAAATGTTTTATCTTGCTCAGAGATTAAAAAATATAAAATAAAATAAAATAGAATAAAATAAAATAAAATAAAATAAAATAAAA
Source organism: Lophotriccus pileatus (assembly GCA_035583135.1). Taxonomy (NCBI): domain Eukaryota; kingdom Metazoa; phylum Chordata; class Aves; order Passeriformes; family Tyrannidae; genus Lophotriccus; species Lophotriccus pileatus. The sequence goes on along the minus strand of JAWWES010000115.1, from coordinate 98,084,031 downwards.
GAGTAAAATAAAATAAATAAAATAAAAACCAAGCGAACAAAACCTCAAAACAGAAGTCAGACAAAACCAAACCAACCCAACCAACCAACAAACCAACCAACCAACCAACAACAACAGCAAATCCCTTGAGTATAAACTGCAAGGAAAAATCATCTCTTATCATGATACCTGAAGGTAAAATAAAGTTCTCTTGGATGTAAATTTTTAAAGCAGAATTAAATAAATAAAATGCTGGATTGCAAGGCACACAAGATACATTAAAATAATTATTATTTTGTATTTCATATTTCTGAATGCTTATAAAAAAATTATTAATACTAAATAGATTGAGGGGAAGAATTGATGCTGAGAACTGTTTGCTGCTAATAATAATAATTAATATTAACGAGTTTGATTTTCACTTTGCAAATTCACAGTAGGAAAACTGAGAATGACTCAAAAATAAGATAGTTATTGTGCTAATATTATGGATAACTTATGTTACAAACACTTTAATCTAGATTTGAAACCCCAGAAACGTAAAACATTTGAGTCTATTTATTCTTTAACCTTTTTAAAAAATCTGTATCTGGGTTGAAGCTGGATCTCAAAATGTTCCTATATTTCCTCCATATACAAAAGCCTAGTCTGACTAGTTTAGAACTTGAATCAGCATCCAGTTTGGCCCAGTGCCTGAAACCAGGTAGCAGAGAATAGTCAGTACTAGAAACTTGCCTTGTTAAAAAGAATTTAGCAATATTCTTTTCTTCAACCAAAATGAAAGGCTTTAATTCTGTACTGAAAACCGCTCCTCAAGCAGCAGATAACAAGGAGCAACCTAGTCATGAAAAAACATGGATGGAATTAAACTTACTAGGGATGTCTGAAGAGAAATTTGGAAGAATTCCTACCAAATACAACATGCAGGCCTAATGAATAGGTGAGTATTTAGACAAATTTTACTCTTTTTTTTTTTTCTTCCTTAAATAGTTTCCTTTTTAGTCTACTTAAAGGTACTCTATATGTTTATGAGAACTTAGATACAAAGATATGGTAAAAAAAGGCAGAAATAGGTAAACAAATTGAACTTGAGGAGAAACATTTATAAATTACTGAGGTGACTTCTGCAAATACTAGAGGAGCTTTCAGCAAGAACTCTTTCAGCAGACACCACCCAAAGAAATATGTATATTTCAAATTTGGAGATATCACAATTCAAAGAAACCCCATACCGTTCCAATATTGAGTTGAAATTGCAGGGAATACCAATAACTTTGAGAGCAGGGGATACCAATAACTTTGAGAGCTATTATTATGTGGTTCAGAAAATGAAGTTACATATTTAACATTTATTTCAGATAAAATAGCAAACTTCAGGCAAAAAGAAATAAAAAAGGAAATTTCAGGTGAAATAACACTTTTCTAGGATAAGTTTTAAAAATTTTATTTTGCTGAATTACAAATGCTGCTTAGAGATTCCTGCGTTAATATCTTTTTTAAACTGTAGTTGATTCAAAATCTATCATTAAAAAGTTAAAATATTACTCTTTTATTTTCAAAAGAGCTTCCTTCTCTTTTTACAAGTATTGATCATACCAATGTGATTTTATGAAAAACTATTATTTACTTAAATCAGCAGTTTCCAGAGGAAAAAATATTTCAATGCCTTGTTACTATCAACTCTACTACTTACTTTAATAGAAACGTGGGTGAAAGCAGTTGCTGAGAATGTATGAGAGTGGTGTGTAAGCGGGAAGACTGAAACTCCAGGCAGATGGAGTTAAATGAATTGCAGTACAGTGCTGAGGGCCAAACCAGACAGTCCATGTGCTGTCACAGTGTACCTGTAAAGAAACAATAATTATTTCCAAACATTATACTGGATGCAGTGGTATACATTATGTAATCAGTGTTTTGCAAGTAAAATGCTATCCGTGCTAAAGAAATGTTAGTGCAGAATGGCATCAGTATGAAAGCAACGATGACTGTAGCAGGGACTTTTCCAGTCAAAGAAGTGGTGCTAGTTGTAAAGAGAAAGATGAAAAAAGCCCACCACATCCAATTAGAGAGCTAGGATTCTGTCCTATGAAAGTCATTCCATTCTAATACAGCAGGCACTATAAGAGTCCTCTTTTCCAAGAGCAGCACTGCACTGCAGAGCTGCAGCTCAACCCCACACTGAGAACAGCACTTTGCCAGGAGGGCCCACTGCACATCCACGCCAGTCACACTAATTGATCCAACAGTCTCTGCTGCGGCAGTTAGGAAAATTTAGCTTCTCTCTGGATTTTGCTCCCTTTTGCCCCAGGGCTGGCAATACAGATGAGTGATTTCCTTTCGTCATACATAAAGATTTGGAGACACAACATTGATTGCTGTCCTGACAGTTTCCAATTTGATGAACAAAAATTGAACCAAAGTGAAAACAAGTACAGGAATGACTGGATTGAAAGATTATGATGAATCTCTGAGCGCTGTACCCCCCCAAAAAAAAAAAGTTTTTCTGTTATCTTTCATGAGCTAAACTACTTTTCACATATTAAATACAGCATTACAGAATTATAACTTTTTGTAGTCATAAATTAAAGGCATTTCTTCTGCTGCACAAATAACTAAAAAAAAAATTGCAGTGGAAGAAGCAAGTTACAAATATAAGAAATTAATAGGTAAAGCTGATCCTACACTCTCTTATTGTTTTTTCTTCTAAGTAAAATGTCACATTCTGTTCTACCTTACATTTCTATTGGTCCCCGCTACCATGCTGTCTCACTTAAGGGGCTTCTCAGATGATCAATCCTCAAGTAACCAAGAATCAGATGGCTTTTATCAAGTCCTTTCCTCCCTTGAATGGCAAAAATGTGTACTACTGGCACTGTAGAGAGCCAAGCAGGTCAATGTGAGAGCAGAACTGACTCATTATCTTTATTTTATACATATTTAACCAAAAAGGTGAAAGAAGTTAAATGAGAGGGTGCTATGCCTGAGAGAGCTGGCAGAGCATGAAAACAGACAGAAAGCCTTGCTCCATCAGCTCCTCCCAATCAGCTGTACCAGTTTTGCTTTGCTTCTTTCCTGGAAAGGCCTTGAAAAATTTAGCAAACATCAATTATCCAGTCATGTCCACAATAAAATAGAAACCTGTATTAACTCTAAGACATGCAGAAACAGGAAATAGTTGTGAATTTTGTACCCTTCATTTCATCAGAATTAATCTCTTGAGTACAGTCAAAGAAGTGGTGAAATTTCCCTCCAGATTCCAACATGTGATTGCTCATGTTTAAGTTGCCTTAAGATAGGAGTCCATAGCCCTTTGACCTGCTACAGAGTACGTCTGAGGGTATCTGCACGGAGCTGGCAGATGGGACAGAAGACCCACATGAAGCTCATGTCTCTTGGAGCAGCCCATGCTATCTCAAAATGTACTGGACAGCTTACCATAGGTGAGTAACACAGATCCTTAAACTTATTTGTTAATAACATGTTTTTTATATGAGCTATGAGTAGAAGAACCAGTTGTAGACATGGAAAATATAGTCAGTATAGTCAATGTAGAGGAAAGGGAAATTCATCTCACCCTATAGCACTGTCCCATCTGAATTTCTCTGTAGGCTTCAGTGGCTGCACTGATCAGATCTTTATGGAGACTTGGAGAGCTCTGAATACATTCTAAACTATTCTTAGGTTTCTTATAAATATTCTATTTGACTTTTTCCCTTGAAAAAGCTTATCCTTTAATCCTATAATACCAACCCTCATTTTTCACCTGCTGTGAATAAACAGATTATTTGGGGATATAATAAATATACCAAATATAACAAAAGACAGTGTTTTCTTTTTACGGGAAGTAACAAAATGCATTATTTTGGGGTTTGATGATGAATTTATTTCACAGTGGAACAAGTCAGTTGCTTTTATTGCTGTATCCAAGGTCTCGAAGAACCAGTAATTCCAAATTTTTGTTTAAAGAGTTGAAAGTGGAAAGTCCCCAAAGGCTGACAAAAGAATAATCTCAGATATAATTTTGAGAGACTTAAAGAGCAGGTCGGAAAGCTTTAAATAGGAGACAGGAAGCTTAATGTATGTTTTCATAGCAAAATAATCTCCTGTAAATGCAGGACCAGCCAAAATCATAGTAAAGTAATCTATAACAAAGGGAGAGAGTGAAAGACATGATTCAGTGGAAAGAAAAACATTTATAGGAAAGAGGACTCAGGGAATCATGAAAGGATGCTGTCTTTGGCCAAAACTCCTGGAGTGCTGAGAGGAAAGTATGATAAAGAAATGTCTGTAAGTATGCTCATTGTTTTCTATAGGACTGTGCACTTCTCATGCTAAAAAGGAAGAAAAAGGTCTAGAAAGGTATACATTTGTCTGCATGTTGTCTTAGCCCAGTTTGGAATTAAGCAGTAAAATGAAGTATCCAGAGATCTGTCTGTGCTAGTGACGCTACTGGGCCAAGCATTTTTCTCTGCCTCCAAAGCCAGCTGGCATGGCATAGTTAACTTCCACACAGTTAAACCATTTTCAGACTCAAAGCAGAGTAGTCACTGACCCTGTCTGTTCCCAGGCAGCCAGAGATGGCACTGGCCAGGGTCATGGTGCTGACCCTAACCCTGCTTTGATCATGCCACCCAGCATGAGTAGGTGACCAGGAGAGTCCTGGGAAGGTGCTTGCTTAAGTTACCAGAGAATGTTAAGCCTTGGATGCAAGTGGGTGAGGCAAAGGTTGGTTTCACCCCAGATTTAAACAATGGGTTGAAATTCCATATTTCTGAATATTTTCAGATATAATTATATTTTCATAAGTGATATGACACTGTAGTCCTCTGTAGTTTACCTGCAGTAAAATTATAATTCAGATTACTGGGTCATGGAGTGACCACCAAGCCCCAAAATGTTTCTGCTGAAGGTACAATACCACAGAAGCAAAGGTATATCACCTTGAGAATTGTAGTATTGTCTGGTCCCAAAAACAAGACAGGATGGAACCTACTTGATTCAAGCTACTTTTACACAAAGCACTTTGTTCCCAGACTAAAGTAGGCAGTCAAACACAGTGGACTGTCATTGCTGACCACAGTAAGATAAGGCAAGGTTCTGCTAGTGGGGTGGCTGCAGGGGTCGCTGCTGCTTCCAGAAGCTGGCAAAGCTAGCAGAGTTTGTGTGGCTGAAGTGGTGCTAGTAGATCCAGCCAGATTAACATTGACTGGAGTTTTTCTGCTGCTTTCTCAAAAAAACCCCAACAATCCCCCCCCAGTAAATCAAATAAACAAAAAACAAGCCCAAAACAAAACAAAAAACCCCAAACAAACAAAAAACCCACCACAACCACCAAACCAAATATTTATTTTATCTTCTTCGTGTCGGATTTTCTGTTCAGGTATTAACTGATTACACATGGCTTTATATCAAATGATGATCTAAAGTAACATATCTAACATTGTAAACAAAATCCCAACCCATGAGGTAGTGAAACACCTCTATTCAGGTAAATAAAATCATTGTGCTGCTAACCTCTTGTCACAATTCGTCAGCTCTTTGCTGTAATCAGAGTTAAGTGGCCTTGAACTCTTCTATGTAATACTTCTACACATAGCCAAGGAGTAAATACTTGACACTTGACATGTTTTTTACCATACCAGTGTGTATATATATGTTTTTTTTAGTTAATAGGTGTGAGCATCTTGCCTGTCTACTAAGACACAGAACATTCATTTCCACAAAAGCAACAAGATTTACAGGTTTCATCCTTCTTTTTATTGCCGTTTATCCCTGTGTCACGTGTAGGTTAAGATTGCATGGGAAATCCTTCCATTGCTCAGTTGTATGGCAGTTTTTTCCTGGACTTCAGTGAGTGTCTCACTTCTGAAGAGGGGTGCAGGGGGAGTTCTGAACAAAAGCTATGTACAGTTACAAACAACAGCAAGAGGGAGAAGGCAGTGGGGAAATCAGTTGGTAGGAAATTAACTTTTGTAATATAACCCATGGACAGAATTTAGGAGTTCAAACCATCAAGTTTCCACTAAAGCCAAGCAAGCCTTACAGTAATTCAGCTACCCTAGCTGTCTTTGATAACATGAACCCTGTGAGCAAATGAAGAATCAGAGGCAGGAATACATTTAAACATTTTCATAAAATTTCAAACACTGCAGTGAAGAAATATAGATAGTTCTTTTTTTTTTTTCAGTAATTTCTGTTCATTTCCTTCTTTTTTATTCATTATGTTAGCATAATAAACTTGATCCTTTTCAGTAAAAGAAAAACGTATTGTAAGTTCCCGTCCCTGTGTAGGTTCCATATGCACATGGAATAATATGTTTAGAAACCAAAGGAAATAGGTCTTTTAAAATAATCTGTCATCCTGTAATATTCTTGATGGTGTTTTGATTCAAACTCAATTCTTCCTGATCTCTCTCATTATTCGCTGTTGAACTGTTTAATGCCAGAGTTATAGGCCAACTGGTAGGAAGAGTGAAGGGAAAGTATTATTTCCCTACAACATAAAGTTGGATGTCTCATTTTCATTATTCTCTTTCACACCCAAGACAAGTTTTGAGCTCTGCCACAATGGCCCACATTGATTGAAATGCAAAAAAGATACAAAAAGGCAGCAAATGAAGGGTTTCTAGCAAGATGTATTAGGAAAATCATGATAATATTTTATACTTTTTAGTACTTTGAAATCTTTGTAATACCTCCTCTTTTGTACAGTAAGGGGTGTTTTTTAAGGAAATAAGTTTCCTTTTAAGGAATCTAAGTTTCATTGAAATAAATAACAACATTCTAAATAAATTTGCCAGGGGCAATTTTTCTTGCTTATTGCTTTTTCTATCAAAGCTTCTAAATTAGGTTTTTGCTAAACTAGATGACTGCCTTCCACAGGAACAGTTTTGTGGAGTTCCCCAGTGAAGCAGAAAGTGTATATATATATATATATATATACATACTTGGAAGCTTCACACCAATGTTAGATAAAATCCGTTTTTGATTAAATAAATAAATAACATCTGCTGAAATCTTAGAACAGACAACAGACATTGCAAACTGCAGGCTGAAACACTTGTGTATACTTGATGATTTGCATCAGGCACATCAAACATTACTCCACCAGTAGTTCTCAAAATAAGGGTCAAATTCAGCCAAGTGGGGATCACAAACAGAAATTGGAATTATCAGTAGAAACCTAAACACTGCTGCTAAGCTTGGTTTGTATTTTAAAGGTGGTTTTTCATGCTAACCAATGTAGCTTTTCTTATCCAGACTCTTTCTTCTTGCTTTACAATTTTTTTCTCCAGTTCTTTTGTTCTAGGCTTTTTACTTACAGACAACACTTGTTTTAATATATTTGGGATGCGAGTCAGCCTCTTCTCTGATTCACTCAGTTCTCTCCTCCCCAGATAACTGAAAGGTAATACCTTTATAAAAGCCTCCCCTTCTGCTCTCCATTCTACACTAATTATCAAATTTCTCCTTTTTATTACACTAAAAAAAAAATTATAATAATTCTGCCTTTCTTGAAATATATGTCACTGTTTTTCAGAGTTTTTATATGCATGTGAGAGGAGATGTCTCTATTTTTCTCTGTTATTCCCAGTGTATTAGAACATACAGAGTGGTACTGACATATTCGTCTGGATCTATCAAGTTACAGTTACTGGTACAAGTCTTCTGTTGTCTGTAGGACATCGACATATGCTATAATTATTGTTCCATCACTACCCTCAAGAGTGAACATCTGCTCCTACCCTATCATCACAGTTTTAATCTTCTTGTAGCTCCTATTTCCTTGAAGAGCAATCCAAATAAGACAGACCCTATCTTTTACTTTTCTCAATTTTTTTTAAATAGCTTCCAGGCTTTCACCAGAGAGAAGTGAATACCTCGAGATCCCACCAGTATTCATTTAAATGAAAAAACTGAACTCCCTCTAGCTGTGCTTGTGCCTGCAAGCAGATGGAGTGAGGTGGGAATCCGACTTGCTCACAGGCATAAACACAGTAACAGCAAATTGAATTTGCTAATCAAGGGTGGGGGCACAGCTCTGAGAGAGCGTCCACAGCCTCTCTGCAAACTGTGTTGAGTGTGGGAACCACAGGATCTGCATCAATACTAAGAGTCCTCCCACAAGTACATAGTCATCCTGCTCTCTTGCAGCCTTTCCCAGCTGTGAAGGAGAGTCCCTGATCACCCATTCCAACCCAACTAACCTCTGTGCTTTGCACACTTCAACAATTTTTTTGTCTGTACCCTTTGGCCAGGATAAATATTACCCTTTGAAAGTAACAAAGGCAGGAGCAAAAGTAAAATATTCCCACAACATATCTCAATTCACTGGCTAAGAGTGTTCAAAGGTACGTGAAATAATGCTTTAGCATTGGTTTATGGCTGGACTCAATTATCGTAAAGATCTTTTACAACCTAAATGATTCTATAATTCCATTGTCAATAAGCTTCTGTGGTCAAAATGCGTAACCAAACATGCACACTCATCTTGGCAGTGCTAAAGAGCCTTTGCCCTTCCAGCATTTATCCCCACCTGACAAATACAGAAAATACTGCACACATGACACACACAAAAAATTAGTATTCAGTGGAATGAGTTGCAACTTCAAACAATGTTAAACTGAGTGCAGTCAGAGTCAAAATGCTAAATGTGAAAGCTACACCCCCATCAAGTCCTTAAATTTGGGGAAAAAAAAAATAATCTATTTGTTTGAAGAAACCATAATCTGCATGAAAACAGTCTGGCATATTGTGGTGTGTGAAGTCTACATCTGAATCCTGCTTTCTGCTCTGACTCTCCAAAACTTGTAGTTAGACCAACCAATGTTGTCAAATGACATTTTCTCCTTTTGTTACTGTTCAGCAGCCTCATCTCTATTGATTTGGAAGATGGTTTTGGAAACAGTCCACATGAGAACCAATGCAAATTTCTGCATTGTAACTTTAAATTGTTCTGTCATAATGAACCTCATACACCAGCAATGAAATGAAGCACAAGTGACAATCTCAATACCATGTATCAATAATGTCTGTGCTTTGAATATCTTTTCAATGTTATATTACATTTCACCATCCTCTTTTGGAAGTACTATGTATCTCTTGCTGTACAGTAAACACTTCATGATATATTCAACAATGAAAAAACTAATTCCTTTAATGTTTTGTAATTTATTTTCTTTTTTTTGCTGCTGATAAAGACTGAGTCAAAGGCACTTGCATTTTTAAATCATCAGGAATAACTCTGATGTTGACTCAATTTTCGCTTCATTTAGACCCCAATTATATACAGTCACACTTTCAGGACTGTCCTCACCACCTTAACATAAAATGACCTGAAAAGCTGTTTTTGAACAAAATTTCTTTATTTTGTTCTGATTTTGTTCTGAAGCTGATTTTCACCTGTTTTTAGAAAAAAGTGTATGTGATTACACCTCTCCAAGTTAATCTCTTAGTTTTTCTTCTGCTTCAGACCTCTTAGCTAATTTCAATAAATTGTGATAGAAAAGGAGAAAGCTCAAGGGTATTAAATTCTTACTTAACTCCTAAAAGTAGATACCACATAGACAAAAGACAACCAAATTAGAGTGATCACTGAAAAAAAAGCCATGATGTCAGAGACCAGACCACCCATATTAGAAAGAGTCATGCACCAAAGTGCTCAAAGTTCTGATGCTTGGAACAATTTGTTTTTCAGAAGAACCCCGAAGAGTAAAATGAAATGTATTTTAGAGGATTTTGACACAGTACATTTTATCATGCTCTTGACATACCTAACACTGAATGCAGGAGGCACTGAGAAATTGGGAGGATGGTTGAGTGGCACAAGACTGCTCCTGGGGGCAATCTTAGAAAAGTGTCTGCCTCAACCTTCCTCTGCTCTCTGTCAGAGTAAATTACAATCAAAGGCTGCGCCCGCCTTGCAGGAGTCATGTCAGTCCTTCCCATCGGTCCCATCAGTGCTGCTGGCAAATGTACATATCTGAACATACCTGAAGCGGGACTCCTTGTGTCACTCCTTTTTTACATGCAAATGGTTGCTAACTGGAGAAGGACTTGTCAAACCAAGTTTCAATATTCAGACCTGGTCACACTGAGTGTGATGTCACACAGATGTGATATATGTATAGTACAGGATGTTACTTTAGGTCATATCAAAGTAGGCAGAGGTGTAATTTGGTACAACCTAATACAACATGACACCATTATGATTTCCCAGTAAGAACCTGAACATTTTAAAAGAAGCATGTAGAAATTAACATACTTCTGAAGATAAACGTTTGCAAACCCTAAAGATCATTCATGGAGCAAAAGAGTAAGAATATGGGTCAGTGACTGGAAAATTTACAAGTTTTTAAATTGCAGAGTAAATTCACTGCTTAAATACAAGAGATTGCATTTCAAGTAGCTCCTGTGTGGTCTCTGTATCTGCTTTCTCATTATATCCTTGGTGCATTGGTTTCCAAACTAATGTTGAATTTGCTTTTCCTTATAAAATCCCCATACCTAAAATAAAGAATAATTTGTAGCATATACAGCTGTCTAGACCAGCATTAGCTATCACAAAGGATTTAAAAGGTATGAAGGATTTGTTGGTAAGAGGAAAGTTGATGGATTTCAGAGAAAAACATACGTTTATTATCCAAATAGGTCACAAATACCAACATATGACAAAATTCTGCTCTCATTAGTACTGAAATAGAAAAATGTTGCTGGAAACTCTTACATGTATGGATTTATGCCAGTTGCATACAGTTCAACTTGTTCATTAATTGCCCAGTGGAAGAAAAAAAATCCTTTATTTGATTTCTTTTTTAATATATATTTCATAAATGAAAAATGTTCACAGACAAGCCATTAAAAAAAGTTTAATTCTTTCTTGGATTTTCAACTGTATAGTACCATTTACTTTAATTCTCCACATACCACTCAAACTGACTGGATTGCACAAGCAATATATAGACAAGTGTTCCTTTACCTTAAAACCCATCACAAAGTTTTTGTCCAGAATGTTCTCATAATTCAGAGACCACCATGCTTGCCAATAAAATGTAAGAGTAACAAACATAAACTGCAAAAATTCTCAGGCTCATGAAAAGTGCTTAAAACATTCTCACAGGTCACTGAATTGTCCTGCACTTCAAATGAATTCTAAAACTCACCACCTGCTTCCTCCTTTCCCTGTCCTTTTCTGTATGTATCATGATAATCCCTGCTCTTTTATCTCCAAAGCTTTTCCCTTTTCTATGTTCTTCCTACACTTCAGAGGAGTAACTTCTCTTCCCTCACACATTCCCTTTTTTCCAATGCCAAGGCTTGATTTACATTAAATAAGGGTAAGGAACATGATTAACCCTGTACTTGCTATAATGCTTGAGCTAACATGTACTTCTTATCTGAATGAGCAAGAATATCCTGAAAGAGTTGGGATTTTTCGGCCTGGAAAAGAGAAGGCTTCAGGGTGACCTAATTGCAGCCTTCCAGTATCTGAAGAAAACCTGCAAGAAAGATGGAGAGATATTTTTTTTACAAAGGCATGCAGTGACAGGACAAGAGGTAATGGCTTCAAACTGAAAGCAGATTAAGATTAGATATTAGAAAGAAATTCTTTAGTGTGAGGGTGGTTAGGCACTGGAACAGGTTGCCCAGAAAAGCTATGGATGGAACACATCCCTGGAAGTGTTCAAGGCCAGGTTGGATGGAGGTCTGAGCAAGCTGGTCTAGTGAAAAGGGTCTCTGCCCATGGCAGAGGTATTGGAACCAGATGATCTTGAAGGTCCCTTCCAAGCCATGCCATTCTATCATTCTCATTCCTTGATTCTAAGTAACTGTTAATAGAATCACAGATATTTTCATTATGGTATAATCATGTGACAATACTGTCACAGTTTTAGTAACAAGAAAAAAATAATGTTGTTGTAATATAACTTGCTACATGAAGATATTTTAGCTGCTAGCCATCACAGGTCCATATGACCTACAGGAGAAAGTGATGACAATCAATAACCCAGTTCTGCTAATTACCAGTACAACCTTAGTCAAAAAACTTGCCATGCTTCTACTCTTTTATCATACCCTTCTTAACAGTTTGTTCTTTCTGTCACCAAACATAATGCATGGTGAACAGATGTGATTTTAAAGAACTCTGCCAAAATTTTATTGCCCTTTTGTTACATAATTTTTTTCCTATAATGGAGACAGCTCAAGCTCTTCACTTAAAATCTTTAAATTTTTGGCTTTGGGAATTTCTGGACCACACTTGACTTTGTTGTTTAGATATTCCGCTGGTTGAAGTGGAGGAGAAGATCACTGCATCTTCTTTCTTTATGTGGAAGCTACTTTTTCATTAAGTGCAAACATAATCCCTTTTGTCTGTTAGCTAGCTTTGAATTACAGTTGAAAGGAAAATGTGTTGTGCCTCTCTTCGCCTATGTATCTGCTCTTGGGCTTCAAGAGTCAGTTGAGTGTCTAGAAAGAGGAAGAGCAAGCACTTTCACCCTTCCCACCTTCTCCCTATAATACTTTACACTGACTGACTGAACAGTGTCACAGTGAAAGCTTTGGAAGATGTGCCTACAATACTAAGTCCTTGCCAAGCAACCTCTCGTGAGTTAAGTGACCCACTCAGAAGACTTTTATCAGCTTGAATGTAACTGCAGCAGCCAAAAAATTTTGTAAGTTTATGTAATACCAGTTCTGGAGGTGATGAAGCTTTATTAACTGCAACATTTCTTTTCTGATACACATTGCTGATCTTTTAACAACAGCAACACTTTTCTGAGCAAGCAGCTGCACTGACTGGGTGATAATCTCAGCATATAAAATACTCTATCTTGAGTTTATTTGGAAAAAGAATAGACTTTGATGAATCATAGTATTTCAGTTTGATCCTTGTAAATCTAGATGAACCTTAATTTTATTTCATTCCCAATTCCAAAAACATGTGTGTAAATCTGGAATAACTTTGTGTCAATGATCTGTCCTGGTTATTTAAAATTATACAACTGAGAAATCAAGAACAATGACATTGTGTAAGACTATCAATAGCATAATTGAGATCAGAACCTGAACCTTTGTGTTTCCAATTTTCTTCACATTTTATTTCATAAAAATTATAGGTTGGCTTCTAAGTTGGTGTAAATCCACATTGATTTCTGTCTGGCATCAGTTATAACAGATCCTGTTGTGTGTTCATAGCAGTCTCATTCTCTTCTATGAAACTATCATGTCAAGCATATGTAGTATCCATTTTCTTGAAATGGAATATGATTTACAGGTAAGATGTAGAGAGAACAGATTTAAGGATAATGTATGCTATGCAACCAAGTGTATTTATGGGGTCAAATCCTGTCATTCATTTGATCTAAACAGTCCTTAACTGCTGCTTTTGATGTCAAGAAGAGGTCTCTAGTATGCAGTAGAACATGGGGTAGAAATCCCTGAATTAACTCCAGGGCAGTGCTCAGCACAGATGTTCAGTAGGTAAAGAAGACAAAAATTCTGCAGAGAGCTTCACATCACGCTCTATACCAGAGCATGCCGCCACCTAGAGATGTTCTATTTATGAATCCATGTGTTCTCTGCTTCACTAGAAACTCCTGAAAACTAAGAAGATCTACTTTACGCATTCAGTTAATAATTTATAAAGTTTTTCTCTAAACCTTCTTCAAGTGGACAAACCCGTCACAAGATCTTCCCTTTATCATGTACTGAAGTCCACAGAGGCACACAGATTACTCCAGCAAACTTAAATATATAGTAAACAAAGAGCTTGTTTTGTCAACTTTGACTTTTCTACACTAAAGACCTCTAAAATTATCAAGTCCAACCATTAACCTAGGTGTACCACTAAACCATGTCCTTAAGTGCCACATCTGTTGTGTCATGTCATGTCATGGCTAGGCTTTGCAAACGAAGATTTGGGAAGGGCTCTACCCACGTTTCTTGCAAGCATGTTGGTGTCTAAAAAGGCCAATATGAGAAAGGCATGTCTGGTTGCAAAAGGCACAGCAGAAAGACTCCTTAGATGGTATATTCTGCAAGGCACGATTCTTTCTGCATTGTCTTTTC
>JAWWES010000115.1:98039862-98069766 GCA_035583135.1 Lophotriccus pileatus | reverse complement strand
TCTCAATAATGTAAGTTGCTATGTATTTTCAACATAACTCATCTCAAAGAATGTGATATTCAGAATTCAGATTTTGCTGCCTGGCTTAGATCTGAATCTGCCATCATTGTGCAGAATGTTCAGTGAGGATAAAGATGGAAGCAACATTCCACAGCCTCACAGATCACTGTTTCCTTGCAAATGAGACATTACCCTATGTAACAGGTTTCTTTTGGGAGCATATGATGTTTATAATTTAGCACAGCCTTTAGACTTTTCTAATTTGCATCAGGCCTCAGTCAGTCATAGCTACATCAAGCCACTACATTTACAAACAGCAGAAGCTCTTGTATTAACAGATCCACAGCAAAGGAGCCTACTGAAGGATACTGCAGCCCTTTGGTTTCCATAGTGCAGACACCAAAGTTCTTGGGCTTGTGCCCAGTACTATATATGGGAAAATGGGTGAACTGTTCTTCAAAGACAAACTCTCTCTTAGAATAACTCATCTATTACTATGCTTCTAAATTATTCTGTTTTTTTGATTAATGGAAATACACAAATTAAGAAATTGCTGTTAAAAAAGTATAAATATATTTCACTCCCTAAAGTAATTAGAATAAGTAATTACTTAAATATTATGATTTAAAATTGAATAATATCTTTGAGAGCAAACTGAATAAGGAGAAAATGCCTAAACTACTTATCCTAGCAACAATCCTTTTTATCTTGTTTACATAAGAGCTATATATGCTTTGCAAAATCTTAACATTGATACTAGTATTTTTAAGGACATCTTTTGCTTTGTTCGTTTATCTTTTGGCTTGATCTTACGAGAAGCTCACTAACTATTCAAGCAACCAGCTATACGGACACCTCACTTGCAGCTTTACAACAGTATATTGACTCCCTCCATGGCTGCATTTGCAATTTGTTTCCATGCTTTGCTGGACCATAGCCACTCAGTACAGGAAGTTCTCTGCTACTCAAAACAATTAATTTTTTTCATTCCTTCCAGGAATTAATAAAAACCTTCAGATCTTGTTAGGATCTTTTTCTGCAGACAGCCATATACATCACACTGTGTAGGTGTGTTCTCAACAGGCATGGATTGAAGGGTTTAATCTTATCTTCAGCAAGGTGTGGTGACTGCTCTGGTACTCTGGTTAAAGTCTCTTGTTTCTTTTTCCCTGCTTCATCTACTTCCCAAAAAACTAATGCCATTATATAAACACTGACTCCTACACTTTCATCTTCTCTATTGGTTTAAATGCTTTTATCATCTCTGGCGCTGCCTGTCACTGATAGCACCATTTGCAATGGCTATGTTTTTCAAGCTCATAGACTTTGTCTAAGTGCTCCCACTGTGGTGAGGATAGAAGTTTCCTGCCATCAGCTCTGCCTGGCGAGCAGATGAGAGACTTCCCATGACAATCAGGGGAAGCAGAAATACAACGTAGGAGTGCACTGAACTGGTGATATGGATCACTTAGGGGCACGGTTTAGTGACTCAGGGACATGATTTAGTGGTGGACATGGCAGTGCTAGACTAACAGTTGGACTTGATTTTAGAGACATTTTCCAACCTCAGTGGTGCTATGATTATTTTAGATCAGGTATGGGAATGAAAAATGTTTTAGTAGTAGCAAAATCAAAAAAGATTCTGCCATTAGCTACACTGTTCAGTAATGGGTCCTTTGCTGATAGTTCTGTATTTTTCACAAGTCAAATTCATTCTTACAACCTTTATACTGGGAGAGTATAGGAATAAAACCTGTTATGCGAAAGTCAAATGGGTATCGGTTCAGCTGTTTGACTAGTCATCTACTTGTGTTTTAGAATACAGCTACTGCCTCTGAATGCACTGTCAAATATCAGGAGAGATCTGGGTCATAAAATTCAGCAATAAGTTGAAGAGCAGATGAAAACAGAAAAGTATTTTTCAGGATTTTTCAGCTGTTACTTGTGCCTGTGTTATCCTGCAAGAGGAAGACTAGGACAAAGGAAACATAAGGGTTTTCCTTGATTCTCAGCAGATGGCTTATGAAATATAATGCTGTAGGGAGGAAAGGGGCCCCTGAAGATCCTGGATAAAGAAAAATGCATGACTGATATGTTAAACTTACTTTGGAGAAAGAAATTTTTTGTGAAAATAGAGCTTTAATTCTGTGGTTAGTTTTGCAGTTAGATACCCAGGCTTACATTCTTTCACTCCATGGAGTACCAATCCATAGGTTTTCGACATAATCAGGATTATTGCCAGGGGTCAAGGAGCAAGGACTGACTAACTGGCTATCTAACAAAACTTCACTGAAGTACTGCAGCAGTAAACAAGGTGCTCAGAATTTGAGAATTAAGGCATGTAATCAGCCCAGTCAGTGAGTAAATTAAATGATCTATTCAAGTCTAAGCATCAGAGACACTGCAGCAGAATTATTATGCTTCAGCACTGGTTTGGGGCAGTTGGACAGATCTTAGCAACCCACTGCAAACTATCTGTGTTTGTCTGCTGGCTCTCTATTAAAAAGACCCATCATCACTTCTCACATAATTATTCTCTTAAGATTATTTCCGCAGTGCTTGGTGTGAAAGACATTCATAAGTTTGCACCTGTTGATTTGTGGCAACAGAGTTTGATTTTCTCAAGTAATTCAAAGAAGTTCTGCCAGAACTAGGATGTCAGAACAAGTGAAAAACCTGAATAGACACATTTGTCAATCACATTAGGTGTCCAAGATGAAATGAGTGAGTAAATGAAAGCCATTTATCTAGTGAGCAGCTGCCCTCATTACTAAAGATCCTGTTAAGATTAAAGCTATGCTGCCAGTTTCTTTTAATTTCAGTTAAGGAAAAATAAAGGTAAACTTAAAACTGACAATGTTTAATTTAAAATAAGATAGCTGAAAATGCTTTCTATGAACCAGATTCTTAAAAATAATCTTTTGCTTCACCTGAACTACAATGTTTGTCTTAAATATGAGAATTCGTTATTTAAGTTTTAAAAATAAAATTAATGTGAAAATAAATAAAATTAAATGAAATAAAATGATAATAAGATATTTTAAACTGTGAAATCAAAATGCCATTATTTTATTTATTACGGTTTTAAAAATTATTTTCTGTTCACACTAAAGCATTGAGGAACACCATTCAAAGCTTTCTGAAACAGCTTGATACTGCCAAAACCAGAGGATTTGCTGAAAAAGATGCCAGTTCAGAGTGTCACTCAGCTTATATCAATCTCCAAAGCATGTGAGCAAGAAACATAATTTCTGTGAATGTGCTTAGGTACAAATTGTGGCATCTGCTGAGCTTAAAGGTTACGTTTAAAGGTAAAATAATATTCTCTAACAGTGTAAATATTTCTCATTTCCATGAGGAGTCAAATGAGGGTGAAATTTAGGAGGGTAGAACCAGACAGGCAAATTTAACCAGGTGAAATTTCCAAGAAAGCCAACAGCAATACCCAGACAGCTAACGAGGAAATGTGAATGAGGGATGATACTGCCTTTCCAATCTGGCTTGCTGTTCACTGTACAGAAAGCTGACCTTGCTCTATAGAACTGAGAGAAGAAAGAAACACATATATTTGTCATCAGTTAAATGTAACAATGAGCAGAGAGCATGCTTATGAAACTAATTTGTAATGTTAAACTTTAATAAGGCCACATTTTTAGCAGGACTAAATTGGCAAATTGCTAATGCTACACACAGAGTTGTTACACTAGAAGTCTAGAACTGCATTTTGGATTGCTACAACAAGTGACTGTGCAATGATAAAAGATGATGTATGTGTATTTGCCTTGTCATCTAAAATGCTCCAATCCAGTTGCATCCTCTCTCTCCTTTTTACACCTTTTTCACACAGACACACTCACTTGTTTGTTCACATTTCAGAGATGGATTAAATTTTAACATGGCACTGGAAATGAGAATTTTCTGCTTACAGACAGTGTCAAGACTGTTCACGAATAAGAACTGGATTCCTTCATAAAACTCAGCCAAAATCTGTTATCTGTCTGCAAAGCCTGGGTCATGCCATGGTGTGAGGCCAGTGCTCTTGCAATGCTAATGACAGCCAGGGAACTTTTAGATCCCCTCATTTACTGGATGAATCAGTGCCTATATTAGTCATCATGCTTTCATTTTAATTTTTCACTGTGAGAAATTTCCACCATCTTTTAGGGCCCCCTTTAAACTTGAACTTCCCCATGCTGCTTTCAGAGAATGAGAAGCCCATTTAAATGAAGCACAGTTGCTAATGAAGCTGCTCAGAAATGCCTTGCTGTGGTACCTGCTCAGCCTTTTTTCTGCATGTGTGTGTGTGGTTCTCTTTCATCTTAACGCTTATATTGCAAATTTGTTAAAGTAGAAGCCTTTTCTTTCATGTTCTTTTTCTTTAACATTTTCATTGATTTCATAAATTCCTTTTTTTTTAGTGCAGCAGCTGTTGTAGCACAGTAGCCACAAAAACCCCTGTGGCATTAATGGCTTTGACTAAGAAGCGGAGAAAACACTATAATTTTCCTTAATCTTCCATTGAATTTGGAGTTTGCTGAAACCTGAAGCTCAGAGCTTCAAGCTGAAAATTAAATTCATAGTGTGTGGTATCAAAACTATTAGAACTCTCTGGGGTCCAGCATGATTTTCCACCATTTTGGGTGTAATTTACTTCTTAACATGTGTAATTTTAATAACAGTGTTGTATAAATGGTAAATAGATTCTGGAGCCAATAAAATGTTAAGTGGAAATTGTTTCATCTAGACATATCTAATCTGGATAACTTCTAGAAGTTATGTAGACATTGAAATATTAAGACCAGGATATTTCTAAATGAAGAGCAGATATTTACCATAAATAAAGCAGATAGAAAAGAATAGATTATTTCTATTTAATTATTTATTTTTTTACCTTGCTTTTCTAAGTTTCTATAGAATATTAATATTAGAATCATAGTTTAATTTAGCTTTGAAGGGATTCTGAAAGTCCAACCTCCTGGTCAAAACAGGCCAGCTTCAAAGTTAAATGAAGAGAGTGTTGTCCCATCAAGTTTAAACAATCTTAAAGGATGGAGACTGTACTGCCCCTGTGAACACCCTGATCCCTTTTTTGTATATATAAGGTTGGAATTTCATTCATTTGACCAAAGACCATGACTTTTTTGTTGTGCTCCTCAGATGAAAGTCCATCTCCAGCTATGAAGAATTACTGGGGTTAAAATGACTATTTCATCACTGAGGAAGCAGGGACTCGTCAGCAGTCCTAGCAATAGCTGCAAAAGGCAAACAGGGCTGTGTCCTGGCACTGAAGCCAGCAGAGTTTTTACTAGATGCTGGCTTTGTGTCTTTCATTTCTTCCATGTCCCCTGACTCTCTGTCCAGACCTATGGAAAGACTCTGAAGATTTTCTGTTGGATTAGCTTTCTGGAAAACATCTGAATAGATCTATAGCCAATTTAAATGAAAAAGATACAGACCATAAGTTTAAATTTTCTAGGAGAAAAAATAAACCAAAGCAACAAAAAAAGAGAATTTTCACATGGTCCATCAAAAATATAGTAAAGGCAGATTATTTTGTCCTTCATTTGTAAAAAAGTGTTAAACTGAAGATAGTAAAAAAAATGCACTATATCCGGTAGACCTTGGCTGGTTTTGACTAAAAAAGCAAAATGATGTTCAAGTCAACCAACATTCAGAGCAAGCTACAAACACAAGACATTTTAGTCCAGGAGTATCAAAGAGGCTACATTTTCAGAAAAATATTTTGGCTGCCTGCCTCCTCCTATGTTTTGGACTGCTTTTCCATTTGTTCTTATTCATTTTCGTAGTTCAGTGTTTTAAAACAAGAGTTGTCCTGCATAATTGTTATATTTCTACTGTGCTTGTGCCTTTATCTCTCCTTCTTCGATCTTTCTTACTCTTTGCACATTCAGAACCTAAGAAACCACTGAAATTGTGTTTCATACAGCCACATACAAACATGGTGAACACTGAGCATGTGTTCAAGCACCTTCCTGAATTGCAGGCAATGGTCTTCCCTATAAATTGCCTTGTTCTCTTGATTGTAACACCTGGCACCCTGCTCACCCAAGCACTTAGAGAGACAGGGCACTGCCTGCCCTTCATTCCTTGACTTCAGCATGTCATGGCTCTGCCTGCCAGACAGAATGAATGCTGATACTACCAACATGAAAGTTGTGTCTCTCCTGAAGTGATGGGTGAGCAGGGTATGTCTTGCACAGGGTGCATGTGTACTGCACAACTCACCATAGTGCAGAAACACCTCAACTAGCTCTCAATAAATGCACTAAGGGATATTTGCCTCAGCATGAGCTCCAAGAAGATTTGTCTCTTGTTCAAGGGTTAAAGTGCAATGAAATCCAAGCTGCATATAGAAACCTGATTTAGATCTCACAGAGTACCATAAAAGTGTTTAGAATATTAAAAATAAAGGTGTTCCTTTATTTAGGTGTTCCTTTGACAAGGTTATAGCTCAGTGGGTTTTAATTTCTCTTTATCTGTTTTTTTTAACAATCTCTCAGGGCAGCTCATCTTTCAGCTATATGACATGAATTTAGTCTTTTGTCCAAAGACATGCTGTAAACCAAGGAAGCATTTTAATTTGAATATCAGTATTCAAATCCAACAATTTTTTGTTCTGAGTTAAAAGTCCTCATACTGAGCTGAAATTTGAACAAGTGCCATGAATGTTACCGCAGCCCTTGATCACTGGCTGCACTGTGAGATCAGTGTTCTGTAGAAATACAGCCATGAACATACTAATAAGCAACAGAGTCTGTGGAAGGACATAAGCATTCACCCTGTTACTTAGTTCTTGGCAGACTTTTGAATGTAAACCAGTTAACACCATCACAAACAGTCCTGGAGCATGATTTGGGGGTGGTGTTCTCTAAGGATTGCTCCCAATGGGCAGTTTGTATGCAGTTCTCTTGTTTGGAGAATTAAGAGAGTTTAGCTGTGTAAATGTGGGTTGTGCTATATCAATTGTCCTCAGGGAGACAGAATAGTCTCTGGCCCATTTTATTTACTAGTATAGACATAGCCCTTAGAAAAATACCAAACTTGGCAATAGGTCTTTTTAACTTGTATTGTGGTTCCAATAAATCTCTTTTTCTCTCAATGGCATTATTACTTTTTACTGCAAAGCCATTAGGCTGAACAGTACTTTAATAATGATTATCAAAACCAAGGTCACAAAGGGAATAAAAAGAAGCCAACATCGAATTTTTGTCATAAATTACCTCTATGACATGCTTAAAATAATAAAAATCAGTAATCCCAAGAGAAGGCATGTATGGATATTTTGTTAACTACCTTTAAAAGGAACCTTTGATTAAAATATGATATAAATGTAGTGGCTTTACAACAAAAATTGTCACAAGGGTATAATATATGAAAAATAATTAAGAACTTTCCCAGCTTGTGCCTAAGTATCTGGCTTAAAACTTTCATGTTGCACAAATGGGTTATTTGAACACAATTATTTCACCTTAAATAAAATAATACAATGTGAAACAACAATAAGAAAAAAACTGAAACCCAAAAATTGCAAGAAGATAGATAGATGTGACATGGGTTTGTGTACATCCAGCATGATGTATTTTACCTCAGAAGGAGGCCTCAAGCATGACTCCACTATGCTTTTGCTCCAGAGAAGGCTGATGGCATGAGTAGCAAATTATTTCCTCTCCCGCTCAATCTAGCAGAAAATTACTTTTTCTTCTGTTGTTTGTTCTGTGTTGAACAATGTAGGATGGAGGGATGTGCAGAAAGACTACACTTTTCAGGATAAAAATTACACCTATGCTAGCAAGGAAAGCGAAGGAGGGGCATACCCTGAGAAAAAAAAGTGGCATGGGAAGTGCTCCTTTCCTCCACCCTCCAGAGAAGGGGGATGTTGTCCATATTGCCTCCTTGAAGCAGTGTTCTTATGTGAGATCTGGCCATGACCTAGGAAAATGTCAGCTGGCATGAGTCAAAACCCTGCCAGAGAGCAAACTGATAGTCAAGTAGTATATACAGTCACAGATACCAGTCAGGCTCAAACCCATACTTTCTCTGGCCTTATTTAGTTATTAATATGGATATAGAAATTTTATGAATGGCAAGATGAAGACTTGACCCTAAGTCTGAGAGGAATTGTCTTTTTCTGATGTCTTTCCCACCTGCACAGTCTGAGCTTACATGTGGCTGTTGAAGTTTGAGGCTTGATCAACACATTTCTGTAGGGGGATAACTTTTTCTGTAGGCAAAGATACCATATGCAATGAAATCACTCATGAAGCCAGGAAGAAGTCAATACTGATGATGTCAGCCATCAGATGTCTTTGTGTGGTTCTGTGGAGCCGGTGGACTTCATCTCCTGTCATCCTATCATGGACACTCTCCCAGTGAAGATTGTCACAAAAGGTGAGGGCATGCCTGCCGTATGGAGAGGGCAAGAATAGAGATTAATATAGGAACTGCCAAACAGGCATACCTAAATTTAGACCTATAACCCAAATATAAAGGGAACAAATATCAATGGTCTGAGGTGATATGTTATTAATACCTTTCTGTAGGAACAACAGATATTTAACCTCTCCCAGTGGTCCAAGTATTCCACAAAACTTCAAAGAGGGATGTAGAAATGACAATGTGTTCTTAAGACAATTCTCTGCTTCCTTGCAGAGAGGTTTCCCATTGAGCACCCGAGTATCTGGAGTTACATTGACAGACTTCTTTCAGATGCCACCAGTTCAATCAATGCCAACTGTCAGGAGATATATGGCAGTGATGGAATGGCTGCCAACACAGTTTAATTCACCCCCAAAAAATCACCCTAGGGTGAGATTATCAGCCCCAAGGAGCAGAATTTAATTTTTATGCAGCTGTTTTAACACTCACAGTCATTTCTGTGTTTCACAAGAGTTTACTTCGGTGTAAGAAAACAACCAAAAATCATTATAAGCCAACACCACAAACACAAATCTATAAAAGATTAATTTGATGCCATATGATAGTGAACTTCATCAAAAAAGAATGACAGATTCATTTTTATAAAATTATTCTGCATGTCACTTCCAGTAAAATATATGGTTGAGCTTATTATGAACATAGATTTTCCTTCTCCCTGTCAAAAATCAGGAAAGATATTAATCCCTTCACATTAGCCTTGGATCAGTACATTGCTATTCAATATAAACTTTCAAAGGGAGAGTGTGATGTTATGAAGCATGGCAATAAGTTCTGATGTACGCATGCACGTACGTACATGCATGCATGCAACGAAATGCACATGTATGTGTCCATTTATGTGAGTGTGTTTTATTTGTCCAGAAGCACATCCCTCAGACAGTAACCTGACAGATTACATAAGGAAGCTTTGCAGCTTCTGTAAGTTTCACCAGATCTTTTTCAGGAAATTGCCCCATTACTTCCTGAAGACAAAATACTGAGAAGGATGGAGCCCCCATTCATATCATAAAACAAAAACAAAAACAGAATAATTTTTTTAAGGCAAATATTTACTCCTTGATAAATTCATATTGGCCTACAAGGTACAAGGCATAGGATTTCTACCTTTCTTTGAAGAAAATTACCCTTTTCATTAAAGCTGTTTTCTGATTCTATGCTGGACCTATCCTCCATCACATTGCTGGTTCCCTTGTGGAGACTTTTACATGTCTAAGGTAATGTTCATTTTAGGGTGTCATCCCAACAATTCTGAAGTATTAGACAAGTGATTACTACAAATGGTCTTATCACCAAACACAAATCATTTGTGAATCTGAAATTTACATTTACATTTACAACAAGCATCATGGGCTGGTTCTGCTCTTCCTTGAGCCTATGCACATTCTGGCTGTAACTTTTGGAAAAGATGCGTTTTCACTAAATTTTTGGCATATTAGTCAAATGCCTGGCCATTGCCTGTCTTGAAAGTTTGACTGTCTTATACATAGGAAAAAGGGTATCCTAGAAAATAAAGATGATTATCTAAAAGATATCTTTTATCTTTTCAGTTGAGTCATACTTTTCTATCACAAATTAAGCCATATGGAACACTCCTAACATTGAGTATGTTGAGTGTCAGTGCTGTGTCAGTTCTGAATAAGATCCCAGGAGCACACGACATACTAGGATGGCTAATGCTGAACCTGTAATTAGCTGTTGTTTCTAGACACACCACAGAAAATTTTGATGACTTCCTAAACCAGCCATGGAATAATACTCTTTTAGCTGCACTGACTTAGATAACAGCTCAACACAAAACTAATGAGCAACAGTATCTTCAGTACAGTGTTCCTCCCATAATCACATGAAGACACCAAAGTCCTTATCAGTAATACTTAAATTTTTTGCTTTAAATAAAATAAACAGTCTTGCAACATTACCAGAGAGGATAGAAAATCATCAGAAATACATGAATGATGACTGAAACTTTATTAAATACTCAGCAGATAAAGGACAACTTTATTAAATACTGGCATGATCTAATTTAAAAAGGTTTAACAATAGCTTTAAAATTTAAAAAAATGTAAAAAAAATAATAGTAACCAATAAAAATAAAAACCTGAATTTTTAGAAAAAGACTTAAGGAATTAAAGTAATTCCTGGAAAAAATCTATAGTCAACAGATATAAGAGCAAGAGTATGGAGGGAACATTTTAGAAACAAAAATAATTCCAATAGGGTCATTAATTCATTATTAGAGCTGGTAGAATTCTTGTTAACACCAATAAGACTTTAGGAAGGGCAGAAGTGGTCAGCAAATAAATATCTTGTACCCTTGGGAAAAGCTCGACAGTGATTTTTATTTCAGTCATTAATAACAAAACATGGAACACTAGTTCTAAAAAAATATGTGTAGGATCAGCAGATTTGGAAAACTTGTGCAAAAGAACTTCTAAAGAAGTATTATAGAAAGGAGCTCTCTGGACCATCACTCCTCCTTTTAGTACATCTTGAGACACCATGAGAGCTCTGAAAAACATGAAAAAGATAAAGTGTGCCACTACTTTGATGGTGTAACCTACCTTACTATAGCCCTGTGAGACTGAAACAAGAAGGTAAAATAATCCAATTAATAATATGATACCAGATTAATAAAAAAAATTAAATTATGGAAAGCAATTAATGCCAATCCACAAAGGTTTATACAAGCAACTCTTGTTTAACTAACTTGCTATTTTTGTCTAAAGACTAAAAGTTTGGTTAATAAATGCATAATTATTGTTCCTTCTGCAAGGATCTGACTTAGTAATGCAGGATATTCTGATTAAATTAAAAAAAATCCAAAATTGACATAATGAAACAAAATAAAATAGGATTAAAAGCTTACACTCTGTTTCATTTTGAGCTCTGCTAAATAATTCCTACTAAATATGAGGATTTTATTTATGTATTTGCATTCCAGAGAAAGTTTAAAAGCTATCTGAACTAAACCAGAAAATCACTGTTGATAAAATTAACACAGCATAAAAGTAAATGCAGAGGACAAACCCCAGATTTTGTCTAAGAGTTAAGCAGTTCAGGAAATACACCCAGAACCAAACAATGTAAGAGGCAACACCAGGAGGAAACTTTGACTATCTCTGGAATCTAAAGTCCAGGAGTGCTTCTGAATTCCCAGATACAGGTGCTGACCCCTGCCACATCCTGACTTTCCATTAGCATGCTATCTAGATATGCACCAGCCATTTCCCACATCCCTGTCTCCATGTAGGTGAAATCTAAGCACATGATCTCGTTATCCAAGGAGGAAGCAAAATCTGCAGTGTCTTCTGGTGTTCTCTTGCAGTCAAACTTAGAAGTAGCCCTTGAAAAGGAATTGCTGATGGTAGAGGCAATTGCAATAGGAGGGTCAAAAAGGTGATCCTTGGGTGTATAATTACAGAAGGTGAAGCAGCAAAAAGAGGTCAGATTGCATCTGCATTTGGCAGCAGTTAGCTTTGGAATGCTAACTCCTTTTGTCTGAGCACATTTCAGGGATGTTATAGATTGCAAAGGCCTCACAGGAAAACTTTAAGGACATACAAGAAATGGAAATGTTTCACTGCAAAAGTCAAAAGATGATCAGTCCAACTTAAAGAACTGAAGGACAAAGCATTACTTGATCACATTCCATATACCTTATTAGATTTCTGTTCGCGTAGAGCAGAAGTTTGAAAAGAAGTTTTCTGAATCTATAAAACCAACTCAAAATGAGATTAATAAGCAAAATTTGAAGGTAGACATGTTTTATTAGTTTTTGAGAGACAGTCTGCAGATGGAAACAAAATTAATTCATGGATTCTATGGTTACAGAGTATATCATTCCACATGATCACAGCAGACCTACACAATAATCTATGTGTGTGAAACAGCTTTAAAACAGGTTTAAAACAAACCCTTTCACCTGCATGTGACAGGTCATCATGTGTGGAAAAAAATGGGTGTTTACTTCTTTACATTTCCTTTCCCCTATGCTTCATCTGCATACATTGCATATAGTCTCTCACTAATAAGCTTACTTATATTTTAATAGATAACCTAGTCAGTGTTTGAAAGGAAAGTGTAAAAAAAAAATTTAAAGAAAGGCACAAGACAAATTCTATCCTCAGTTATACCTAGTTATTCTCATTAAGACGTGTTGGCAAGTAGAAGGGAGATCAGGATCTGATCCCACGCTCATCACATGTGAACACCACATCTTTGTACCTAATTAGTTAGAAGTAATTTTGCATATATTATCAAAACCTAGCAACACATCTATAAAAAATTAATTACATATGTAGATAAACTAGGTATCAGCATCAGATCTGTGCTGTCCGATAAGATTAAACCCTTCTAATGTCATTTTCTGAAAATTTATGGAGATGCAGACAAAACTCTCTACTTTATTGATAGTACTGTTTTCTGGAGTGTATCTAATGGTAACTAAATTCAATTATATTATTGTCCAGAAAGTGCAGAATACGGATAATTTTCACACAACAGGTATTGCATGATTATCTCATATTCAACAATTTTTCTGCATTAGTAAAACCAAATGTGATAAGACTGTTTCATCATAGGAATTACAGACAAACTGGTCATTTGCTTTATATGTTCCCTGCAGAGGTTTCAGAGTGTTTTATTCTAAGTTGATGGATCAGTTTTACAGAAAGAGAAACAGGTTATGTACAGAACTATAGCAGAGTGAAAAAACAAATTGGGGAAGAAAAAGAAACAGTAGGATTTTGTCACTCTGGACAAAAATGTTGATTTAAGTGTAATGCCAAAAAAAAAATATCAACATTACATTTCACATTTTTTATATATTCCCAAAAGGAAAATAGTAACTCCAGGAGCAAGACACATAAGTTTGAATAAAATAGGGGGCCACGGGGAACAAAAAGGGTGCAAATTCATCTTCACAAAAATGATGAAGCTGTCCTTATACTCTACAGGATCACTGTTTCCAGGTATATTTCTGTCTTCAGGAGGGACTATATTTTATAACTTAACCTTTTAAGGACATAGAAAGGGGAATTTACATTCATATTAAATAGAAATAAATAGGGGAGATTTTTTTTTTAGAGTATATGCATATTGCTAAGTCTTCAGTTATTGAATACAAATAAATAGCCATGTCTTCCTCTAAACTATGCTGCATATGTCAGACCCAGCTTAAATCACATCCTGAGTTAAAGAGTAGAAGTCAGGCATTGTCTCCCTGTCATTCACCACTGTTAGTTAAGTTTTGGACTATATTGCAATTTACTTGAAAATGGAAAAACGCCTATGGAAACCCTTTGGAGCAGCACCTTTGGATGAGACATCCTCAGTGCCTCAGTTACCTATCAATACCTGGGGTCATAACATCCTTCCTGAAGCAAACAAAAATTTGGTGCAAAAGACATCAAGATGATTTACTTTATTAGGAGGTAGATTTTTTTTTTTTTTTAATACAGTGATTCTGTCTGTACATCACTGAGCAACACTTACAGCCAGATGAACTGTATTAACTTTCAACAGCAGATATATGTAATCAATTGTGCAGTGACACAACTTCGTGATCTGAATGTCCCTGCTAATGACAAAGTTTGCATGCAGGAAAAAAAATAACCCAAAGTGCACTGCTGAATCTTGTTAAATAAATATGCATTCTTGTATTCCATGAATTATTTTTCAAATGAAGACTAACAATAGTGCTTATTTATTTAGTTTAAAGTCAATCTTTGAGACAGGAATATCCTGTGGGAAGTCAGAGTATGAGGAACAGGAAAGTCCGTGGGCTAGGACTAAAACAATATTTTGAGCAGTGGGTGAATTTTCTCTTCTTAACTATTTGACAGTTTCCAAAATCTGTGGGAAAAGAGATTTTCTTTAACTATATTAGAGCACATTTTTCTAATGAAAGATGAACATGAGAAGTAAAAACCCAACAGTCTAAACAGACTGCCACTGCTGTTATTTTATATAAAATACCTTATATAACATTATATAAAATTTATAGTTAAAAATGGAAGAGATTGTTTATTTCTTTATATTTACAAAAGCATTTGGAACTGAAGTATAAATAATGGATAGGTAAAAGTATTCTTGGGGTTTTTTTTTATTTTAAAGTGGATTTTTTTCCCGTAATACCTATTTATTCTGTATTTATCAAGAAAACTATAAATAAAAAAGTCATTCAGTTTTTCAAAGTTTTCTCACACATGCTGGGAAAAGATCATAGCACTTAAAATTCAGTATTTTATTTTAAAGTTGAAATATTTTCAGAAAACTAGTCAATACATACTGATTTACAGAGTGTCTAGGTAATACCAAATCCTAATCTAATTACTGAAAAAGTATCTCTGTTAGCCATACCAGGGAGAAAATCTTGCTGCCTAGGTCTCGTACCATAACTGAGTTCTGACCCAGTTGTCTTTATCTTTTTGTTCAGTTGCAGTGGATCTTGGGAACAGAGTAATTTTCAAGCTTGAAGCAATCGAAAAAACAGTGGCTTAGAGTAAAACACAAACCAAACTGACAGTAAAATAATGAATTGAAGCATCAAAATGTATATAGAAATAACTTTTCACCAGTAAAAATTTTAGTCTCCTTCTTGCTGCATTCGGGAGAATGTGCAATAAACTTACAAACCATTTTTGGAAAGAAAGAAGATCCATCCTATCTATACAGATGCACTTTTAAAATGTGTGGAAAGACAAAAAGTTTTAAAGCAGTGTAAAATCAGTAAGTACAAGGAACTATCATCTAAGGAAAAAAAATCACTGTGGAGTCCAGTGATGGTAAAAGACTGCTTTTATTTCTCCACCAGCTCTAGAGAATGAGTCAATGATCTTAAATGAGCTACTTTAAATATACGAAACGATCTTACTCTGCACCATGGAACTGTGTAGAGAAGATGTGAGATGATAAGAGAAGGAACAAAAATTTTATTCTCGTAAACATTAACTACTAATAGTCGTTACACCATATTATATCTTCTAGTTGAACAACAAAATCGTATGCCTATTAAACAGTTATGGTCTTTTAAGTTCAAAAAAATCTATTTGAATACATATTCCCTTCATCATAATGCTGACCTTTATTTTACCCACTACAGTTTAAACCTGAATCTGGACATTTGCTGCTACAGCAAATTATCTTCGGGTGTATGTTACCAGTTTGCTTCTATCGAAAAAATATGCCAGCTTCTCTGGCAGAAAATACTGGGTAGTTTGAATTAACCTCATGATATGTGACCCAAGGTTTATTTCTGCAGTGTAGAATCACTGTGCAATCAATGAAGCGAGTCACTTAGAAGTGTGCCAAACTAGAGGCAGGAGAGAAGAACTGACAACTGACTTCGCAGTTAATGGACCATTTGGATTTTCCACTGGCAGGTCCTGAAACAGAGGCACATGAGTGATGGAAATACTTTTACAAAACATGGAAAGAGGAAAGAAAAGCAGGTCACTGATCATGGTAGAAAAACATATCATTGCACATATATGCTAATCCCTGTTAAAAATCCTAATTTTGCTACTCTTTGGCTTCTTTTTCTTTATTTACATAAGGATGAAATAAGTATGACCAAGTTTTGATCATACAGCAGCACTTTATATTCTCTTTGCATTGATGTAAATACTTTTGGGATGGAGACTCACATTCCTAGTATTCAATAGACTAATACATGTGAGAGCAAACTAACCAACAGGAGTTTATCCACTCGCAGATAAAAAGGCTGAACATATGCTGGTAAGAGTGAAAGGAATAAGTCAAAAGCAGAATAGAAAGGTGGGTAAGTGGACACAGTTAAGTTTCTTGACTGCAAAAAGCACCTTCAAATAGTCCCAAATGTCCAGCAAACACTACTGCTTCTCACAGTCCTCCTACATCTAAGAAAACAGAATTTTGTGTGTTGGCTACAGTTCTTCTGACTAATGCTTAATGTGCTTTGTAGAAGGCAGTGTTGCTTTTATTTTGCCTAAAGATCTCATCCCATATTTTATTATCCTTTTCACATTATTGGTATTAAGTATGTTTGTAAATTTATTATATTTTGCACATCAATGATCAATAATATCTTTAATGCATAGTTTTGTAAAGTGTGTTATTAAAAGAAATAAGCCACCAGGTTTTGGTCACAGGTCCGAGATGTGATCAGGCCAGAAAGCACTCTCTAAATAGCTGCCCAAATGCAGATATCTGAGTGTTTTGAGCACAACTGTGAGCAGCATGTAGCTCCATTAATCTACTCCATTCCATTCTTTTCATATGTCACATAATAATGGTAATGAACCAGGAAGCGAGTAGTTGTAGACTGCACAATAGACATAAACAATTTATCATTTTCTGTTTAATTAAAGAACAACAATAGAAAGAAAATTATCCGTAACAGTCCAGAGTCTGCTGAAGGACTCAAGATTAACATAGAGCTAAATGACTGCGAGGCCCTCAGTGACCTCCACAGACGAGTAAGAGGAGATTAAAGCAGCCCCGGTGCAAGAGAGTAAAAGTTTTGTGAGCGATGTTGGTGCAAGTTTGAGCTGTGATAGAGATGTTGAATAAGTGTGCCTTACAGTTTGAGAACTATGATAAGCAAAGAGGGATAAGAAATAGGTAATGAAAAAAAAGAAAGTAATTTTAGACAGTATTCTCCCTGTGCACACATAGAAGCACTCGCAAGTGTGCACACAGACTGCATTCTGTGAAACAAATTAGCCACTGAAAAAAAGAAAAAAAAAGAAGAAATCCTACCACATAATTAGCAACCAGTTTAATTGCAGGCACTAAACTGCTCTTTCTGGCAACACCCTCCAGTCATGTTTTTAATTGGGCTTGACTGTATCTCGTAAGCACAGCCAGACATGCGGTGAGGTGCTGAGCACAGTGAGACTCTGGGAGAGTTGTGCTGGTGCTGAGACCCCTTTTTGCAGCTGGCCAGTGCTGTTTGCTGCCACACATTGGCATGGGATCATCTCCAACAGCCAGGGGAATGCTTTCTGTCTTTGTTCTTCCTAGAAACATAATGTTTGATTTTTCCTCAGGAGGAGACACCATAGCAAGAGCAAGGGTTCAAACTGCATTTCTTCCCACACCTATTGGCTAAGCTTACTTTATTCATAGCTTGTGTGGAGTAATGAGACTATAAACTCATACTGCCTGTGAATACGCAGCACAGCAGTCATGCTTGAATGGAAAGATGCCCTAGGAAATTTAACTTCTATGTGAACTATATTTACCTTTTAAAAAACCTGCTTTCTATCAAGCTAGAAATCACACAGGAAGATATGGAACAAACTGAGGAAGCAAGTGAAGAGCATATTTCTTCTCTAGACATCCCTCAGCTTGCAGACTGCCCTTGGCACAGAGGAGGTGTCATGTGCCACTTCCCAGAGCAAGCCAGGGAGCTCAGGGCAGCCAGCTTCTCAGCAGTAAGGCTGCTGCTTTTATTGGCTTTGTGAACTCATTGAATATTCATTCCTAATTCTTCAAAGGAGTAGTCTTCAAATTTAAGAGCAGTCTCATAAAGCATATTCTTGAGTGCCAGAATTACTTCATGACTCAGTATTCTTATCTGTAAAATAGAATTCAAAAGACAAAATTGGTTTCAAAGACAAAATTTTTGAAGGTCCATGGTTAAGTCAAGAGCGTAGCCTATCATAGCCTTAAAACTCCTCGGCTTTGTTCAATGTTGAAATAGCCAATTCTCAAACATATCAATTTGCAGCCAGCCATGCAATACTAACTGTTTTCTCCTGCTTTAAATATTGCTTCATTTTTTAAATCAGACTTTAACTGAAATCACATCAAACATGTGTGTCAGCAACCATTCCGAAGTGTTTTTGATTTCATGTTAACTTTCTGGAACTATACAATAATTTGTAGATGGGATTCTCCTCACTTAACAACACCTTTTTGAAAGTTATTTGCCTGGTTTAAGTTCATCATCCAGTGTTATCACAGGTCAGTGAAGTGAGAGAGCCACATACAGGAAAGTAGCTTGTTCTTGCTTTTTGGATACCTACCCTAGACTGGCAGAATCACTCTCTGCAGAGGCTTCCCTCTCACCAGTGACTATTGAAAGTATAAACGTCGAACTTGAATGGCATGCCTTGTTTAAAACAGATGAAATTTTCCATGTGACTCCCTTACCCTTACCTCTACATTAATAGCAGGTGACTTAATCTGTAAACGGAGAGAAAGCCCCATAATAACTGTGAGACTGGATGACTGGAAAATACATTTCAATAATAGAAGATTTGAAGTTTTATAAATTCTTGTCAAAGCACAATGTCTAATGACAAAATTATGCCCATTTCTTTACCCCATTTTTCTACCAGTGATTATCACCTCCACAGAAGTGGATATGAAATTGTGTGAAGCTGCACTCCCACTAACACAGTTCGCAGTCTGTCAGTTTAACCTACAGATTAAGATGGTTTTCCATTAAAGACCCCAGGCTGAGAACTGCACCATCCCAGACTTTCCCGACCCTATTTTGGCACAGGACGTAGAGGCTTTAAACTGGCACAAATCACCAACTGAAGCTTACATGCCACACTACTCAGACGCAGTAGTTTTTTATATGACTCCTAGGGCGCACGTCAGTGGCGATGACCAGGCATCACCATACCATAGCAAGCAAAGAAATAAATTTTTAAAAGGAACACATACGTCAGGATTAAAAGATTAAAAGATTAAAAGGATATGTCAGGATTAAAAGATTAACAAATTATAGGGCTGAACACACCTTTATTTAGAAGGTTCCAATTGAAATATCTTGCAGATTTTAAGAAGGAAAGTATCCTAAATCTCCCAGCATTCAATGCTTATAAAGAAAAATCCCAATTTCCTAAGCTTGCACCTGACTGATGCAACCCAGTATATACCAAGCCTTCCCTCCATATCTACTAGTTAGCAGTTGTACACACACCTTCCACTAACAAAAGGGTAAAAAAGGACATCCCCACCACACACGCACACACTTGAGATGGACCCCTCAATTATACTGTGAAGAGAATGACAGTCTCATCATTCTGGGACAGAATAAGACACATTTGTATAATATGGATCCTTAATTGCTGTTAGCCCCTGAAGACCACTCCTTAGTTGGAACAGATCCCTATGACATATATGCTTTATTACAGTCCTCACTAAGCACTCAGAAAAAATATTTTCTTTCAGAAAACGAAAACCAGTCAGGGCAGTTTCCACTTGCGTTAAACACTATGAAAATGGGGCATTCTTATTACACACAGGTTTTTGCCTTCCACATCTTTACGTGGGCAAGAAACCGGTAGTGGGAGCTGGGTAAGGAAAAAATCTTCTATCTTCAGAAATCTCCTTTTTGGGATACTTTTTTTGTCAATTAAACAAAAAGATCCCCAGAAAACAAAATAAAATTAAATTAAACAAACAAAAACCCCAAACAACCTCCCCCCAAACAAAACAAACAACACACTAAAAAAGACACACACAAGAAAACCCCAAAACACAACAAAAAACCCTGACCAAAAAAACAAGAGCAAACCCCCCAAAACCTCACACCACCATCACCAAAAAAACACCCCAACACTAATGTGCTAGTAAAAATGTCCCTATACATCTTATTTTTAACTCCAGTCTTTAGTATAAACTCCTGCAATTAACATAACATTCCTTTATAATAACTAACACTCTTTGCTTTTTCTATGTCCTGTGGATTATTGTCTTTAAGTTTTATAAACAGAAGAAAGGCAAAGCTGTGTGCTTTATATACATAAAAAAAAGGTTTCATCAAAGCATAATTATAGCAGAGATGCAGAATATGCAAATAATTTGGTATTCAAGTATGGTGTAGTCAATATGGTGCTTTCAGATTTTTGCCTTTTCTAGTTTCTAAACTCCAGGAACACCGTGTAAGCTGAAGCAATATCTTTCTCCAGCATGCTGCTGCTCGAATTACATAAGTAGTGCTTGGCTGCTTTCTTCCATAGGAGCATCTTCTCAGCTGACAGTCCCTAGCGTACCAGCTTTGTTTTGTTCGAGGCACCAGTGATGAGTAATGGATCTGGCTAATCCTGATAATGTATGATGTAATTGTCAGAGGAGTTTAATTATCAGTACATTACATGTGGGATTATTCTGTAGTACAGTTTTTAGTTCACTTACTGACATTTCTAGATTTGCTAGACCTGTGGTAAATTGTAGTTGTCCAATCAGCCATCATATTAACACATCTCCCCTACAATGTTTGAGAGTACAGAGACAGAGCACAAAAGGTCAGCTTGTAACTTACAAAAGTAAATGGTCTGTATTATTCCATAAAAAAATCATCAGAGCACTTTTGTGTCTAACATAAATCCAACTCTCCTACAAGAAGTTAATATAAAAATGTCTGTAAGATTTCAAAATCACTCGACAATCAGACAGGCAACAAAAGGTTTTTCAGTAAATGAAAGTGATGATTAGTCTGTGTTACACCCCTACCAATGCTTTTAAGGTCTGACCCTTGAACACCATTTTTCTTTGTCATAGGAGATCCTAAGATTGAGATAGGACTGAGAAAGTGAGTTTACTCTCTGCCTGCAAGGGCACAGAAAAGGTGCTCTACCTTTATAAGCTGTTGTGCAGTGTGGTGGTGACTGTTACCCACAAGAGACAGAAACAGCATCAGCTCTTTAGTTAGAACTCTCACTCAGAAACCAATGAGGTGACTGGGACTAATAGGAAACACCAAAACCAAAGGAGTTAAAAGATGTATCTACATAATTTTTTTGCTCAACTGTCCCCCCAGCCATTCTGAAACAAATCAGCTGTCTCAGATCAGAACAACGGATATTACCTAAGTTCTTGCTGTCAAGAAATGTAGCTTTTTGCCAGTTCTAGCTGTGACAGAGCATCCATAAGTTAGCCCTCAACAATATTCTCCACTTGAATAGGCAGGAACAGAGGCTGTAGAAATACGCTTGTGATTAAACAGCTGGAGATGTATGTCTGGACTTCTAGTTCCCTCAGTGCTAGCCCCAGCTTTGCTACCGACTTTATATCACATCAAATGAAAAATTTTATCTCATATTTTAAGAGAAAAAACATCTGATAAACAAAATAAAAACCTCAGAGAATATTTTATTTTTTTTAGTAGTTAGAAGAGGTACAACTTGTCACAGGTCATAGCCTCAAGATGCGCCAGGAGAGGTTCAGTCTGGACATCAGGAGGAATTTCTTCACAGAAAGCATTGTTAAACAACGGAATGGATTGCTCAGAGAGGTGGATGGAGTCACCGTCCCTAGAGATGTTCAAGAAACAACTGCACAAGGCACTCAGTGCCATGGTCTAGTTGACAAGGTGGTGACCAGTCAAAGGCTGGGCTCAATGATCTCAGAAGTCTTTTCCAATATAAATGATTCTGTGATTCTGTGAACCCAGCAATCCCAACTATTGTTGGTGACCTGTGACTGTGAATGCTCCTCAAGATTTGTGTGCTATATACAGCATACATAGTTGCTGATCTTTCATGACAAAAAGGTCAATTCTTTTGTCAAAGATTCTATCCTGACAAGTCAACAAATATCAGTTCTAGTATATATATGTTTGGATTACTTCTGGTGACTGATTAGACTCTTTAATATGAGTAATTTTTGACAGAGACGACCCTATACCCATGTCATGGTTTAACCCCAGCCAGCAGCCAAGCCCCTTGCAGATGTTCACTCACTCCCCCAACAGCAGGACTGGGGAGAGAATCGGATAAAAGACAGAAAACTCACAGGTTAAGATAAAGACAGTTCAGTAGGGAAAACAAAAGCTGTGCACAAAAGCAAAGCAAAACGAACAAGGAGTTAATTCACTGCTTCCCATGGGTAACAAGTGTCCATCCATCTCTAGGAGAGCAGAGCACCATCGCATGTAACAGTTATTTGGAAAAACAAATACCATCACTCTAAATGTCCCCCCTACATTCTGCCTTCTGACCCCCACTTGATATTCTGAGCATAATATCATACGGTATGAAATATCCCTTTGGTCAGTTTGAGTCACCTGTCCTGGCTGTGTCTCCTCCCAACCTCCCCTGCAGCCCCAACTTCCTTGCCAGCGTGGCAGTACAAAATACAGAAAAGGCCTTGGCTCTATGTAAGCCCTGCTCAGCAAAAACAGAAACATCCCTGTATTATCAACCCTGTGTTCAGCACAAATACAAAATACAGCCCCATACTAGCCCCTGTGAAGAAAATTATCTCTACCCCAGCCAAAACCAGCACAACCCACATACTCCCCTGTTGCTCAACAAGAAATTGCAACCAATATCTGAAATTGTCAAAGAAGAGATACACAATATAATGGCATTTATTGGTTCTCTGACTGTCTGATATTGGTGAAATTTCAATCATCTCTCTGGTACATATCTCAATATGTCATTCTTGCAATGTTTATATAAAGTTGAAGCCTTTCTAGTGAAGATAGCAGACACTAGAATAAGAAGGATATTATGTTATTTCCTCTTGTTTTATTGTTTATAAAACTATCAGGCTAAAGATTGCAAGTAAAATATTTTTAGCACTGAAGTTATCAAAAAGGAGACATCTGACTTAAATTGGAACTTCCTTTTGTATAGTATATACAATTATATAAAATACAGCATGATGATCCCTGAGTTCTTTGGCAGATATATATTTAAAATGTAACCTCTGAAAACAATTGATTTAATTCTCCGAAATATCATTAAATTGCCAAGGATCATTCACTTGGCAGCAATGGACCACTGTTAAAAAAAAAGTTTTAATGGTCTAAGTGTTCATTTAATTTTTTACTCTCCAAATGGCTACCCCAATTGACAATATGAATTCACTCCATAATCTATACAAAAAGAGAATATGGTTTTAAGTAGGAAATTATACTTGAAGGATTTTATAATTCTTTTTCTTAATATGAAAACTACAAATATGGTTAATTAATGAGGGTTTTTCTCCTTTTCACAGCAGAAAATAAAAATTAGTTTCTTCTAAAAGTCTTATCAATAATCTGGGGTAATTGATGAATTTAAGTAATTCTAGAAACAAGTGCAATCTGATCAGCTCCTATCTTGACTGATGAAGACCTCCAATACATTTGTTTAGCTTACTCACTGTTGTGAAACAGTGGGTGTAAACTCTTACAAGCTGTTCAACCTTTGGTCATTTATCCTCACTTTTCCCTACAGAGCTTGATTATAACATTACATGGCATTAGCTTTCTCATCAGTCCCCCGAAAATACGTAGAAATAAGTTTGATCTTTTGATCTCTTGGCAATAGATTTATAGATCAAGTCAATGTACCACATGGCAATAACCCAAGGCTGTATGTAGAGAATTTTTTAAAGGTAAAATTTTACCATCTTTAATAGTGCTAATGTAATTTGCATTTGCCTTAGGGACTGACACTCTAATTTAATAGTAATTTGTAAGTCAAAGGTGTTGAAAATTCATCTCCGGAGAGCTGGTTTTAGCATCTTACTCTCTTCCAGCAATTGGAGACCAGGTCTCATTGAAGGCTTCTACTTCTCTACACAAATTCAAAATCCTGAATCTTCTATCATTTTATGTCTCACTGTAATTCAGACTTCTTCCTACAGTAGACTTTTGAAAATACTTTAAATATTTTATTTAGATTAAAGTTCTTTCTGTCTTTAAAATAAAGAATAAAGCACGAAAACCTGATTTCAAATATATGCCAAGAAGTCTTTAGGATGCTTTAACACCTAAAATATTTTAAAGGGAGTTCTGACAAAATATGCCCAAAGGATGAGCACTGAGTAATCTGGTCCTTTTATCTCTTGTTTTATGGCCCACATATCAGATAATTTCAGAGCACTGAATATGTGCTTTTGCAGAACTGGAAAATGACACAGGACATAAAGCTTAAAAATTAGAAGAAGCATCAGGAATCAAAATAAGAGAACTGTTAAAATGCAATTAATACGGACTCATGTAAACTTTCCCTATCATTGAATTTCACAGATTTTCCTTCCTCTTCATGTTGCCTAAGGAAGACTTGACAGCTAAATCAGAAATCAGAACTAAATTTTCTTGGCTTTCCTGATGACTGCTGACAATACCATAACTCAAGTCTATAACATGAACATAAGACTGGAAGAGATTTTCTGATAGAGCTAAACACAGTCCAAAGCTCTTGCATCATGTAGACCCTTAGTAAACTTGTCAAGTTTAGTTAAAGAAACAGTTTGGTTTTTCCTTCTCCTGTGACAGGAACTGAAATGTTTCAGCATGTCATTGTTATACTAGTTAGGGCCTTTCTTCTTATTTTTCCGGTAGATGATCTGATAAATTTATACCCATTGTTCCTGTGCCAGAAGTATCCCTTAACTTCTACAGTTTTCCTCCCTAGCTGGTGTTTAGTCTACCATAGCAAAGCTTCAGAACATATCATCTGGAGTGTATCCATAAAAAAATAGGGTCAGTGTCACAGATAGAGAAGCTGACTACTCAGTCTTATATGTCTCCATCAGCACTTCTGCCTAGGGAGCAAACCCAGAATTTGTCCATGCATATTTGTTCAACATCACATCTAAACCGCAGCATCTCTTAGTGAGTTCAATCCTTTTCTGTCTATACACCCAAAATGTTTTATCAGTGTGTGTTTTATCACTGTGCTCTGGTTGCAGAATAATGTATCAGCCTAGTTCCTTACCCATACCTATGCCATGGGAAATAGCTACTTGGAGCAATCTGCTCAGTGCTCCCCAGGACTGTGACTGCCTCACTTGTGTATCAGGCAAAAATACCTGTAATTGGCACAAAGAAGATGAATGAAGATAAAAGATAAGTACAAAAATTTTTATCTGCTCACAAGTAAACAAAATTATTCTGACTTTATAGTAGATTTTGTCATGAGGAATATTCCTGCTTACAGGGACAATGTTTGTTCCAGGGAGCTTAATACATCCTGTGAAGAACTGAATTTCAGTGGAGGTTCGAGCTTTAGAGTCTGTGAAATTAAGACTTTTGATCACATCTTTTAATCCCACAGCTGTT
Source organism: Lophotriccus pileatus (assembly GCA_035583135.1). Taxonomy (NCBI): domain Eukaryota; kingdom Metazoa; phylum Chordata; class Aves; order Passeriformes; family Tyrannidae; genus Lophotriccus; species Lophotriccus pileatus. Next base: position 98,044,313 of record JAWWES010000115.1, on the reverse strand, counting down.
CAGTTTACCAGTCAGTCAAATGGGAAGAGTGATGTTAATGCACCTTTTGGAACATCTCAACAGGTAAAGCTTGTTTAATCAGTTACTCAAAAACTTAAATTGTCACTTACTGTAGATTAATTTCTGCCATCAGAGCATTGCTCACTCCGTCACAGAAGGAGGGAAACTCTTCTCCATAACTTCATCCTGAGAAACAATCTGTGTTCTCAATGCTCGATTAGTTTCATAGAGTATAATGGAGGTTATTCTTTAAAAGTTTAAAACTTTAAAAACTATTTTTAAAGTTTAAAACTTTAAAACTATTCTTTAATACTTTATACCAGCTCTTCTCTCACTGTTTCCTCAGAATTATATGTTTGAGAATCCATCTTTCATTATTTGTACAACACTTTTTCTCTACAAAATTGTATTACAAAATGAAAGATCAAGTCCTTTAGATAGACTTATACCAGAAATTCCAGAATTAAACAGATAATCAAATCCCACAAAATGACTCAATCAAATACACTTTTCTGCCACCAATTCTTACTCTAATCTTTGCAAAAGAAGGTGGCAGAAGTTAAATAAGTTTGCAGGCTTTTCCTTTTCCTAATCTTTCACAGCAAGCGTTTAAAATAAACTGTAACTTTCAGCTGACAGCAGAGTTCTCTTTTTTTACTGTATCCAATAGGATCTAAGTAGGTTATTGTATAAAATCATGGTAGCAATCCGAATCAGATTATGTCCCGTAACAGAAGCCTTCTTAAGGAGAGATCAATGCTATAAGACCATATCAAAATCAGAAGTTGTCATCTGATGTCACCATTATTGTCTCCTATAATTGCAGAGGTGACATTTTTAATCAAAAATGTCTATGACTCTTTAATTCAAAGGTATCTTTGTCTCAGCACTGGATATTACTATTTTACCTTGTCATGCAAAGAGTGTGACCAAAAGAAGTGAGACTCTGCTGAGTGTACAGTCTACATGAGGGGATTGCAGGACATCTCTAAGGGAACAGTCATCACAACATGAGCACATACTGGGTGCTGTGGGCAGGCAGCTTGCTGTCTGCTTTGTCTGTCACTGAAAAAAGGGTTGGAACTGATAATTCTATCATAAACCTAATCTAATGTAGGGAGAAGCGGGAAAAAGACTTATTGCTAGCTTTCACTTGATCTTGTATAGCACCACACACTGGGTTTTTTTCTGAGTATAATGCAATCACAACCTGTTGTGATGCAATCAAACATGACATTTTACTTTGGGATTGGGTGTCCACTATCACCTTTCATAGTAGGCATCAAAACAGATTTTCTGCCGGAAAGATAGGCCCTTATAAATGGAAAGAGTTAGATAATGGCATAGTGAATTCAAATTTCAGTTCAAAAAGTATATTTATATATTTCTTATTTTTTCCTCTAAGGAGGATCTTTGAAATTGAAGATTCCTATTTTCCAAGATGAAAATTTAATATATTGTATCATAACAGGTAACTAAAAGCACACTTTTGACACCAAACATCTAGTTTTCAGGTTTAGCATGGTCTTAACTTAAAACGCACATAAACTCTTCTCCAATGCAAATACTACTTGTAGTTGTTGGAATACTAAATAAAATCTACCATTTATGCTTTTGACAAGAATCTTTGATTTCAGGATATGGAGACATGCATTCTTCATTGGAACATCACACCCTGTAGTAAAAATTGAGGAGAGAAAAATATCATCTTTACTATTAATTAGCTAATTGAGGCTTCTAAAATGAGTTTACACAGTCAAGTCTCAAACTAAACCAGACATAGCCATTAAAAATAACATCTACCATCATATGGCTGGATTTGAACTCAAGTGCTGCCAACAAGGTCACAAATCTATTCCATTATATTCAACTAGTACAGAAGCTTACATCCTATTTTCTTGAAATGTTGTAATCTCTAGAGCTCCTACAACCCAGAAGCTTTCAGTAAGATTAAAAATATATCTACCAGGCCATTTTTAGGGAGACACAAATTTATTCGGGCTATATTGGTCAGAAAATTTATAAGTGAACCTACTAAAGCTCTGGCAGCAGGTAAGGGGTAGGGTTTACCCACTCAGGCACAGCATCATACTAGCAGAGGCACACTGCTGCTGCTTGAGTCAGTAACTGCGTGAGTTACTCTGGTTTGTTGGAGAAGGCATAGACATAGTTTTATGCTGCTAAAGCTGATTAGACACTGCCCTTCTGTTCAGATCACATAGTCATCTCTTCTCCTTACACACAAGCTTTCACCCATTTTCAGGCACAAGAACACCTATTGCTGAATCAAGTGTAATGCAGAGTCCTTGCGACATAACTTACTGCAGCAGGGTCTCTAAGGGAGGAGAGCCTTAGAAAGATATTTCTAATGTGGCATTTCTTCAGCTGGTCCTGAAACTCCACATTCCTGCACTGAATGAAGCAATCATTTAACTAAGAAATCAAAAGAAGATGGTTTTTTCCTTCTCTGTTTTTTTTTCTGTGCCCACTGAGAGAAAGAGTGAGCATGTGTCTGTAACGGAATTGGGAGCTGTAAAGTTGTGATCGATTTTGTTAACATTGTGATAGTATTTAACAGCAGCATAGGTCTATTTACATTCCTCTTTTCCAGTCATTATTGTTGAAAGTTGTAAATCTATCGGTTATTGAACTTTGCATTCTTATCTTAGATTCTATTCGAGAAGTAAATGGAACTTCAAACAGAACAACTACAAGAAATAAACTTAATAAGTATAGTAACACTAGTAGCCTGCCTAATTTTAAGTTTCTGAAGTACATTTTTTTTAAATGGATTTGGTTTTAACCAAGCTGCCTGGCAAAAAAATTAAAGGGTCAGCAGTTGAGACACAAAGGAACATTGCAGTTTCAGTTTAATGTTAATTCTCCTAGCCTAGTGATATACTTTACTGCTATGTGTTTCCTCCGCCTATCATAAAGCTTTGAATTTATTATAAGAATCATTGAATTTAATTAATGTAATTCTAACAGCGCTCCTATATAATAATAAATAATGAATAAAATTCTGAACAGATAAAAGTACCCTGTAGTAAAATTAATGTATCAAAAGTAAGTAAAGAAGTTCAATAATAAACTATACAGAATATAATGATCACCAAAATATTGCCAAGTGAAAAAAAAAAGCAATTATTGTGTCTACATGACCCACTGCACTCAAAGAATACCCAGCTGACCAATGATTTCAAAGGAAGTGAGTAACTTTCTCATTAATAGTGTTATGATATGAAATCACAGAGGCCAGAAGCATTGCAGACTTTGAATTCCTTTCAGTATTTATACAGATAATGAGAACATTCATGATTTTGCTAGAGAAAGTCAAATGATTTTTAGATAAGATACAGACCTCAGGGCTTCAGACCAAAAATCAGCCTAAAAGTATGTGGGCTAGAAAACCTTACAGAGCTGAAAAACGGGACTGTTCTACACTTAGGCAAAAGAGAATCTATCTAGTACAGTTTGAAGACACACCAGTACCCAGTATACAAATTCTAGTCACAAATATGTTATCTACTGTAATTTTGAAGCACTGTATACACACAGATTTGCACATACTTATATAGATAATAATTTCCACTGTCTCCCTCTAAAAGTACTTATTTCACTACGTGCATTAGAACAATTTCCAAGTAAATAAGACATTACAAACACAGACAACTTCCTCTAAAGGAATAGATTAATAATGCACATTAAAGTAGTGTATTTTCTTTCCAGTATCTACAGGACTAATGCAGTCTACAATAGAAAAGCTATTCTATACAATTTAGAAACAATTCTATACAATATTCCTATAATATACAAGTTTTTATATAATACAGAGTGTAATATAGTATTATCTTACATCTTTGTTGGCAATTTTGACTGATTAAAAATAAAAACAAAACAACCAGCCATAATTACTTATACTGCTGATCCATATTTTTAGAAAAGCAAAGTGTTTTGTGTGGTCTTGGTGTAATTTCTGTATTGGCTAAGCTATCAGCAAAAGAAAGATAGGGAGATAAAATAACTAATTGTTTCCAAATAACTTACTGTTTCTTATCACACATATGAAAGCCACACATTTGTTTTAGTGGTATGCCTGGTACTGGAGGCACAGCCAGCCTCATCTAAGTACCACCTAAAAGCACATGAGCCTTGGCAGGTATGTCTCATTTAAATCCCACTCTAATTTCTGGAAACTCTATTATGATTCCTTCATCTTTGATCTCAAATGCCCAGGATGTTCTTTCAGCCATAATTTAGAATTATTTAGGAATAAGGCAGTGGAGTTGAATTACCTGAAGTGCCATATTTGTATTAATAATAGTTCTTGTACCATTAATAGATCCTGAGCAACATTTATAACTTTATGTAACACATTTTTTCTTCTTTCTGTGTGCAAACATAGACCCACCATGTAGGAATCTATGAATATATATGGAATTTACCATGAA
>JAWWES010000115.1:98025186-98035709 GCA_035583135.1 Lophotriccus pileatus | reverse complement strand
TTCCTTCCTTCCTTCCTTCCTTCCTTCCTTCCTTCCTTCCTTCCTTCCTTCCTTCCTTCCTTCCTTCCTCCCTTCCTTCCTTCCTTCAGCACAGAAGTGATTAGTTTTATCTTCAGTCCCTATCTTCCCATGTGAGGACCGGCAGTCACAAAATGAACGAAAACATTTCCTGTTGCTATGAATTGGCCAGAGGTGGGACAGAGCATGCTTCTGGAAGTTAGACATGGTACTGGACTATGCTGTTGTCATTGCTTCTTCATGTAGACAGGGAGAAGCAGGATTACATGGTCTAGGGAAGTGCTGAGACAGAAGCTGTCCAGTACTCATCGAAATTGCAATGAAGTGAAGAAGAGCACTACTGGTCTTGTCTGGTTTGGGCAACGGAAAAGAGAGTGTACAACCTTGGTGTGGAATCTAAATCTAGAATTTTTATAGTGGGAAGGAAGTGACTAGTTTGTAACAGTATTTTCATGCTTTAATAAATGTATATAAATAAATGAATTGATACTGATACGTCAATACATTCAATAGTTGATACAAAAATATTTAATGATTTGGTTGTACATTATGGAAAATTAAAAATTATTGAGATTGTTGTGTGATTACATTGAAGCAAACATAAATTGAGAAGCTGTCTATTAAGAGGACAAATCCTCTCCAAACAAATGTAATTTACACACAGGATAAACTTAGCTCCAAATATATAAATACAATTCACAATGGGTAGCTATGGTGAGAAGTTTGAGAAGTTTAGACACAAAATCTTTTCTGTGAGCAAAGGTATCCATAGAAAAAAGATTTTGAGGAGAAAATGTGGATGGTTATAATATGATCCACTTGAAATGGTGAGTAGAGTGTAGTTTTAATGGCTTTACTGCTAAGCACTCAAGTATCACATAAATTTGCAGAAAGTTGAAAGTAAATAGTAGAGGTTGGCTTTACAGTATAAAATCGATTTTACTAGAGATGGAGTGACCATTTTCCAATGTTTATTCATCTACAGCTGCCTTCTAAATTGATACAGCAGTAGAGAAAAGATAGAGTTCAAAAGGTTGTCTGGATCTCCTTTTATTCTCTCTATTTTAAAGAATTTATGGAAACTGTCAGTGACAACACAAAGAAGCTTTTTTTCTAGGTATGTCTGTAGCCTGTTTCGGCTATTTCTAGATTGTGTGTGGAGTAAAGCAATTCATCAGTACTTTTTAGCAGAAGAATTTTTAAGGGGTAGTCAAAGAAAAAGGAAAGGCTTTGAATAAAGTGAAACATTCCTTAAAGGTAAAGGATTTGCTTGACTATGAAAGGAAGCAATCTTGGGCTCAAAAGGTTATTAGAAGATCTAAGAAGCCCTGCTGCCAAAATCTCTATAGCACTATTAATAAACATACTTCAGTGGGAAAATATGAAATAAGATTATAAGGATAAATGTAAGAGAGCACAGTTCCTTTGCAATACCTCGTTTAATTAAAAGTGGCATTACTCTTGATTCTAATGCATTGAAGTTGAACATGGATAAGGTTTCACTTAATATTATTAAAAGTGTGCTGATATGAAGCAGATTTTTTTGGTGCCAGAAATACATTTTAAAGAGATGTTTCATGTTAGACTAAGACTGAAGGGAGGGAAGCTCTGCAATTCTGTTGCTAGTTAGTGAATTTGAAGAGCAGATATTATTTCGTTTTTGAGGTATCTTCCCTTGACTGGTTGAATAGGACTTATAGAGTGTGTTTAATGATGTGAGCAACAAATGCATTTTGTTAATATTTTTAAGCTTGTTTGAAACAAGAAGCAAATTTCATCTATTTCAAAGTCATACAATATTGGGTGAACTATATGAAAGATCTACAACAGAATAGACATTAGGAACATTGTGTTAGATTTCATGGTTGTTTACATTAGAAAGTTCAATCAAAATGTATGATATTATAAGATTAATTTTTGGTTCAATATGAAGAAATTGAGAGGAGTGGAAAATCGAGGAAATATTACCCCAAAAAACCATAAATTTGATTGTTTACCATTGCCGTTTTGGAAAGGATTTGACTAAGCTGGAGTCTGTGTTTAAAACTGGAAGTTCCCAGTAAAGCATCAAGGATATTGAATTCATGCACAATGAAATAAGGAACACCTGACAGTGTGAAAAAAGTCATAGTGGAAGAAAACAATTCTGACTTCTGAACCTGAGGTGTACGTATAACCTGTTCAGTTGTGCTGACAGGAGGCTTGATGGAAGCAGAAGCCCCTACAGATCAAAAGAGAAAGTGGGGACTTTCTCTCTTTTGCTAAGAGCAGAATAGGTATGCCTGTTTGAGAAAAGTTATTCTTTAAACATAAATAAGGAGTATGTATATACATATGCATTGAGATGCTCGTGCATCTGTGTGTGTGTTTGGGGTAAATAAGGATGGCCTTCAATCCTCTGTTACAGGAGGACATTTGCCCTCTATCTGGCCAACCAATTTCTCAGGTCAGGAAGCCGCAGCCTCCTCTTCTTGAGTTAGATGAATATGATTCATCTTACTTGAAGAGAGATGGCTAAAGCAGAATCACATCACCAGTGCCATAAGCACTTGGTCCCACTGACCAAAAGGAGGCTTAAGAGGACTGTGCTAAGATAAATGTTTGCATTAAAAATGCCTAAATTCAGACATGGTTCAAAGAAATTGTATCATTCTTGGAAGTTCTGCAAATACTCAGACAGTGTTTACTAGCCAGATAGCACAAAGTAATCTACACTTACGTGAACTTACACACCTTGTTCTGTTTTCCACCATGGTTTTACGTTCTTTTCTGTGTGATCACTTTTTCTCCTCACTCTTTCAAGCATGTATCTCCATGTGTACAAGTGACTCTTTCTGTATATATGTGTTTGGCTTGGTACACCTCTGCATGTGCCATCTGTGCCACTGTCCTTGTCCCTCCATCTCTATCAGAGGTGTTTTCCTTACTCTGAAAGAAGTTACACTGTATTGAGGAACAATGTTCTGTGGGTAAAAAACTAAGTGTATTTAAAATTGTCACAATCTAGCTTTCAGAAATCTGTTCTTTCACCCACATTGTTCCTCCAGAGCTTTATATGAATCTAAAATATGGTGACAATTCAGGGCAAAATAAGAAAAGAGCAAATGTAAGTCTTAGATAAACTGAATAATTTCATAATGGGATTGTACTTAGAGGACTAGCAGAATCAATTTCAGAGCCATTAGTAAAATTGTTTTCTGAGAAATTGTGGAAGATAGAAGAAATTCCAGAGACTGGAAGGCCAGGAAATTGTAGACTAGTTATCCTAACTTCAGTTCCTGGAAAAAGTCTGGAAATTTTCATCAAAGAAAAAAAGTAGTTACTAAAAGACCATAGGAGGTAAACAGCATCCAGGGTGGCCCTGTCAAGAGCATAACATGTCAGAACAAGCTGATTTATTTTTAACGCAGGGTAGCAAGTCCCATGGACAGAAGAAAACCACCAGACATCATACATTAGTGTCTAAGGTTTTACACTGTTTCAGAAAATATACTCAGAGGAGCAGACAAAATATAGTTTAGAAAAGAATATACTGTAAAATGAAAGAACCACTTTACAGTGGTTGGGAGAACAACACTTGGAGAGTAGTTATCAGTGCAACCCAACAGATGTGGCAAATGAGGTCCAAGATTGATCTGGTTTTATTAATTATTTGAATTAGATGATTGAGCAGAAACTACAAGTATTGCATTAGGTGAAAAATTAGAAGTCATTTTGGGAAGGGCTGCCAGGTTAGAAGTTCATCTACCCTGATGTGCTGTAGAAAGGAAGCAAAAACCGAGATGAAGTTTCACATGAACAAATGAAAACCTTGTACTTCTGCAATAATAACTGCACAAGTAAGACAGGGAATAGTAGAGCAAGCAGCAGTTCTGTAGAAGTAGAGCTGGAAGAGGTAGCTGACAACTATAACTCAGAGGTTGTGACTCAGAGTGTAGCAAAAGCAAGTTCTTTTCACTACTCTATGGAATTCCTAGTTGGTAAAAATGATAACAAAAAAAAAAGGGTATATAGAACGGTGATTTGTGCAGTGCCTGAAAATTTGCATGGAAAAAAATATGAATAAGAACCTTGTAAATATATTACTGCTATAATTATCCATCTTTGAAATCAATATAATAGTGTTTTGGCTAGGTATTTAATTTAGCTTTACTTTCTTTGCTTTTGAGTGTTTGCTTTTGAGTCCCAAAATAGAACACACTAATTAGAACACACTACAATAAGCTTTATTTCTATGGAGTGAATGTAGTTTTATTCCACTTTAGATCATTAATTCAGCCACAACAAAATGTATGGAAGAACTTCTGATACTTTTCTACAACTTTATACTGATGGAAATTGTACGAAGTGATAGGTTATGAAGATATGGAGAGTGTAAGCTTTGTTTACACAGCCCAGTAGGATGCCCAGTGTAATCTCTAAGTTTAACAAAACGAATAACTGGTAGTTTCTGGGCTTGCAAAAGAGATGTAAGGCTGGTTCTGATCTCAGACTTTTACAGTCATAATTGTAAGTAAATGGAAAGTAGTAACAAATAAATCCCAAATAAGTGATTTGTTGACCGATTGAATAACACCAAGTAACAAAAAAATATGCATTACATATAGCACAAACATCTTCTTCACAAGCTCTTTGGTCAGTTTTCCAACTGCAAGGCAAGAAGGATTACTGTGACTTGTATAATAGTTCTTCATTCCTCAGTTTCTACCTTACTTGTGCACAAACTTCTTTCTTATGTGGTATTTACTTCCATTAATTACAGTATTTTTAACAGGCAATTAACTGTGCTTAAATATCCTAGAAATTAAAAAATACAGGTAAAGTTAGTATCTGTTTACTTTTCATTCATTTCTTGAAAATATTCTGTCTCTGTAAGAACTTGTTCATGACATTATTATTCATACCTTTGAGTCACAAACTCAGTGAATAGGTATCTGACAGCCAACTTCTGATAGTATGGGAAGAGAATGTTCTGTGTGGGTTTGGTTTTGTTTGTTTGGGTTGTTGTTTTGTTCTTTTTTATTTCATTTTAAAGTATCTGAATTGTTCTGAAAGCTGTGCACAGCTTGTCTTTGTCCAGACTGCCTACCTCGACTCACGCCTTGCATCTCCTGCAAGAGTGCTTGCTAGTTGGCAGAGGCCAAATCTATGCCAGGGAAGAAAAAGAGTAACAGGGGAGATTATCACTTGCAGTTCTAAAAAGCACATCCTAGCTGTCTTTTTACTTAGCAGTAACACAGGAAACATCATAAATCTAATCCTTGATTTGAAATTGAAAGGACTATGCCATGTCCATCATAAGGACACACAATAATGTATATAGTGGTAGATGAATTTATGTTATTACTGCACATTTGTGATGTGGCACATTATAGAGGGAGGAGGAGATCTCAGTAGAAATAGCTAAAATATTTTATTCTGGGTTGTGTTTGTTTGTTTTAATAAACCAAAAATTTAGTCTAGCCATATTCAAAATTAACTGGGCCATAGTCCAACTATGTCCAGGTCAAGGACAAATTAAAAATTCCTTGCTACAAAGTCATGTTCATCCACCTATGACAAACATTCAAGAACAAATATGCTGATTTTAAACACAACTGCTTTGTTACTGATCAGTATTTAAGTGATTAAATTTAATTTTGTACGGAGTGAAAGTGAAAATTAATTCAGAATTATCTTTAAGCATTTAGTGGAAACAAAGGAGAATTAAAAATCTTATCTTTACATAAACCTTACTGTCTCAAAATGCCTAGATCTTCAATAAAAAGGCAGAAGAAAGCCTTTTTTTTTTTTTAGGTTACTTACTGGGATCACTGCCGGCTGTCAGACTTCATTCCTTATGTCAGAGTGTTTTCTTCCTGGAACAGTAGAAGATCTACACTGTAAGTAAACTTTTACACAATTATTCCAAAGAAATTCGAATTCCATTTCAATTACTTGCACACTATATTTTCAGAGGGGCTATGTATTCAGTTGGATGCATTAAAAAATACAACCGCATCTAAAAAAAAATGCTTTTTCCTGTGGCCTCAGCCGTCAGAAGAAGAAAAACACAGCTGGGAGCAGTATTACAAAACAGATGACCTAGAGGAAGAGAAGGCTGCAAGCTGTGCCTCAGTGGGGCATGGACAGCTGCAGCAATGGAGCTGTGAAGCAGCCAGTTGGAGAAAGCCATGCCAAGCAGTAGCATCGCTATGATAAAGCTGTGGGAAGCTTTTTGAAGCTCTGACATGACTCCCCAAGCAGCATGGTCAATTGAAAGAGAAGCACTGCCCAGGGCACAGTGGCCCGTTGAAGCTCTGGGGAGGAGAGGTAGAGCATGTGCACACCAAAGGCCAGGAGACAGCTGGGCTACAACAGGCATTGAGAGAAAACACTAACTGCCTGCTGACCCAAATGGCAAATGAATGAAAGCCAAGGCTATGCTCCAACTTAGGGTAAATAAAGGCTAAAATAAGGCCTTAATGCAGCTGGTATGAATGGCATGTGAATGTTACAGGATAATGAGAAAGTAAATTAAACCTGATTTTTATTTTCCTGGAAGTGCATTTCCACTGGACATTGTTAAAGGGACGTGGACAGGGAGACCAAACAATCTTCTGGGAAGTCTATGACAAGACTCAACAGGGACTACCGAGTTAAAATAGAACAGAACGACTATCAGTATTGTCAGAAAACAAGATCTAAACCTGAGCTGATAGGCAAAATCCGTGTTTCATAAAGAGAAAGCAATCCTGCCTGGCTGGGTTTCCCTTATGATTTGCTGCTATGGTCTTCCCTATACCTATAACAAAAAAAATTGAAGAAATGCAGAATGCTTTAGTAACAGATACAAGAAGAAAGTCCCTCCTTCTGGCATAGGATGACAAAATATTTGGACTAGTCAGGGTTTGTTAGATGAAGTTATGCAGAAATCTTAGACTCCAAACCCAGCGGCAGATAAATTAAGGGGTTCAATAATAAGGTGAAGTGCCAGGTCCTGCAAGTGGTTCACAACAAACCCATGCAGTGCTACAGGTTGGGGCAAGAGTGGCTGGAAATTTTCCCAGCATAAAAGGACCCAGGAGTACTTTTTACAGCAGCTGAACATGAGCCAGCAGTGTGCCCAGGTGGCCAAGAAGCCCAATGGCATCCTGGCCTGTATCAGCAATAGCGTGGCCAGCAGGACCAGGGGAGTGGTCATTCTCCTGTACTCAGCACTGGTGAGGCTGCACCTCAAATCCTGTGTTCAGTTTTGGGTCCCTACTTAGAAGAAACACATTGAGGTGCTGGAGAGTGTCCAGAGAAGGGCAGTGAAGCTGGTGAAGGGTCTGGAGCATAAATCCTATGGGGAACACCCAAGTGAGCTGGGGTTGTTTAGCTTGAAGAAGGCTCAGGAGCGACCTTATTACTCTCTACAGCTACCTGAATGGAGATTGTAGCAAAGTGGGATTGGGGTTGGTCTCTTCTCTCAAGTAACAAACAAGAAGAAACAGCCTCAAGTTGCACCACTGGAGATTTAGATGGGATATTAAGAAAAACTTCTACCATCCCTGGAGGTATTTAAAAGACAAATGGCCCACCAGTAGATGTGGCCCTTAGGGATATGGTTTACTAAGTGGACTTGGCAGTGTTGGGTTAATGGTTGGACTTGATGACCTTAGAGGCCTTTTCCTAACTAAGCAATTCTATGATTCTATAAAAAACATAGTCAATGAAAACCATGAAAAGGGGCAAATACAATCCTAGGGAGAAATTCAGCATTAACACAATTCAAATGGAAAGTTGCAGCTATTCATTCTCCTGTAGTAACATCCCTGCTGATTTCGCTGCCTCATTTACTGTAGAAGCTGTTCAAAGCATATCACTCCAGGTTAGTTTTTTTTTTTTTTTTTGCTGTAGTTGAGAAGACAGTCTGAAAGGAGCAAACAATAAAAATAATATATAAAGGAAAAATATGAACACCTCAAAATATTTTTAGAGTGTTTAAAAGTGTAAAGAGACTTATTATCTTTCTAATACAAATGAAAAACAAGAGGTTGGCTCTATACCACTGGCTTGAATAAAGCTTGGATATGAAATGCCTGAAAGACGCTTCAGTATAAAGAATACTTTAAGATTCTCTACAAACTGACACCACTCAGTTTAGACCAATTAAAAAGATGTGCAAATTACAAGAACTACAGATAAAAATTAGCACTAATTTGTGTTCCCAACTGCCAAGCAAAAGAGCAGTCACAAAAATAAGGTTGTCTTTCTGCCCTAGCTATTGTTTCACTCTCAGGCCACACACGACACTGTATACATGTAATACCTGTATAACTTCTGTCTACCCTAGAAAACACTTGGAAATCTTTCAGCTAAAGTTTTGATGGCTTATTCTTAGAGAGGTAAAACTAGAGGCTGAACATGTTTTCGTTTTGTTGCTTTTTGTTTTCCTTTTTTCTTTAGGTTTTGTAAGAAGGTATCTGAAAATGAGACATTCCTTGCCAATTTTGCATTTCATTAAGAAAGCACTTTATCCATCAAATAATTTAGAAAAAGACACAAATATTTTATTACCTATGAAGTCATTGGTGAAATGCAAATTTCTTTGCAGCAAAGAAATTATGGCCCCTACATTTAAGACAAGAAAAGAGGTGGATTCAGAATGTCTAGTGGTTTGTTTCTGGTATTCAGTTCTTCTTTTACAGTAGGAATAAACCAAAAGAATCTACCTGCTTTTTCGCATTCACCTTATCAGGTATGTCCCTGAATATCACTTCAGTTTACCATATCTGTGAGCAACATCCTCTCAAATAATATTCATTATGGATCAGATTAAAAAATGAGGACTTAGAGAATACAAGTAGACAATCCACAAACTCTGTCAAGTTTCATTTTTATCCTACTATGGCAACACAGCTCAAGAGAGCCATAGGGACCTGTTTGCAACAAAATGTGGTTTTTGAGCAACAGGATTATATCAATATATCAAGAGTCAGTGGTGAGTCATCTTTCTTCATTTACCTAGAAGAGGTTTAACGTAGTCACCTGAATCCAACAGCTCCATTACACATGTGATTTGAAACTGTCCAGAGGACCAAACAGTGGATCCTTTATAAGGATTCAGGGTGGTTTTGGTATGCACTTCAAGCAGTTTCCAATTTAGCTTCCTCTGAAAAGAACTGAGTTACTGCATACTAAACACATGTGCAGTAAGTAAACACTACTGGGGGATTTTCTTCAAGTTTGTACTGTAAATGGACTCCAGAATAGTAACATACATGACATCCTAATCATCTGCTTCTGTAGTTGTCATGTGTGATTCTCCATGCAATGGATAGAGAAAAGTATTCATAGGTCTTGAGTTATCCTTTTATAGTGAGTTGTTTGAGTTAAGTCCGGTTTAAGTTTCTATAGATTCAAATTTAGGTCTTCTGCATCCCAACTCAAGCATTATTTAATCTTTAAACTGTCTGCAGGTCAGTTTCTAACATAAAGGTTCTGTGTGGCACTAATACAGACACATTCCAACGTTTCTTTCTGAGCTCAGGTGATTCCTGCCATGCTTTCTGGATTCTGTGAATGACATTCATGCACACATTCCTTTATCTAGAGATTTTTTCAGGGAGCCAATGTGATTATCTAATATCTGCTGACTTGTCTGTACTGATTATGCTCTTATGTCAGTTACTGAGTTCCGGCCTTGGTGTCTCATGGAGCACTAGATTTTATTTAAATGCAACCAGTTATTCTCCTCATCTTTGTTGGCTTCTTTAATTGTCCAAGGAGCTGTGAATAAAGTCAGATTCTAAGTGGTTACTGCTTCTGTCATTTGCTTTCTTACATATCCATTTCTTTCTTAAAATATCAGTCAAACATCAAATGTTAAAAAAAAAAAAGTATTTTTAGCCACTGTCTAAATGTGCAATACTTTTAGCTGTACTTCATATTCAAATATCCCATCAAGCGAACAATTGAATTTACCCCACCTCCTAGAAAGGTTTAGCAAAGTGAATTTGAAGAATCATTTGTGGTCCTTAGTGGATGACTGGGCTTCCACAAAACATGAATCATGGGCTTCACTTAGCAATGCAAGTTTCATGAAAGTTCTTTTGAGAAAGGAGCTGTCATACATAAATAGTGCAGTGAGTTAATCTTTTATACCATTTTGGAAGTGGAAAAGCCCCTTCAATTCCCATGGGGAAAAATAAATGGCAAAACTTATAGGTGTTACAGTTTAAGACATGTTTAGGGAAGAAATCCATTCTGAATGATGTAATCTACTGTTATGTCTGATGAATAATGACAGAGAAGCCTGCCAAGACCCTACTACAGCAGTTGAGGAAGGTAGACAGTGCTTCAGCAGTCTATGGTTACTAATATGACTCCTACTGAAAAGCATTTTTTCTGTCATCATCATGGCTAGGCTTCATGAACAAAGATTTGGGAAGGGCTCTACCCACACTTGCTACAAGCGCGCTGATGGCTAAAAAGGCCAATGCGAGACAGACAAGTCCAGTTGCAAAAGGCACAGCAGAAAG
>JAWWES010000115.1:98001687-98022690 GCA_035583135.1 Lophotriccus pileatus | reverse complement strand
TCAGAGAGGGTCTCAAAGACAACAGTAATCATGTCAAGGCTTCGCGAACAAAGATTTGAGAAAGACTCTACCCATGCTTGCTACAAGCACGCTGATGGCTAAAAAGGCCAATGAGAAATAGACAAGTCCGGTTGCAAAAGGCACAGTGGAAAGTCTCCTTAGGAGGTATTGGCAAGACACGATTCTTTCTGCATTATCTTTTCTCCTCAAGAATAATTCAAAAGAAGCAGCAGTGTTATAGTGTGTCTCCAGGCCTCTTCATTGGAGGCCAGAGTAGACCAATGGTGATGATCAGTATGGCCAAGGCTGAGAGATTGTTTCAGGGAGTCCTTGTATCTCCTCTTCGGGGCTCCTCTCTTGTGGCAGCCAGTGGCAAGTTCACCATAGAGCACAATCTTGGGGAGTTGGTAGTCCTTCATCCTGGAGACATGCCCTGCCCAACGCAGCTGTGCTCTCAGCGGCATGGCCTCAATACTCATGACTGCTGCCTGTTCCAGGACAGATGTATTGGTCACATAATCCGTCCAGTGGATGTCTAGGATTGTACGGAGGCAATGCTGGTGGAAGTGTTCTAAGAGTTGCAGGTGGTGGCAGTAAATGACCCATGATTCAGACCCATATAAAAGAGTAGACAGTACAATGGCTCTGTAAACACTAATCTTTGTACTTCAAGTGTTTATTGCACCAAACTCTTTTATGGAGTTTGCCGAAAGCTCTATATGCCTTTGCTAACCTGTTGTCTCTATCTCTTTGTCAATCTTACCATCTGTAACAGGGAAAGGTTCAGAGGATGCTGAAATGGAAAACTAAGACACCACTGAAAGCTCAAAAAACCCAATATTTTTTCCAAGAAGTGGTCAACAAAACGAGAAACCAAGAGATGGAAAAGGAGAGGAGAGAAAATAAGCCCTCAGTAAAACCCCCACTCATGCAGGTGTGTTCTATGAGGTTGTCTTACCGACCCCAGAATGACTGGAATTCCCCATAGCAGAGGCTGCGTCCTCGGAGCATTGGCAGGCTCACAAGATAGGCAACGTTGTCCTTCATGTGAAGCTGAGCTGACCCGAGCACAAGCTACCTGCATTTTATCCAGTTTGCCGGTGATGTCTACCTGGGCCGATGTGGCAGCACCGCCCAGCTAGAGGCCTTCAATCCCTCCCCCCATTATGTAAGGGGTACCCCTTCAGCACATGTGTCAGTACTTTGGAATTTCCCTATCGTATGTGCTGTTTAACTCAAGGGATCTTATCTATTTGGGTCTGGGGGTTTACTTCATCACTCTCCTCTTCACTTTCTCCTTCAAATGCCCTTGGAGTGCCTTCAGCCAATAGTGAGATACCAATTAATTTTAGTTTATGCAATGTGCTGCCTAGAAGGACGAAGTTCTCTTTTATCAGTGCCTGTTTTCCCATAACGTGGCAGGAAAAGAACAAACTCTCACAGGTGGCTGGGCCAAACACAGACCAACAGTAGCAGTGTCTAATTAAACATGGATACACCGTCTGAGGAGATGATGCTTCCCAAATAATTAAACTGCTGGACTGACTTGAGCTATGATTCGCCAATGATGATATGGGGATGATGGAAGACTTCCTGAGGCGCAGATTGGTAGAAAACAACTGTCTTCTTCAAGCTGACTTCCAGCCCAAAACGCTCGGCAGCCTCTGCAAAGGAGGATGTTAAACGCTGCAGAGCTGTTTCTGTGTGGGCAACGAGGGCGGCATCATCAGCGTAAAGCAGCTCCCGGACAAGATGATTTAAGGTCTTAGTGTGGGCCTTCAGACGCCGTAGGTTGAATAGACTCCCATTGGTACGGTAGCAGATGTAGATACCATTTTCATCATCGAGGTCTGCCGTGGCCCTTTGGAGCAGGATGATGAAGAAGACTGTGAACAGAGTTGGTGCAAGAACATAGCCTTGCTTCACACCACTGGTTATTGGAAAGGGCTCAGAAAGTGCATCACCATACCTGACTTGACCACACTGGCCCTCATGAAGCAAGCTGATCATCTTGAGGAATTTGGGGGGACACCCTAAACGTTCCAAAATCTGCCACAGGCCTTTTCTGCTCACAATATCAAAAGCTTTGGTGAGATCAACAAAGGTTACATAGAGTCCTTTTTTCTGTTCCCTACACTTCTCTTGCAGTTACCTGAGAACAAATACCATGTCTATGGTACTCCTATTGGCCCTGAAACCACACTGGCTTTCAGGTAGAAGCTCTTCTGCTACAGTGGGTATTAATCTGTGCAAAAGAATCCTTGCCAGGATTTTACCAGCAATGCATAGCAGAGTAACAGAGTAATTCGAGCAATCTGATTTATCTCCTTTCTTCCTGTACAAGGTGATGATGACTGCAGCAGCTCACCACGAACTCGTGAAACTTGGCCTCCATGCTTCCAGACTTCAGGAGGGATTCCGTCAACCCCAGCTGCCTTGCCAGTTTTTACGTGTTGTATGGCCTTAACAGTTTCTTCCACAGTGGGGGCAATATCCAATTCAGTTTTCACCGGTTGTTGTGAAATGTATTGAATTGCTGAGTCTTGAACTACATGGCTGGTACTGAAGAGAGTTTGAAAGTGTTCAGACCATCAGTTCAAAATGGAGAAGCAATTGACCATTTGCACTGAGTGAAGGGCTCTGAACTTGGTGTGTAGGACCATAAGCTGTTTTCAGAGACTCATAGAATCCCCTGTAGTCACCTGTATCTGCGCATAATTGAATTTTTTCAGCTAGGTTGATCCACCACTTATTTCTTCTGCAGTAAATATATATATATATATGTGACAATGTTTATTTATTTATTTATTTTAGTAAACTCTAATGGCTATATAGAAGAAAAAACTGTGATTTCCTTGAGGAAAGGAAAAAAAATCTGGAATACCTACTACCTAATCAAATTTTTTAAGTTATAAATTGTAAAAAAAATTGCAGTATTTTACGGCAGCCCATGGAGAGGACCACAACAGATTAGGTGGATCTGATCTGCCCTGAAGGAGCTGTGGCCCACAGAGAGCAAACACTGGAGCAGGAACAATGTCTGAGAGGGAATGAGCGACAGAGTTGCATTCTGACTAAGCCCCGTTCCCATCTGCCTGTACTGCTCCAGCCAGCACTAAAGGAGCCAGGAATAAAAAAGTCAAGTTGAGCCTGGAGAAAAAAAAAGGAAGGAAGATGTCGGATTAGTTTCTTTACCTAGTGTATTTTAATTAACAATAAATAAAATTAATTTCTCCAAGTTGACTCTCTTTTGCCCATGATGGTAACTGGTGAGTTATTTCTCTATTTTTATGTTGACCTGTGAAATTTTCTACCTTATTTTCTCCACTGTACTGTTGAGAAGGGAAAGTGAGAGAGTGGCTGTGTGGGCATCTGGGAGCCAGCCAGGGTTAACATGTCACAGCAGCATTTCTTTAACTGAATAGTCCAATTTTTGTATATTTTTAAAAATACCAGATACATGCAAGAATCTCTGGAGAGAGATGGCCTTAGGCCGTATTCCAGAGTTAAAAAGTTGTGTGCAGGAATATGTATAAAGCACTTCTTGTCCTGTGTGTTTTACACTGATAATAGGTAAGACCTGAAAACAGTTGGACAAATAATATGTCATGGTGCTGAGCTCAGAGGGTAGGGCTTGAAGCACTCTGAAGTTTAGGAAAGCCCAAAGGCAAAATGCATGAAGAGATATATAAGCATGAGCTCCCAAAATAGCTTATTCTGTACTTCTTATTCAGAGATATACTTAAAATCAGTCTTTACAACTGATATTTGCAAACATCTATGCACTGAACTCCAGTCCTCCTTTTGATACAGAATCACACTGCTGTTCATCAGTACCCACTGTGAGTGAGGTTATTCCTGAGCAGGAATGAATGGACTAATCCATATGGCCCACAGGCAAAACCAGATATATTTGAAATTCTGTTGACTTCTATAAATCAGTTTAACGCAGTTTCAAAACTGTTTTGCCACAGTCCAACACATTTGAAGTAGTGCTTTAGCCAAGGGTTTGTACAGCACAACTATTTTTTGTAATAGTCTGAATCTTGACAGGATTTCTCACCTGTGTTCATCTAACACTATTAAAAGAGAAGTTCTTCCACCAAAATACTGTACAAAGGACTCACATTTTTACATCTGTCTCTTAAGGTCACATAATCAAAGACTTCACTGTGTACTTCAGTGAGAAGAAATAACATAAATATCTAGCTGGGATTCAACAAGCAAGCAAAAAACCTGAGCTTTTAAACTGAAATTGAAAAAAAACTTGGTTAAATATTAATGTACTGATGACTGAGGGATATCACTCACTAATAAGCAAATGGAAAGCTTCCAAAAGGGAGACTGTGTTGAGAAGATGATGTTCTCATTTACAAGCATTCTGGCCTCTGTTCCTTTTTAATAGATGCAGCAGTTACAAAAACAAGATTACAGAGGCCCCATGTAGACCCTGTGGCATCTGGTTAAGTGGCCCACAATCTGTCTTTTTTTTTTTTCTTTTTTAAGACCTACATCAAAGATGTGCCCTATTTATCTTTCTGCATTTGCTATGCAAGTGACCAGACTTACCATTTAAAAACTTGACTGGATATGTGTCAAATTCTTCCTGGAGAAATCCTTTCTCCTCCTGTAGGGACATGTTAAATGTATCTCTGGCTTTAAATCTTTCTCCCCAGTTTTTGCAAAACAACCTTCATTTCAAAGGGTTGTAAATGTACTGTAGCAGTCATACAGCTGTCGCATTTTCAGTTCCCTGCCCGTCAGTCAGTCAATGATGCATTAAAGGCACACAAAAAAACCCACAAACCAAAAACCAAAACCCACAAAAACTCTATAACATGAAAATACTGCCATTCTAAAGGGCTGGGTTTTTTTTTTTCCTTTTTAGTATAATCGAGCCATCTACAGGAGAAACTCTTCTTTCCATGGTTCCTACTTCAGAGAAAAGTCACAATCCATTTATGGGAAAGGATATGTTTCACAGCCAACTGCATGAAAAGAAGAACATTAATCGGGAAAAACAAAAAAAATTCATCTGAAAACACAGTGCAAAAGAAGCTTAAAATGTATAGTATTGATGTAAGTCTAAAAAATGTATCTGTATCTCCTTCATCACATGTGTTTTCTTGGAAAATGATAGTGTAGGTGATTAAGCAATAAGACTTAGCTGTCACCTTTCAGCACAGTTGTAACAAAAAAGTAGACTGCAGTCTCTGTTCAAAGGAAATAGATATTGATGTAGGAATATCTGGTAATAATGAGACTGATTTCAGTGTGAGCTGAAGTAGGCCATTTCTATGGTTTAGCTGAAATCTTTAATTTACCTTATAAGATAGACGCTTCTTGAAAGAAAAGCAAGGAATACATTTGAGTATCACATACCTGCTAACAACATTGGAAGCTCTTAGTTTTTTATAGCTCAGCTTAAAAAAGAGCAAACAGAAAAGTAAAAATGTCATAAAAATATTCAAAAAAACATAGTCATCTCATAAAATAGATTTAAGGCTTGCTTTTTCTTTGCACAACATTAACTTATTCTTTCATCAGGGAATAACTGCTCAATAAGGGCATCTTGAAAGAGAGGTAATCCAGGGGAAAGACAGAGACAGTGTTGTGGTGGTTTCACTCATCTCTTTATTATTACTACTGACAGGTAACTGAATTTCTTCTTTGCCTGAAGCCATACCACCTGAGGTTCTAATCTTGTCAGATTTTATGTGCTAAGCATGGTTGAGAGAGCTCTAAGGAATAACAGGTACTGCAGGAAATGGTTATTCTTCCTCTTGACTAGTGACACTTGCCATGCAACACACTTCTCATGCAGCTTTCCCTCCCAGTGCCTCAATACTTCCAAGGGTGTTACAGTAATAAGGTATATAATAACTTCTCTGATGTGATCCAGGAGGCAGGCCAGCAGACTTAAAATCAAAAAATACCGGCTTCTCTACCAATTTTTCCCAATCTGCCTGATGGAGATATACGAGGAAAGGACAAATCAGAAGGGTGACCAAGGACAGACAGCCATGGGTCTCATTATGCACTTGCTCAACTCACTCCAACATGTTGCGTAACTGCATGATACATCCACTCTGTAAAGAGAAGATTTTAACAGCAACCCATTCTTTCATTTGGTACACCTTGTAATGAATTTACATACCAATATAGACTTCCTGCACTACAGTCAAATTAGTCAGAATATTGACAAAAGTGACAAATCACTTCATAAAGTGACTCCAGCTTTGGGCAAATGGAAAGAAGATTGAATAGCTGCAGTATTATTTCTTTTTTTTTTTTTTTTTTTTTTTTTTTTTCAGCATTGCTATGATGGATATTAGAAAAGAGACTTTAATGATATCAATGTTTTTCCAGTGTGGCAAACAGTGATGATGTCTGTTTATGTTTTAAGGGTGTGATTATATCTGACAAGCAGACAAGTTCTCAGAAACCTTGGTCTGAAGCCAAGGGAAGGAATATGAGGTAGTCATTTCTTGGACCGGGATTTTTCCTGGAGTCATTAACTGTGATTTTTCTTTCCCCTCATCTTCTTCTTTTTTTTTTTTTTTTTATTCTGTATGTGTTCTCCAATTTCCCTCCATTATTTTTTTTTTCTGCCATATTTCTGACACATTTTATCAGGTCCTAGATTCTTTTACAAATACAGTATTACCCAAGAAATGCAACAAATCAATTGCAAGACTGCCATGAATCCTACTTTGGATTTTCATTTAACCCTCACACAAGGTTTAGGTTTTACCAGTGGATTATAAGGCATCTGAGAAATGTTCACCTTTTTTTTCACTAGCTTTGCCTTCAGATCAATAAACTCAGTCAGAAAGGCTGTTATAAACAACTGGGAGGTATTTTAAACACCACACTTTTTCTTGCAACTATTATCCATACTCAGACATGCCCCACTAGCCCAGCTTCTTGTTTTAATAGTGCCTTTGTAAAACTAGAGTGCAGTGAAGCCAAACCCCAGTTCTACTGTTGGAAATGAAAAGTGCCCCTGCTCCCCTGTATTTTCTCTGGCTTGAGTAGCCCTTATATTTTTACATCATTTTCCTTTAAGTTGATGAATCTCACATAATTCAGGAAGTGGGACAAATTTAACGAAACTAGTTTTATATTTCTTCTCCATTCACAGATGTTATTCTTTTAATCATCATTACCCTGTATCTACCAGTGTCTCAGAAACACCTTGCCAGTTAGCTAAGATACCTCCATTCTTTGCTTTTCTGAACTTGGTTTAGTGCTTGACTCAAGCAATGTCATTTCATTACTTATGTTGAATTTCATTACTTATGTTGAATTATTTGACTTCCTATATTCATTATTCTAATAATTAATGAAAAAATGCAAATTACAAGGTAGGTGATTTGAAAATTTACAAGGTTTCATTAAAGCATATCAAAAGTAAAGAGTATATGAGTATATGACATATCTTTTTTAGATTTGAGGCATAGAATCCTTGTCATAGTCTAACAAAAGTGACAGTCTTGGCCCCCCAAAGTCATTACCAAGTCAAAACAATAAATATTGCAATGTATGACTCAAGCAGGAGCCAGTAAAGAGTAAATAAATTTCACAGCTGCATAACTTGTGCCAAGGTGTAGGTGTTGAATGAATAGCAAAGCTCTGCATGTGAGAAGACTCACCACAGGATTCGAAATGCTTTGCAGAATGTTACAAGAATATTCAGCCTTGATAACTTGCTGATAGAGCTGGACAGTTAGGAGTCAAAGGTTGGACGCCGACAATATTTATGAAACTAACATCTCTTAAGACAAGATAGAAATAAAATTGCCTGGGGAAAAAAAAAAAAAATTAAAAAAGGACAAGATCTATATATAAGCCTGCTTTGCCTGACTGGGATCCTCTCTAAGAGGAAAACTTGTGTAAGAACTGCATCCCTAGAAGAGCACCTGAAGGATTTATGAAACAGATAACAAAAAGGCAGAGAAGTTTTTCTTTCTATGCTTGTGGCAGAGGTAAATATTAATAGATACCTATTACCTTATACTTTATTTTTTTTTTTTAACATAAGGAAATATGTTACCTGCATTGACGTTTTTTAAAAAAATGTTTGCTTATTTTTACAGAATGAAATCTGTGTTAAAAGTGACATAAGTGCAAGTGGCAACAGTGTAACACCAGAGCTGTGACAATCTGGAAATGGAGAGCTGAAAATACTTAGTGTTACAGTACCCACTACCACAAAACACTGTGGTTACTCACGTGTCTTCAGGTGACAAATTTAATCCTATAATCCCATTGTGACTGGTTTCTTCTATACCTCTATTCCTTTTCTCATCTTTCTGTCAAACTCTGTCAAATACCCAGGGCTTGGGAAAAACTGACTGTTAATGTAGAATGCTGTGATGAAGTAACTTAGTAAACAGTAAGTAAATCTGATTTTTTTTAGCCATGCACAATTCCTTGAAGAGGGTTACTTCCGAACAATGAACTTCTCTTTGCAATGGAGAATATTGACTTTGCTGTTATTGCCTGAGGGTAAATTTGCACAATATATTAACTGATTATAAAAATGTAAAAGGGAAGGGAAGTGTGGGTACAAAGCAAAATTCTTTGCTGCCTAGCTCAGCTTGTCCCTCCATAAAGCCTAGTGCTGCCCCCCTGGTTGAAGCACATCCTCCCAGGACAGGAACCTTGTTGTGCTAAAAAAAAAAAAAAAAAAAAAAAGTAGATGATTATGTAACAGTGCCACCTGGTGCTACCTGCCAAAACAAAAGCTTTAATCTGGAATGAAAAAAATCCTACCAAATAAACAATAGTAATCAATCTATTTTATGACATAAAGTATATAATAAAGTATATAATAATATGGTGTTTCAGCCACTATAGCTGTCTTTTCCATTTTGTCTCCACTATAATTCAGACTGAGATTGTGTTTAATTGTAATTAGTTTGAAAGAGAATTGCTAGTAGGTTGTACTGAAAACATACAGTAAAATCTCTGAAATTGTGTAAATTATAGAAATTCTGTACATTATAGGCACTGCTATTAAACTAAAAATATGTTTTTTCTTATTATTAGTATCTTCATTACAGGCTCTAATATTCAGCCACATATTCAAAAGTACATAAATGTTTGTGTGTTACTGAAACAAAGGTACTGACAAAGTGTTTCAGAGAGAAAGCATATTGTGAAAAAGTTCAGAAAAAGTTTAATGTTAGCTGAAAACTGAGACTTTAGCTAATTATCATACTCTAGTACCTTTAAAATAAGTGATCCCAAGTCAAGGAACAGCCAAACAATGCGGCATAATAGAAAAATATTTCTTTATAAACCATGTTTTGCTAAATTCCCTCTTGCAAAGACGATTTCCTTCTCAAGTCAGTCTCCGTGGATTTATTTTTTATTTAAATATTTATTGTATATATAAAGATACACATACATACACACAAAATATATGCAAGAAATGATCACCAGCTATAAAAAAATACTAAAACTCCTATTAACTCAGCAATCCTCTTGACTTCACATGGAAGCATCATCTGAATCACAGGAGGTTTTCTTGTTTTCAACTTTCTCTGTAATATGAAGCCCAGAAATACTTCATTCCAGGCACCAGATGGGCTGGTAAGTTTGTTCTACTGTCTTGCCACCAGCTTGCAGACACAACAGACTACAGATAACTGTCACTAAAATGAAAATACTTATTGGCTTTCAAATGATTGTACCAAATCTGTTGCTGCAGTATGCTCCTGTTTGTCCATAATTGCACTGAACCTTTAGTTCTTGTAATTGCAGAAGCCTGAAAGGATACCATAATAGGGTTCTGCTGGGCCCTGAGTTTGTGCTCTGCTGTCTTTGTTTGTACAGTGTTTGTCTTGCATGACATCAATCTGAAGTGAGCAATGCTCATTAGAAATAGCAAACACGACAAATTGACTTTAAAATATAAGTTCTTCACAGAGGTATCCCAGCAACTTCCACATCCTGAAGGCTGGGGTTTTCTTAACTTCTGTTACAATTTGCCCATGCACTCACTGTATTGATTTGCTCTTTTTGAAGACAGTCACCATTTTCCAACCTGTGGTGGGAAGTCTCACTTTTGTCCTCATACAGAAGCAGAGTCAAAGCAACGTCTGATGTTGAAAATGTATCCACAAATGATAGCTGGACCTGGGGATGTTCAGCTGCTGACTTAAGTGCTAAGAGTCAAATTATCCAAATTTGATCACTCCATGTCTACTGTTTCCTACTCCCAAACCTAAAGCTGATGAAACAGATTAGAAAACTGTCATTCTTCAAAGAAATCAGTGGCCCATGTTCCTAAATTCCCATTTTCAAGCTCAGGGAGGATAGTGATTATAGCATCTTTGGATGGAGATAAAGAACTGGATGCTCTATTTTTGTTCATTGGTACTTAAAGCCAGGAATTTTGTCAGTGCCTGACACTGATTGTGCATTCCTAACTCCCTCTGGATTTATAACACCTGGGATGGCTCAACATCCAAGCATTTTCCTCACTTGGAATTTTATTTTGTTTAAATTTTTTTTGTGTGTCCCAAGTTTTCATTACTCCTATAAGTGATTTTTTGGTTTGGGATTTTGTCCCCCCTTTTGAATAAATTCTGGAAAATCACATTTAATTTAAAAAAAGCATTAGGAATTACAAGTCACATTTGTTTTATGTGATTATTAAAGTGGACTAGTGCTAAGGCTGAAAATTTAGGGTAAGGGAGAAAAATAACAGACAAGGTTGAAAAATGGGTTATTATTCAGGAATCACAGACCTCTAAGGGCTAATCATTGACTGCTTTTATTATGCAAAACGGCATCTGGTGTTCAGCTTCCACATTTGGAAAAAGCGTTGTCTAATGAACCTGCTATTCTACATTTGCTTTCTACTTTTAATATCCTGTTAAACACACTGATGGCTTATCTGTAGTAAGAATCAGAGTTTTAAAAGGAATTAAATGAATCCATCCAAAGGTACAGAAATGTAAATCCAGTTATTAGTTCGGCCATTTGACAGCATTAGACTACCCATTAGATTGCTTTTTTTTAGGAAGAGCAAGAGATGTACAGATGTGAAAGGGGAAAAATGTCACAGTTTTGACTTATTTTCAGTCTTTGCAACATGGTCTGTGGTGCTTTGTACTCAGAAAGTCAAGGAAATCCAATCTCATGGGGAAAGCCTAATTAAAGACAAAGACTGTGATGTAATTTTACTTCAGTGGGAGGGATTTTTTTAGACCTGTCATACCCATTACAGCTGTTACAGGGGAGACAGGTAGTGACATTGGTTGTGGATCATATCATTCAATAACTCCAGTTAAGAGCTAACATATTTATCTTGATTCTGTCCTACTCCTCCCCTTCTCCTGCAGTACAAATCATTGGAGAACAGTGGTGAGAGCCAGGTAGGTCTTTTATGTAGGACAGTAGTGACATGAGCTCTGTATGAGACATGTGAGACAGGGTCAGGAATTGGAAGGGATATGGTCTGGGACTTCATGGTTTGCTTAGCCAAGCACAAATACAGGCTGAGCAGAGAACAGATCGAGAGCAGCCCTGACAAGAAAGACTTGGGAGTGCTGGTGAATGAGAGGCTGGACGTGAGTCAGCAATGTGCACTTGTAGCCCAAAGGGCCAAACGTGTCCCGGGCTGCATCAGAAGGGGTATGATCAGTAGGTTGAGGGAGGTGATTCTCCCCCTCTGCTCTTTTAAGACCCCACCTGAAGTTGTGCATCCATCTCTGGGACCCCAACATAAGAAGGATGTGGACCTCCTGGAGAGAGTCCAGAGAAGGCCACCAAGATGAACAGAGGAGGGCTGAAGCACCTTTGTTATGAGAACAGGCTGAGAGAGCTGGAGTTGTTCAGCCCAGAGAAGAGGAGGTTCTGGATCGGCCTTATATCAGGCTGCCAGTACCTGAAGAAGGGCTACAGAAAGCTGGAGTGGGACTTTTTATAAGGGCATGAATTGGTAGGAGAGGGGGGAATGGCTTTAAACAAAAAGAGAGTGCATTTAGACAGATATTAGGAAGAAATTCTTCACTGTGAGGTTGCTGAGGCACTGGAACAAGTTGTCCAGAGAAGTTGTAGGTGCCGCATCACTGGAAATGTTCAAGGCCAGGTTGGATGGGGCTTTGAGCAACCTGATCTAGTCAAAGGTGTCCATATCCATGGCAAGGTAGTGGAAATGATGATCTATAAGGTCCCTTCCAATCCAAGTCATTCTTATGTTTCTATGGTTCTATGTTACACATTTGAGTCAAAAGCATCCAGACCATAAAGAAATATGGATGAGTCTCCAGCCTGTACTTACTTGTCTGTAAATGGAACAGCTCTCAAGAAATATCTCATGGAACAATAAGAGATATGCCATGAAAATGCCGTCAGGCTTCAATATTGTCCTGTGAAGACAACTGGAAAATTTACCTGTGGCTCACTCCAAGAACTGTCTTATTAAGCTAGTATATGATTATTTACTGGCATGGTATGGGTTCCAGGCAAACAAAAAACCCAAAAGGCACAACTTGAGTTTTGAAAGTTACAGGACACAGGGGAGCTAAGCATCATTTTCTTTCCCCATGGACCAATTTACATAAGCACCTAGATATAGGGCTTGAAATCTCAGTTCAAGTTCAGTTCAGGGATTCATCTGACCAACCATAAGACACCTAAATGTACTCATCTAATCATGAACTGGTTATTTTAATGGGACCCTCCTACCAAGTGACTCAAATAGGTCAGCTGAATTCCCTTCTAAAAGTGTTTATATCTCTCTGTTGACTACAAAGGAAGCCTCAAGTGACTAATTCATATGTAGGTATCTACACTGGATGTGTCTAAAAGTAATGAGATGAATCTCAGCCATAAATGTCCTACCCAAAGTTAATGAGATGAATCTCAGCCATATGTGTCCTACCTAATCAGGAACAGAAAAAGACTTTGGAAACATCTTACTAAAATATATAAATGAAAATGATGTTCACTTACAGCACTAATTTAAAGTACTCCCAGAAACGAGAATGTAAAGATCTGGCAGAGAAATAGTTTGCCCTTAAAAAGCCCTGTCAGGTTGACATTATTGTTGCTACTCCTGTAGCACTGTTGCTACATGCACAGCACTACTCATGGAGACGGGATTAAGTTTAGGGAAAAATAAGTGCCATTCTGACAGTCCTGGTAATGTCACCTGGTGGGTTTAGATATAATGCATTGTAACAGAGGTTCTCACATTAGGTAAAATGATTAGCATGTAAGATGAGCCTAGTGAAATTAATTTTTCCATTTACTTCTTTCTAGTTCTACTTTCTTCACAACAGAAGAGCTAAGGCATACTAGCTGCAGTGATTTCTGGGAATTTAGCTTCATAATAGATCAATTGCTATTGCTTAAAAGTTATTTACACACTTGTGTTTTGTTTGTTTATTTATTTATTTATTTATTTGGTGGCCAACATCCCTTTTATTCTTAATTAAAGTTTTTATTTCATTTCACCTATTTTTCATCTTCATAGTAAAGTGAGAAGATGGGTGATTTGTTACAAAGCATTTTGTTCTTTGGGGAAACCAGGCTACAGTTATATACCTTTCTTTGAAATATATCATAAAAGACAATTCATTTACTGATGAGGCATGAATGTATCTAATGACATACTCTGCAGGGTGATTTGTTTTAATTGTCACACTGGGACCTGTTATTACACAGTAGTAGAATGGGTCACTGCGTTATAAAATTAAAGCTGACGCAAGGCATTCATTTCTAGCTTATTTGTAAATTCAAGTATTTGGGATAAAAATATCCTGACTATAGAGACAGCGTATGGCAACACGCACAGCAGTGGCAAATGTCTCTTAATAATAAACAGCTGTGTGAGGTCAGATGTTAAGGAAATTCAAGGGAGTGGCACACTGGGATTTTGTCATATGTGCATTAGTCCAAATGAAGTCAAGGGAAAAGTATCTGAGGGCAGGAATAATTTCTATTACCAGAGGTTACTCTTCAAGGGCAATTAAATGTGCTGGCTCATATTCATGTTGCTGTGACACAGGATGTGAAAAATAAGCCAAAACCTGTTTTGAATAGAAAGCATTACAATAAATTTGCTGAATTTTCAAAGTTTGAAAATTAATAGATGATTACTGGATCAGTGGCAAAAGATGGCTTTTCTGGTTGGTTTTTGGATTTGGTTTTTTTTTGTGTTCACAGAATCACAGAATTGAACAGGATGGAAAAGACCTCTGGGATCATCAAACCCAACCTACGACCTAACACCACCTTGTCAACCAGACTATGGCACTGAGTGCCACATCCAGTTTTTCTTTAAAAACTTCCAGGGACGATGAATCCATCACCTCCCTGGACAGCCCATTACAGTGGCCAATCACTCTTTCTGTGAAGAACTTCTTCTTAATGTGTAACCTAAACATCCCCTGGCAGAGCTTGACTGTATCCTTTTGTCCCATTGCTTGTTGCCTGGGAAAAGAGACTGACCCCCATGAGGCTACAATGTCCTTTCAGGTAATTGCAGAGTGACAAAGACACTCCTGAGCCTCCTCCTCTCCAGTTAAGCAACCCCAGCTCCTTCAGCCACTCCTCACAGGACTTGTGCTCCAGAGCTTTCACCAGCCTCATTACCCTTCTCTGGACACACTCCAGCACCTCAACATCCTTCCTAAACTGAGGGCCCAGAACTGAACACAGTACTAGAGGTGTTGCCTCACCATTACAGGGGCAGAATCACTTCCCTGCTCCTGCTGGCCACACTGTTCCTGATCCAGGCCAGGATGCTACTGGCCTTCTTGGCCACCTGGGCACACTGCTGGCTCATGTTCAGCCTCCTGTCAATCAGTACCCCCAGGTCCCTTTCTGCCTGGCTGTTCTCCAGCCACTCTGTCACCAACCTGTAGTGCTCCTTGGGGTTGTTGTGGTCAAAGTGCAGGACCCAGCAATTGGTCTTGTTGAACCCCATACTGCTGGATTTGGCCCAACTCTCCAGCCCATCCAGGTCCCTCTAAAGAGTCCCCTTACCCTCCAGCAGATCAACACTCCCCCCTAACTCCCCCAGTCACCTGAAAATTTGCTAATGGGGGGTTCAATCCCCTCATCCATATCATCAATAAAGATATTAAACAGGACTGGGCCTAGCACTGACCCCTGGGGAACACCACTGCTGACCGGCCGCCAGCTGGATGCAGCCCCGTTCACCAGCACTCTCTGGGCCCGGCGCTCCAACCAGTTCTTAACTCACCACAGAGTGCCCCTGTCCAAGCCATGGGCTGCCAGCTTTGCAGAAGAATGCTATGGGAGATGGTGTCAAAGGCTTTGCTGAAGTCCAGGTAGACTACATTCACAGTTTTCCCCTCATCCAGCAGCTGGGTCACCTGGTCGTAAAAGGAGATCAGGTTGGTCAGGCAGGACCTGCCCCTCCTAAATCCATGCTGGATGGGTCTGATCTTCCGACCATCCCAGTTATTGTTCCATAACCTTGCTAGGCAGCAAAGTCAGGCTGACACGCCTATAGTTCCCTGGATCCTTCTTCTGGCCTTTCTTATGGATGAGTGCCACAATGGCCAACTTCCAGTCATCTGGGACCATGCCAGTTAGCCAGGACTGATGATGTGTTGGGTCCTTGTGACTTTCATTTCTTCTTTGCGATTGACTATAATATTCTGCACCCAAAAGTACTTCAGAAGCACATTGTCTGTTCATGTTCATCTCCTGGTCCTTACTTTGACAGGCAAGAGTTTATTCATTTGAGCATCTCTGTTCAGTTTGCACAAAAATGAAAACAGAAACCTCACAGCTCAGTACCTCACATAGTACTATCAGTTCCTGTAAATATGATACAGGAAGATTGTTTTAGGCAGTGCTCAAAATTAGTGAAAACACTGATTTAATTTAAATCCTTCAACTGACCTCAGACAGCCAGATCCTTTGTCTGTTTATCCAAATTCAGTCAGTTTTTAAATGAATCATGGCACAAGACATTGGAAAAAGTTACTCTTGGAGTTCATTTTAATTAGTGTCTACTAATTGTGCTATCTATTCTACATTGTGTTATCTATGTCCCCCACATAAAAAATAGCTTTGTTCAGCAGCTAAAATACTGTAATGGCAAGTAACTTGAATTCTTGAATGGACTCTCCACTTTCCAGAAAGTGAATCTTGATTTAAGCAACATTGTTAACTCAGATACTGTAAGACAGTAGTTATGCTCTGACTTTTGTAAGAGCTTACTGCTTTTAAATCCTATACTGGGACTTTTAAAACACCAGGAATAATTCAACTTCTGGTATTAAGTGAGCTGCAGGAATTACTGAAAAAAAAGGAAAGGGGCTTTCCAGAACTACTTTTTTCCTGTTTTTTTAAAAGCTCTGGGGAAGAAATAAGTGAAGCTGGGCTGAGAAATGCAGATGTAACTGTACTCTGTGTTATACCCAAGATAAATCATAGTCGATCATAGATATATGTAATACACCAACACCATTCTGAGACTGAAGACAACAAGAGTAAGGCCCCTCAGTTCAGGAAGGATATTGAGGTGCTGGAACAGGTCCAGAGAAGAGCAACGAGGCTGGTGAAGGGACTTGAGCACAAATCCTATGAGGAAAGGCTGAGGGAGCTGGAGTTGTTTAGCCTGAAAAAGAGAAGGCTCAGGCAAGACCTCATCACTCTTTACAACTACCTGAAAGGAAGGTGTAGCCAAGTGGGCTTTGGTCTCTTCTCCCAGACAATCACCAGGAGGACAAGAGGGCACAGTCTTAAGCTGTGCTAGGGGAGGTTTAAGTTGGACATTAGGAAGACATTTTTTGTGGAGAGGGTAATCAGACATTGGAATGGGCTGTCCAGGGAGGTGAGGGATTCACCATCCCTGGAGGTTTTTAAGGTGAGACCGGATGTGGCACTGAGTGCCATGATCTAGTAACCATGTTGGGTTTGGATCAAGGGTTGGACTTGATGATCTCAGAGGTCTTTTCCAACCCAGTTGATTCTATGATTCTATGATTCTATGCATGCTTTTAGATGGTGGTTTTCTACAAGTAACCATGAATTTTCCCAAAATTGGTCATAGAAAATTTGACAGTCATCATACTTAACTATTAATTTGATATTTCTTTATTTTACATCTTACAAGTGCTGCTGAAGCAGTATTTAAAGCTAGTATTTAAAAAGCGTTGAAAACACAAACACATAACTTTAAAGCCTTTAATAGCAATATAAGCATTACTCTGTTCTACAAGGTATGCTATTATCTTAGTCTTCAAAAGATTGCAAGAATAGGTCTACAGTTGTGTAGCCAAAGGCAAGATGTTAGGAAAAAAAAATCAAATTAACAACTTACCCATTTTTACAACTTCTTGATCAATATGTACAGTGCAAGTACTAGCAAGAGAATAGTTACTGTGTCAACACTTATCCATATACATATTACCCCAATTATATTCAGGTCATTTCACTATTTATCAACCTGTACACTGTTTCATTAAGGCAAAAAGTCTGAATTTTTTATTCACATGCAAAATATTGCCAAATCTCAGAGTAGGTCTGTATGCTTACCAAGACATATCCCTAAAACATGTATTTATAAGCAAACATGCTTATCCAAGGAACCACAATACTGATGGTGGTTCAGACCTAGGTCAAAGTCTTTCTGCTCTTGATTCCTGCTTTCTTCTTTTTCTGTGCCCTGTAATAAACGGGACTGTAATACCCTGGTGTGGCTTCACAGCCGGCAAAACTGACTGCTGAAGAACAGTCTCCAGTGCCAGGGTTTGGTAGCAACGCTATGCAATCCGATATCCACAAGTACCCCTATCTCCTGGAGGAAAGAAGTGATTATTTTAAGACTGATTCTTACAAAAGAATTTTATATTAATGTGAAACACTCAAAGTTTTCTTCTCTTGTGGCACCTGTTAAATGGCAATGCTACGTTAGTGGTAATAACCAAAATTCTCCTGAAAAGAGTTTCATGCTAGCATAGTGCACTATTGGGCTCAGTCTATGCAGCTGACACTTCAATACCATATTTCCTACTTTTCTTTCTCATTTATCATTACTTCATTATGATAAATCATCTAGTCATACAACCAGAGGTGAGAAAGATCTATGTGTTCATTAGTGCAGCAAAATTTTTCTTCCTTTTGTCCACCTAATTTAAATAGGCTTTAAAATGAGATTCTGTCCACATATTTTGAGAGCTACAAAACATTACTGACTTCCCAGTTTTACTCTTTTAATCTTGGCAGGGGTTTCTTAGTACTACAAATACTTCACAAGTGCTCTGTCCTCTTTCACATGATATTTAATGTGTGAGAAGTGAGATTTATTCTCTTTCTCATATTTTAATTGGGGGAACCAGAAGATTTCCCATATCTGAAAATACAAGCCAAAAAATTTTCTTCTCTGATATCCTTCATATCAATCTGATTTTATTACTAAATTAATACAAATTTAGATTTTTTAAAATTCTTATTGTGTTCACTTATTGTCCCGTTGACTTCTCCTGTCTTTTCTTCTATCCAAGTTTCTCTGCATTAGCTTATCTTTGAAAGTATTATTGCCTCTTCTAACATTTGGTGTTTCACTTTGCTTTCTGTTTTCTGCAACAGACCGCAGAAAATTAAAGGAGAGAAGCTACCAGTGATGACAACTGTCTAGAAGCTGCAAATAGAAATACTTTCCTTTCTTATTTTGAATGAACTACATACTTAGGTACCTGACAACATGTCTGTTTTCTTCTCAAGCCTGATCGCCTAACAGGTCAATCAATTATTGCCCTGAATTGAGTTTGTTTTGTGGAATAGTTCACTTCATTAATGCCTTTGTAGCCTCTCTCTCATTTGCCTCTCTCTCTCTATTGCTGTTCCTCAGTTTCACTTATGTTTTCTGAAAAAAAGAAAAAAAAAAGGAGATTATTAGGTTTAGATACTCACTATATCATCTTCATACACAGAGAATGAAGCCTGCTTTTCAAATTGCATTAAAATATTGCTTTATTGGCAATGCCTCAAGTAAACCTTTAGCTTTTGTTTCAGAGTGTTGTACAAGCAAAAATGGATTCAGAGTAGAGCAAAATGGTGACAATGAAACATGTCGACATGTTTTTCTTTTAAAATATCAGATTATCAAGCCCTGGGCAGTCTATGGAACCTTTTACAAACTTGCTTTAGGTACATATACGAAAATGTTACCGTAAATATTCAAATATTTTTAATTTGTTTTTCTTGGCTAATAAGTCAGATAGTGTATGTGGTACCATTTTCTCAATATGATCCTAGAACTGCAACAACTGGTATCTGTACAGACTGAGAAGGCTACAACCTACACATCTATACCAGAACTGATTACATGCGTTGCAGTTAGTGGTACAAATTAGGCACATGCAGAACAGTATTTAGGCAAACTGCTCTCCAGAAAATCCTGTAGGTTTCTGTGGACAATAAGGGAAGCTCAGAGGTAGAATTTTACATAACAAATATCTGAAGTCAGATCAGATACTTCTTGTTGTAAAAAAGCCATGTGCCTCCATCCTTTTCAAGTTAGTGTTAAATTCTCTGTTGGTTTTACAGAAATCTACTCTTCAAAATTGTGCAGCAATATTTTCTTCAGCCTACTGTACTCTGAAGGAGGTGTTAACTTCTGATTCGGTTCAACATGATCCATTACAAATGCTCCAAAGCATAAATATGAAAGGTTTCCTTTCTTCACCCCTCTAAAGCACAGTTTGTATGGCAAAAGCCTTACCATTTTAATTAAATTGGAAACAAAGTGACATGTTTAGTACAGAAGTCTCAAGACTGGTAAGAGCAAGATAATCAACATGTGGCTTGTTCAAGTCTTCCCTCTGAAATAACCTCTGGAAGGTTTGATGGAGATTTCTTGATAAGAATTATCTGTCCTAGTAGTGTTCTCTTCATTTTCAGTAGCATTTTCTCATCCTATTCAAAATCAGATTAACTCCATTCAGAAAATAATAAGGCATTAATTTTGCTGTCAACAGCAGTGCAGGTAATTGTTAGTTTTATACCTCCTTCACAGAACCATATAATTAAAATTTGTCTGCAAAAGATCCATGTAAACTAAATGTAGATGAGATATAGGTAATTTTGGGCTGACAAAATTTTCCAAGGAATTAATCTAAACCATTACTTCAAATTGAATTTAATGATTATGAGGTGATTGACTGACACAAATTAATAACTTAATAAACCTTCTTATCTGTGACACTGAGTTAGTTATCACTTACCTTTCCCAGATCACAAGTTCCTTCATCCTTAATCCTTTCTCACTATCCAGGTTTGAAACAAATTTTTAAAATTTCTTTCCTTAAGGCTTGTCAAAATATAAAAACCTTAAAAGAAGATTGATAGCACAGATAATTCTTCAGTGCTAAAATACCCTGTCTTTTCTTCTTGCTTTACACCTTTGGAGCTTTTCCTTATATTATAGGCCAAAAATGTTATGCTATCTTCATCAACTTTGTCCAGTGTTGCTTCCAAGGTAGCCTCACTATCATGTGGCTCTATCCTCAATAAGAGATTCCAAGCACATGGGCCATTTTTCACAAAAGAAATCTGCCAAGAATAGTGCTAAATAGCTGAGGAAGGGGGTGTGTGGGGTGTGTGTTTGTGTATACAACTCCACTGCACTGACACATCTGCTGTTTAGGAAAACTTAATTTGGGGTAAGATTGAACTTGTTCAGAAGAGAGAAACCAGTTAATATCTGTGCTAATCATCTGAAATATATATTGAATATGTCAATAGAATTAACATACATTCTGATGCATTGTAGAACATAAATTATAGGTTCTTTGCTTTTGGCCCTTTCTGGCATTTAAAGTAATTGCAATAACACGTATGCTAAGTTTATTCCCAGATGTTGTTACATTAAAAATTAATGCTAATAAGAAAGAAAGGAAAGAAAAAGGAAAGAAAGGAAAGGAAGGAAGGAAGGAAGGAAGGAAGGAAGGAAGGAAGGAAGGAAGGAAGGACGGCAGGACGGAAGGAAGGACGGCAGGA
>JAWWES010000115.1:97973687-98001587 GCA_035583135.1 Lophotriccus pileatus | reverse complement strand
AGAAAGAAAGAAAGAAAGAAAGAAAGAAAGAAAGAAAGAAAGAAAGAAAGAAAGAAAGAAAGAAAGAAAGAAAAAGATATAGTCAGTGAACTTAACACTGTTAGAATGAGTAGAATTTAGTCAAAATCAGCAAGCCCCAAATTCAGAAACAGGTAGACATGCTGAGTACATCTTATGCCAAAATCACAGCCTTTAGCTGTTAAAATAGAATTTCTAATCCTTATTGAGGCATTTGGAATAGAATTAGATTCGTTTCACCTTCACGGCCTGAAGCATTGCATAGCCAGTACAGTAAGAGGAAAACAAATTTTAAATTTGGATTAGTTCTCTTTCCATATAGAAGGGTAGCCCTGGGTTCTTATCTCTGTTCTTGCTGCATTCACATCATCTCTGGGATTTTTTTCTTTGCTATAAAATGCATAAACAGCTTCTAGAGCAAATATTCCTCATGTCTCTCTTCTGTCATAGTAAACTAATTTCTTTGATGTTGTTGGTGAATCAAGTTCCTTCCTGCATGTTCACTGCCTGATTTACTGAAATTATAAATTTCCCATTCCTTGAAAGACTTGGGCCAGATTCAATGGCAGTGGTGAAGGGTGACTGTGTAATAATCACACCTCTACAGCACCTGTGTCTGGATCACTATGTTCAGGTGAACTTCTGCTTATAGAGATCCTTATGGTAAGTAATTCTTTTAAGAATCTCATAGTCTTGATAGTTTAACTGTAAGCATTGTATTTGATACCAGGTAGATTGTTTCAGATCAGCTATTCAACGACACTTAGACTCTTACTGAGATCTGAAGTTATGTGAGATTTAGGTAACAAAATGGAAGATATAAGTTTTCTATGTACAAATTATAAGGCACTAAGATATCATGAAGATAAAGGTTGCAAAAGAATTCATCATGAAGACATTTTTAATGAACAAGTCCTGTTTCATTATTGACTTAGAAGGCAATGTTTAGATTAAGTTTTATCTCATTGGGAAGTGTTAAGTCAGTTCCTTTCCCATCACCTTTCATGTTTCTGACTCTTGACTCGTTTTAACAAATAGTGACAACTCTCCTGAAAGGTCATTCGGCATGCCTTAGGAAAAATCTCTTATTTTGCAAGGTTGCCTTCTCATGGGTTTTCTGACAGTCAGGAAAAAGTACCAGCCTGGAAGAAAATACCGAAAATATATAACCAAGAATTCTTTTTGTGGTTGTTCACTTCTCTTGTGTATTCTTTGCATATCACATTGGAAGAAATGTCAGTTCTGCACATTTACTATTAGCAACTCTCTGTCTTTTACATACGTTCCATTTCATGACTATCATTTTCACTTACCTATTGTGGAAATCCACTAAGTTCATTTCTACTCTTCTTTACCAATGTTGTGATATTTCAGTCTCTACACATTGTAACTTAGATATTTTCTTTTGTTCAGTGATTTAGTGTTGTAGATTTCAAAGCAAGCACACTAAAAAACAAGTCCTTTCCTCCCTTCCTGTTTACCACTCCCTTCTCTTAAATTTATGACAACAGTCATAAAATGAAAAGAAATATAACTCCCACTTTTCTTTCTGAAAATATCTCAATAAGATCAGGACAGTAGGATTTTCTTTGGTTTAAACATTATGGCTCTTCACTGCCATTGATTCAAAATGAAGGCTGAATTAATAACAACTTCAGACATATCCATTTTTATTTCTTAAAGGAGTTATGAAATAGTCTCTCAAAGTGCACTTGAATTGTAAGCCTGATACTGAAAACTTTTTACTATCAAACGCTTTTTACTGTTGCTGACAAGGTCCCTTCCAACCCAAACCATTCTATGATGTTATCATTCTATGACTCTGCAACTTGGAAAGGAAATAGGTTTGATGTACACTGCATGAAAGGGATGGTTTAGAAAGGCTGAGGACACAGGAAAGGATTGCATAGGAAGAGGGAACACCTGGAGATGCCAGCAAAGACATTTGTTTGAAAAATGTAAATCTTTACTTGATTCAAAGCAGTTTGTTCATCTTCTAGAAAATTCATTCTTTATATGGAATATAAACTGTGGATGTTGTTTGTCTGGACTTTAGTAAAACTGTCTCCTACAACACTGTCTTTGAGAAACTGGCTGCTCATGGCTTGGTCAGGTGCACTATTCTCTGGGTAAAAAAATTGGCTGGAAGGCCAGGCCCAGAGAGTAGTGATGAATGGCCTTAAATTCAATTGGTGGCCGGTCAGAAATGGTGTTCCCAGGGCTCAGTGCTGGGGCCAGTCGTCTTTACATTCCCATCAATTATCCTGACAAGGGATTCAAGTGCACCCTCAGTCAGTTTGCTGACAATACCAAGCTGGGTGAAGTGTTGAACTGCTGGAGGAGGAGAAAGCCCTGCAGAAGGACCTGGACAGGCTGGATTGATGGGCAGAGGCTGGAGGTCTGAGGTTCAACAAAGCCAAATGCCTCATCCTGCACTTGGGTCACAACAAACCAATGCAGCACTACAGGCTGGGGAAACACTGGCTGGAAAACTGCCCAATGAAAAGGATATGGGGGTGTTGGTCAATAGCTGGCTGAAGATGAGCCAGCAGTGTTCCCAGGTAGCCAAGAAGGCCAGTGACATCCTGGCCTGTATCTGCAATCAGTGTGACCAGCAGGACTAGGGCAGTGATCATTCCTCTGTACTCAGCACTGGTGAGGCTGCACCTCAAATCTTGTGTTCAGTTTTGGGCCACTTACTACAGGAGGTACTGGAACAAGTCCAAAAAGGGGCAATAGAACTGGAGAAGGGTCTGGAGTACAAATCCTCTGTGGAGCAGCTGAGGGAGCTGGGGTTTTTTGGCCTGAAGGAGGCTCAGGGGAAACATTATTACTCTCTACAACTACTTTCCCTTATGTTTGAATTTCTGAAGGGAAACAGTTACAGTATTTGGGCCCTTCCCAATTTACTTATCATAACTCCACATAAAAAGGTCATCTGTTAAACGTTATTGTTTTGTATGAAGAGCTCATTATTACTGAGTTGGACTCAGATCAGGTATTTCTTACTCCCACTGATTATATTGGTCAATTTGTTTAATACTTTGCCTTTGTAAAATGACACTTGACAGAATTATTTGATTTCAGGTTCTAGAAATATGTTTCATCTCTTTTTCTCAAATACTGACTGTTTATAATAAATTATGGGGCAGGGGGTGTGATGGTGTGGGTGTGGGAGGGAGGTGTGCCAGGATA
This sequence comes from Lophotriccus pileatus, assembly GCA_035583135.1. Taxonomy (NCBI): domain Eukaryota; kingdom Metazoa; phylum Chordata; class Aves; order Passeriformes; family Tyrannidae; genus Lophotriccus; species Lophotriccus pileatus. The sequence continues at coordinate 97,998,374 of JAWWES010000115.1, read as the reverse complement.
AATATTTCTTTTATTTATTGTTCAGAGAGGGAAAAGAATTCTTCACAGCTGGCCAAACACCTGAACAGGTTGTCCATGTTGCTTCGACTCTCCATCCTTAAAGGGAGTCACCTGGACAGTGACATAGGGAACCTGACTTTAAATTTGGGAAGAAGTTGGATATCCCAGCAAGTCAAAGGAGGAGATTCTGCTCCTCTGCTTTCAACCTGTTGAAGTAGGTCCAGAGGAGTGTCACAGAGATGATCTCTTATGAGGAAAGACTAAGAAAATTGGAATTGTTCAACCTGGAGAAGAGAAGACTTCAGGTGACCTCATTGCATTTTTCCAGTACCTAAAAGAGGTCCATGAGAAAAATGGGGACAGGCATTTTTGTAGTGAGTTTCACAACAGGAAACGTCATAAATGTTTAAACTGAAGGGTGATCAATTTACATTAGGTATTAGGAATAAGTTTTTTACAATAAAAATAGTAAAATACTGGAACATGTTGCCAGAGAGGTGGTAGGTGCCCCATCCCTGGAGACATTCAAGTTAGGTTGAGTGGGCCTCTCTGAGTAACCTGATCCAGATAAAGTGTTCCTGCTCATTGTAGGGGGGGTTGAACTGGATGACCTTTAAGGTCACTTCCAACCCAAACCATTCTATGATTCTATGATCCCATGGGACCCCTTCCTAACTAACTGTCTTGTGAGTCTGTCATCCATGTTCTCAGTGTAAAGAAATCAATTTGACTTTTTCAACTGAATTTCTTTATCCAGTGTGATGCAGACAGGCTAATCTTCTGGAAGCCGTAAAATATGGGTTTCTCTGGACAATGACTTTCCCATTTTAGACCTTTACATCTGTAAATCCCAGAAATACTGTCTATTGGGTAAGGTCGCAGTTCATAGCTTCAGAAATAGTGAACTGAAGTATATTGCTTCACAGAATTGAATATAGACTAAATCTATATAACTAAATGGAATGCACTTAAAAGGCAAAGATTTTTTTTTTAGCAGAGAGTTGTATGGCTTTTCTAAATCATTATACAAACATGTACCGTAGGAATCTCCTACTCCATTAAGTCCTACAGGCACAGGAAAAAAAAAAGAAAGAAAGAGGGAAAGAAAGAGAGAAAGAGAGAGAGAAAGAAAAAGAAAGAAAGAGAAAGAAAAGAAAGGAAGAAAAAAAGGAAGAAAGGAAGAAAAAAAGAAAGAAAGGAAGAAAGTTTCAAACTTCTTAAACATTGTTTACCGAAGAGTTTCAAAGTGAGAAAAAGCCTGGGGGGATCACTTGCTCATGAGGGGACCAGACTATGAAAAATATGCAGCAGGTCTGGATTGCAACACAGGAGATGGACCTGGTAATTGTTCTCATCCTCAAGCTTATCCTGCAAGGTTAGAGGGGCTCACCAAGTCCTGCATACTGCTGAAAAATAAGAACATGCATGTGGACCCAGAAAGGGACTCAGCTGACAAGTGGTCATTTATGATTATGGTACTTAAATATGTACTTGAGATTATAACCTGAAAATTTTATTAAAAACCACACAGCTTTGTTGACATATATGACTAAACTACTTTATTTAAGCTACTTCTTTACAACTCTACTGACCAAATGTCTCCTGGCATAGGAGATACTATGGAGATGTTAAAATAAAACAAAGAACTAACCAGTAAAAACAACAATAAAAAATAATCCAGGTGTGCATTACCTGTTTTTTATTTCCCAAGAACCTGAAATAGCATTATATAGATAAGACCTTTTCTCTATTTCCGTCTGTATACCTTCACTTGGAAACTGTGCCACTAGGTATTAATTAGCAAAATCTATGCATTAACACCTGTAAAACAGATGTTGCTGAGCATACAAATGCAACCACAGTAATTCACACTTTGCTACCACATTATAGGCTAGTAAATCATTACACTTTAATGCTTAAAAAAATAGCAAGATAATAACAGAAAATCTCTCAGCAGCTGTCGTTGTGACAGGAAAAACACACCATTGCTAGACAGAATTAGCAATCTACTAGGTCTTAGTGCTTTGGACCACAGCCAAAAAGCTTAGATCACCACTTTTAGCTGCTCTTATCCTACGGTTTTGTTACTGTAATAATGTAGTTTACAAGCCATCAATATAGGATTTAAAAAAAAACAGACCAAGCCAAACGAAACCAAACAATCACAAAAAAAAAAAAAAAAAAAAAAAGTCTGAAACAACAGCCTCTGAAATCTACACACTCTGACGTAGAGTCGGTTAATAATGTGACATGCAAATAGACAGAGCTAATCTGAAGAGATTGTTATTAAATTACACTTCATCCCTTGGTAGTGGGAACAGGTACATCTGAAGTCCCTATTGTGGTGAATTAAGTTTCATTTAATAAAACCTTCATTATTTCCCAATTTTATATGAAAAGAAAACTAAATAGATTGCTTCTGGGCATGTCACTGAAAGTAATCGCTGTTCCCTGGAAGTGACAATGCCCTGAACATAATTAACATTTTTAGATTTGTTAAATAGCTCCCAAAGCAAAGACAGAGGTTATTCTCTTGTTCTTCCAGAATCACTGATGACATTAGTACTGCAGAACTGTTTTGGAAAATACTGTCTTCAAGCAACCAGAATGAGTAATAAACATGCTGATTATCAGCTAGAAAAGAATGACTACATTTTATGCCTGAAGATAGGTGGAAGCCTCATCAACCTAAGTAGATTTTGACAGAGAATTAGGTCAATTTGCAGTGAAAGTGTTATAAACCTCCTTTGTGGTCTCTGATATCAAAACCTACCATAAATATTCCTGTTGTTTCAGTGAGCTTCTGCTTTTTCTTCCTGTTGATCTTCTTCAGGGTTCCATCAATTTTATTCCTTTCCTTGATCAAAATAATAATGACTTAATAATTTTCTCCATATTAAAAATTACTATCTGTTTGTACACAGAAATAGACATATAAAGAAAGGAGGAGAAAGAGAATTTTGCATATTTTTCCTGTCAATACTGGAATTTAGACATTGGGTGTGAAATAAAAGGATGTCAAAGCAGTATAATATAAATCTGTGGAGCAACGCAGGGAATGCTGTTAAATTACAATTCTAAGAGCAGGATTCTAGAAAGATGCAATACCGGATTGATATTTAGTAAAAACACCACAGATCATTTTTTTCTTTTTTTTTTTTTTTTAAACCAAGGTTTATATCATTTTAAGAAAAAAAAAATCCTGTAATGATGTATGGCTATTATGCATCAAGGTCCCAAGTGTCCTCATACTTGCCTTCCAGCTTCTGAAGCAACTTAACTCTGATTAGTTACCCAGTGCAGAATGCCATGCACAGATAGTATGCAGAATGCAGATGAATTTACAAACTCTGGACATCTTTTGATGTTTATGAATACTACTAATTAAACCAGCTCCTGGGGACTCCTTTTAAGCAATGGACAACATTCTGAGATACCACAAAGAGTGTTATTTGCAGAAGAACTTGTGAGCCAGAATCGGGTAGTTAAGTCTCCTGTTAGGGAAAAGAACAGATTTCAAAAGCTACATGAAAGCAGTTTCTCCAAGAATACTACAGCTATCACAAGTGCTGTGGCAGAAGTGATGAATCCCTTTAAATAAAACTTGTGCCCATTAGGCTGAAACGAAAGGAAAACAAAAGCTATTGAGCTACCTTCATTTGATGACTCACTTCTTTCTGAATTGCCATTCATTGTGCTTTTTTAGTGGTGAAATCCATGCTGATGTATGTGAATGTATCAGAATTGCACAAAATATAGCAATAACAGCGTGTAGACAATGTAGATTTTTTTTTTCTGAAAATAAGCAGTATCTTAGAAACTTTCCTTAGCACTTGACACAGGGTATTTCTATATAAGGTGTTAATTGGCGTAAGCAGGGACATCTGGCAGGGGGGCTATAGTTCACAGTCTAAATGAAATTCTGATTTCTATAATGTCTGAATTTAAAACAGTGGTTGTAGTTTTGATTTGGTCTATTCTAGTAGACTCTTCAGAGCCATCATAATTATTTTTTTTCTTTTCAGTTTTATGAGCTGATTATCTGACCCTGTGTGATTTTCTAGTTACAGTGCTTTTATCAAAGAATGCTAGTCCAGGGATCTCCTGAGAAGACCCTCTTCAAGACTAGATTTTCCCATGGCTGTCTATCTCAGATACACTGTTCAGGACAAATCATACAAATTTGAGTACCAGATATTAAGCAACAAAGTACATTTTGAGGGCCAGAATTATGATAAAGGTAATATTCTAAGTGAACTAGGTCCTTGCCAGTGATTGTTGGAAAGACTGTAATGCTTAGTGCACCAGGTCAGTCCTAAGGTGTTATGAGAACTACAAAAGCATTTGCAATCTATATGTCTGTGAAAGTATATTGAGTGTGGTTCATTTCACTGGAAAATGTTACTATTCCATCTGCTTTATTGGTCATATTTAAATGAGTACATTCAGTAAAAAAATATTAAATATTTGTTCATTAATTGTGTCCCAAAGAGTGGACAAATACCTCTTATGTAATGGATAAATTTGCAGTTTAATGCTGTACCTAGCTTTTTTCTTGTTGAGGTAACAACTTGCAAGTTAGTGTCCGCTTTGCAAAATTGCTCGAGGTGCAAAGTAGGCAGTTACAGCTTATACATAAGAAACTTTGGCTTAAATTGAAATTTGCTATTGTTTGTGACAGAACATAGCATTAGACTTTCCTTGATCAATTTCTCATATTATCAGTCATCAAGTTTATGACAACTTCTTGCAGAGTCAGGAAGAATTTGTTTGGGTGACAGAGGGTTTTCAGGATCTCACCTCTTGCTGAGGTGTTTTCTGTACATGTCGTCCTCCTTTATGTATTAGAAGATGTCAGTTTTAAGGCATAATAAAGTTAAGCGTTTGCTCTTCAGAGCACATCTGCAAAGTATTCTGAAGACTCACTCAGTTTTGGAATTTGAAGTTTTGAAGCATTTTTGGCAGGCATCGTCTGACTATGTATGAAGTTACCATAAGCACATTTAATTTTATTTGGAAAAATTCTTGTCATCAACTACTGGGGAACACAGAGCAGAAAAGGTGGAGAGAGAGATCACGGCAGAGCAGGGAAGAACAGGATGTGAAATTGAGAACTAGCAGAGTGCCAGATCCCAGACTGCCATGATCAGCAGAATAGAGTCTAGTTCGGGGCATGTCACCAGTGGTGTCCCCCAGGGTTCTATACTGGACCAAACACTGTTTAGCTTGTTCATCACTGGATGAGGGGATAGAGTGTCTCCTCATCAAGTTTGCCGGTGATACAAAACTGAAAGGAGTGGCCAATACCTCAGAGGGTTGTGTCCTCAGAGGGACCTTGACAGGTTGAAGAAATGGGCAGAAAACAGTCTTCTGGAATTCAACAAGGGCAAATGCAGGGTCCTGCACCTGGGGAGGAACAACAATGAGCACTGGTACAGGTTGGGGGCTGACCTGGTGAGGCCAGCTCTGTGAAGAAGGACCTGGGTGTCCTGGAGGGCAACAAGCTGTCCATAAGCCAGCAGTGTGTCCTTGTAGCCAAGAAGGCCAATGGTATCCTGGGCTACATTAGGAAGAGCATTGCCAGCAAGTCGAGTGACATGACACTGCCCATCTTCTCATCTCTGGTGAGGCCACATCTGCAGTACTCTGTTCAGTTCTGGGCTTCTCAGTACAGGAGGGACATGGAGTTCCTGTAGCAGGTCCAGCAGAGGTCAACAAAGATGATTAAGAGACTGAAGCATCTCTCTTATGAGAAAAGGCTGAATCTGTTCAGCCTCAAGAAGAGATGACTGAAAGGGGACCTCATCAATGTCTATAAGTATCTGAAGGAAGAGTGTCAAGATGACAGAGCCAGACTCTTCTTGGTGGTGCCAAGCAATAGGACAGGAGGCAATGGGCAGAAATTGATTCACAGGAAGTTTCATCTGAGTATGAGGAAGCACTTCTTTTCTGTGCAGTGACTACACACTGGAACAGATGGGTCAGAGAGGTTGTGGAGTCCCCCTCACTGGAGATATTCAAGAACCTTCTGGAAACAATCCTGTGCAATGTGCTCTAAGATGACTGTGCCTAAGTAGGGAGGTTGGACCAGATGACCCAACGTGGTCCCTTCCACCCTGACCCATTCTGTGATTCTGTGATTCTGTGATTCTGTGATTCTGTGAAATGAACAGGCAATAGCCAAACTTGGTCAAAATAGTCCAAACTTAACCTCTCACCAATGATCCTGCATCCAACTAAAATAATAAAATAATTTAACTCTTTGTTTTTCACATTTCATCTACTATAAAAAAAGTGTGATTGAATGACCCAGATCTAGGCTAGGAAATGTATTGAAACAGCCTGTACTATTTTTTAAGTGTGCATGGTTAAATTAAGAAAACCCTTTTAATTTGAATTGCTTAAACAAGAACTGTTGGTAGCACAATACATATGTGTCTGTGCAACTAGAAGTTTGAGGAAATATAGACATCAGGCATATTTTGGTTATTTAATGTGATAAAATTAATAGATTCGTCTTACAGCTGCCTACATCCCATTAAATTTCTATTAAGTAGGTAAGTGGAAACATCTCTGTCAAAGGTGAATCATCGTTATTTGGTTGGCAATGATATTACGTCAGTTTAGAGCATTTATTTTCATCACTGTCCAATAGTTGTTCCTAGGGTGTTTTGTAACATGATGGAGAGTAGACAAAAATTCCTGGAGCTTGCCATATTCTGAGCAAATGTCTGCACAGTGCTTGTTCTCACTGTTGCAGTTTGTTCTTACTTTTTCCAGTTTTAATATGTCGAAGTCATAGGAATTTATGTTATCTTTGATTACAGACATTGCTGTAAATATCCTGTAAGTATTGTGATGACAGGATCAAACCAAATGAAGTACAAGACCTAAGTAGCATTAATGTTCCAAAAACAAAGCCTAGAGTACTCTGTCCACTTTCTCCAGGACAAATGGAATTTGCTTCTGTCCTACCTATCTCTGTTTGTTTCTCCTTTACAGTATATACAGATATACGCATTGGAAAGGGGAGGAAGCACAGATACATTGATACTCGAAGCTTTTTACCCCTTCCGATTTCACTTCCATCAGAGAAAGAATGCAACAGAAAGTAAAATTCTATCCATAATTCAAAGTGCTGTTCACAATACAAATTTAAATAAAAAGTCAAATAATACGAAGGATAGTGGAGAAGAGCTATCTGTGTTTTTTCACTCCAGCATGAGGACTTTTACTTTTTGTGGCAGAAAGGTCACAGGGTAGATATGAATAAATTTACACAGGCTGTACATCTCAACTTTTAGGAGGAAGAGTAGTAGTAATCAAAAACTGAGAATATAAAAGACCAAAAAAGCAGAGCAGGTCAAGCTGCAAGCCAAATTTTGTGTCTGCAACAATGAGAGTAATGTTTAAGGAGACCCTGCATAGAGAAAATGGCTGCTATCTGCCATGCAGTCCTATCTCCAGGTTACCTCTATGACAACCTTCATAAGCAGTCTTGCAGAGGCAGAGATGGACAGAAAACTGAGTGTTCTGCTGGCTGGCTGCCATTCTCTGTGCAGTGACTGATAACAATACTTAATCAAATTCCTATCTGTGGTCTTTATCTTGCACCAGTGCATGCAGTCATTCACTTGTTATTTGGATCACGTCTCCCTGCTGCTACTAACAATCTGAAAATGATAACATTTGCTGCTATTTTTATTTCTTTTCCAGGGAAAGATAGGTTTCTATCTCCTTACCCTCCCCTCTCACTTCCCCAACACACATATATTGGATTATTGGCCTTCAGTTGAACTCTGCAACATTGAACAAGCTCCAGTCTTTTCCTCTCAGATTAACATTTTAGCAGAAACTCTTTCTGTTTATGAAAATAGTGAATTCATATACACAGCTGAACTTGGCTGTATAAGGGGTTGAATGTTTAAGAGGAAGAAAAATATTGGTTTACTGTTAATAAATTCTGGACACACATTTTGACAAGCAAATATCCCCACAGCTCTAGAAATGAGGCCTTAGTCAAAAGCCTATCAGCTAAAAGATTCTGACCTCCCTTTCCAGTAATCAGGCTTTACTCTGGTTTTCAGAGCTCAATCACACAATTTTTCAAATATTCAAGAGCACTGGATTTTTTATCTTATTATCTTCTTTATGGAAGACAGAGTTAGGAAGAGAGTGGTGGTGTGTGCAAGTTCTTATTTTGTTTTCATATATTTCAAAATTAGCTGCATCTTTGGTGGGAACTGGCCCTGACCTGAAGTTTTTCATCAAATGAAGGGAGGAGAAAACTGAGTGCACCCACATGGTGTCCAGCATAAGCAAGAGTGAAGAGACCTATTTTTAGCAGGAGTGGACAAGTTAGCTGGGAAAGTAAGATAAACAGCATGAATATCAGACTTGCCTTAAACCAGACATTAAGCTTAAGATACTGCCTGGAGCAAGACAGACTCAGAATCAGATATGGAATTTTTTTTTCTGAACATAATTTTCCCTTTAATATTTAAGTGTCAATGGAAGGTCAATTCTTCCCCCAGATTAAAGTTATAAAATTTTTTTTCTGAGATTTAAAAAAGGAAAACAGAAAACATACAGATATCCAAAACATAATGAAGTGAAACAGTTTGTTTCACTTTATTTACCAAACCAAAGGGAACTGTGAATGAGAAACAAATACTACAAAACCTAAATAATAATAATAATAATAATAATAATAATAATAATGTTTTAAACTACTCGTTTGAATAGTCTTAATAGGGTAAAAAGATGTGATAAGTTAATATGCTCCATCTCTATATTTTGCATAAATAAAAGAAAATTATTCTAGAAAACAATCCAGTGTAAAACAAAATAAATTTTGCTTTGTCCTTTTGCACTAATTTTTTAACTCTAAGAGAATTATTTTCCATTAGTAATATGCAAAGACGAAAAGATCTAATATCTTAATGTCAAAATAAGGTAGTAGTGCACAATCAAAATCTCATCAGTAACTTGAAAACAAAAATAACAAATTTAAATTAGTTAAATTATAAGCAATATCCTCAATAGAAATTCTTCAGACTCTGGCTGGATCGTATCAAGAAGATTCCAGCAAAACAATTGTTATTTTCTAAATGCCTTATTTAGCCTATCAAAATGATTTGGTCTCTGGGGTTGTCTTTTATACTCTATCATACATCAAGTGTCATTGGCTGCACTGAGATTTCATGGATCAGCTGAGAAGAACACTTACGGAAGCTGATAATAATAATATAAAAAAAAAAGAAATAGAAGTTGATGGAAATTAGCATAGGAGATGGCTGCCAAGTGCTTTGCGAGGATAAGAATCCTAAGAAGGTTATTTAAAATCCAATGGTGTGACATGAAAGAGATGAATAGGAGGTGAATTCACAATCTGGAGATTGGAGTCAGAGCTCAGCAAAGGAAATGTTACTAAATATCATTGATAAGAACTGACATTTGCATCAACAGAAGTCAGCTTTCTGAGTTCAACTTGAGAAAACACAATGTTTTAAAGGAGAGAAACACCCCTGTGAACACAGCCCCAAATTTACCTTAAAAATTGACTATTTAAAGTACATGGACAGAAAGAAGATATATCAATAATTCTATTACATCCAAATGATTTCTACACCTAAAATTAAACTAATATTAGTATTTTGTGCCTATATTACATAACATATATATGAGACTGTATTTACTTTAACATTACTGGTCTCATCACTACTTTTCTTCATACATAGCTGAGATAAGATAAAAGATGAGAAAGTATATTAAAATCTCATTACTATTCATCACTCTAATTTCCAGAAATAATTATTTTTGCAAACATTCTAGCAATTTTATAATAATTTCATTGCAGAAATTGTCACATGTATGGAAAATTGTTCATTACTACCTATATGTGAAATTAAGCTTATATTTCCAAAAATCAAAAGTGATGGTAACCCCAACATTAAGTTATGACAATGTCTCACTCACATGGTTTCTCTAGAAAGCAAAGTTTTGAAAGCATCTTGATTTAAACTATTAAAAAATTTAAGTGAAAAATTTATATATTTTACCTGTCTCTTTGAAATTTACAATTTTTGTGCATATAAACTCTGAATCATCTTTCTCCCCATCATTCATAGACAGAATATGTCCCTTTTTTCTCCATTTTCATTTTTTTGGTATAAATGCATAAATTCCACTCCAACCACTCAAATCAATGAATTTCACATTCCCTAGAATCCATCTATCTCTTTTTATGGATGCTAGAATAGATAATGGAAATTCTAACTTTGGTCTCTTTATAAGATTACTAAATACTACTGAAGTGAGATGAAACCAAGGCCTAGAGCAATAGCAACAAGAAATCTATGGCTTTCAATGTTTTACTCCATGATCTTAGAATTGAGTGATGTTAGACTAAAGTAAAAGTAGCTTGAGTGGGTAAAAAATATTGCATCAATAAAAAGTGCAATAATTTGTGAATTAAATTGAAAATCAAAATTAGACATGAAGAGAAGACAAAATAAGAAATATTATAGTGCATGTTAAATAACAATAAAACATTAAACCTGAAAAAACAGGCTATGAATTCAAATTTAACAACTGGATAGATATCATTCCCATCATCAGAAACATCCACAGATTTTTAATTCTTCTAAAATATACAAAACTGTAGATGGATTTGATTACTTGTATGAAGATTAATCTGTCTGTATCACTGCTGTGCCTGGGGTCAAATTTTAGTAAGACTGTCCTTGAAGTGTATTTCCCCCAAAATGTGTCCCATTTCTTCACCCTGAACGTGTCTTTCCATTATTATTCTGTGGAGTTTTGTCACCAGTTTATAAAGCCATACTCTGAAGGTAAAGTAATACTCTGGCAATACAAATGTCTGCCAGGGAGCAGAAATCTTTTCATAGAGATATAAATGGGTTCTTTCTTCTGCAAATGGTAATTGGTGGATTAGATTAAGTATTTAGTCCCAAAGAAATAGATGCCACTTTCCCAGTGTATTCTAATGGAAACATAAATTTCTTCACTATGTGGAAACATGTTAATTCATGAACATTATGTAGCGTTAATAGAGATTTGTTTATTAAATATTTTTAGTAGACCAGATATCTTGAAAAATTTACAGATGTTATTAGTAACTCTACAGTCCATTTAATACAAAAGAGCTTTATGTACTTTATCAAGTTGATATTAAATCACCTCCATCATCTTTTGCAGTGTTCTCATTTCGAGAAGAGAAACTGATAGCTGTGTAGGCTGCTCAGTGATGCAGTGTGATTCAAATAGGAAAAGTAATAGAATGGGCTGAGACAGAGAGAGAAAAACAACACATCTAATTGAAACAGCAAAAATTAAGTGAGAAGGATGGAATTTATCTCATCTGTGTTTAGCCATTTTAGCCAGGCCATTAGTGAACATGCTTATTCATCCAAGTAGTACTTTGCTCACAAATAATCATGTCTACAGTTCCATGACTCGCTGGAAATACAAGGCTGATTCGATCTGTGATCACTAGAGTAAATAAAGAATAGATGCATTTAAACAAGTTGCATTCCAGCAGTGTAAAGCCAAGTGAGACCCAAAGATCTCACTGAGCTTCTGTCACTAACACAGGTCTCTGCTATGAAAAACCGGGTATGTTAATGTACCCATCACTCAAACAATTGTGATTACCATAACAACTTCCTGACCTATTCAGAAATTTCATTTTACATTTTCATGTTCATCGGCCTCTAGTCTGGTTATTTTCAGATGATTACCATGGACCTAAACTAATCACTGGCTTTCAGCTCTAAGTAGTCTTCTAAAAAGCCTTTTTTTTTTTCCTTACAGAAAATCTGTAGTACTTTTGCCATCAGTGTCCTGAGGATCCTTTTTGTTAACTATATTGGGAGATGCAATGATCTCTCCTGCATCTGAGGCAAAGCTAACTAACTTTAAATGGCCTTTGGATTAAGCTCCAAAGGAAAAATAACACAATTCAAGATATCAGTTTATCTAGATTTAATACAAATACCAGTGTGCAATGTCTGCTGCAGCCTAAAATTGTAATTACATTTAGTATAAATTGTATAAATTTTAGATTATTTTGCTTTATAAAATATAAAACCAATATAAAATTTAAATTATATAAATACATAAATTTTATAAAATTATCTTTTATAAGAGCACTTATAAGGGCTATTTAAAGCTTTCTCAGGAAACCCTTAGCTAACAGCTAGTTATAGGTTGGAAAAGTGTTCTCTGGAAGTAGTGATATATGCTTGTCTTAATTTTATATGCTCACAAGGCATTCACACTGACACAGGTAGATGCAAGTTTTTTACTTTGAAGACCTATATAATTTTACAGTGGAAATTTAGGAAAATCTTGTATTATGAACCATTAGAATAACAGTTTTGGCCTGAAAGGGCAATTTGGCAATTTTGTGTGCAGATCCAGACCTTACAATCTTTCATTTTTTTATCTGTAGTACTGAAAGATTAATTCTGAACTAATGATGCTTCATAGAGTGATGAGAAAGTAATGGGGAAATCTTCACTCAGCCCTTTGAAAATTTAAAAGTCTTATGTAAGTGTAAAGTGTAAAATATGTTGCTGCCAAATACCACAGCATTTAGGGATACTTTGAGTAGCAATCGGTGGTGTCTTGAAAGGGAAGTTCCTGGTTAAGCATTGAATAAATGGCAGGGAAGGCAAATTTGATTGTAAGAAACCTTACCTATCACCAGTCAAGGGCTAATTTAAGAGTTAAAAACTCTGGACATGACTAAGGGAAGAAAGGTTTGGGTTTTTTTCTTTAATAAAATAAACTTTGTCTGGAGACTTTTCAGGTTATTTTTTTTCCAATATGTTCAAGTAGTAGATCATCTAAACCCGTACTTGCATAAAGAGCAAAATCATGTATATATAGACAGAGGATTTAACTCTTAAAGAAACATTTGTCTATTATCTTTTTCTCTAACAAAATATTAGTAGGATTATTTTATTTTACAAGTTTTAAACATAAAAAGAGGAAATGGAAGAAATTTGAGATCAGTAGGCTAGACCTTTTGCTGGAGCTACTCCACAGATTTTAGGGTAAATACACTTAGGGAGAATTTGACCCAGAAAATCTGAACCTTTTTGCATATAATGAAACTTGATTAAGGTCAGGGCCTCAAGTCAGAGCTGCTGCAGCACAATTATTCCAATAGCTTTCTTTTAATTTTTGAAACAATTGTATTTCTATAAAGTAATCTTCTCAACATACTTCCTGTTTTTTATTGAACATAAATATACAGAACCTTCAACTCCAAAGAATGCTATGTCACTGACATCAGAATACTCCAAAGAATGTTATTTCACTGACATCAGAATACAGATTTTAACTTAAAATTCACTCTTCACTTCAGACTGCACAAAAATTTTAGATGCACAAAGCAGAAACAAGGACATGTCCCAATAATTTCCTTCTCCTTGCCCTGTGTGGGACAGGTTTTCAGGTAATACCAGTTTGTACAGCTGCCCTGAAGCTAAAGGAAATATACAGCTCTAACTCACCCAAAAACTTGAGGCTGTATGAATGAACAGGCATACACATGTGCATTTTCTTAACTAGTATTCTGTATCTGATAGAAGAATAATTAAGATTCATTGCACATTAAATATTAATGGTTTGTTAAGCATTTAAAGCTGATGCAGCTTTTTTTTTTTTTTTTGTCTTTCAAAACTGTGAGATAAAACAGGCACTAAAGAACAGATTCTATAAACAGGGTGGGGTTTCTTTCTCTGTAAATTAAATTTTAAACATTTAAACATTATTTTAATCTAAAATATTTTCTTTAAAGCTGTAAATTAAATTTCCATTATAATTGCCCACTTGTGATATATTGCATGGAATGCCTAACAGAGAAAATGTTATTGGTTAATTTACACCTGCTATGTGCCAAGGATATAAAAAGATCTATCAAAGGTATTTCTGTACCAATCTGACAGTGCCAGGTTTTTAGAGAAATACTACCGATCAGCTAACAAATTCTATTCCATTTTTCTCATGGAATACAAAAACATTTTTTAGCACAGATTATTCCCATGTAGATTACTATACTAAAGTTGCAGAATGGAAGCAAAAAATTAATAATTTTCAGTGTTATGAAAATTATTTAAAGGTCTTTAATGGACAGGTTTTTTTCTCTCCATACTGAAGCAGTAGTGTTTCCAGAATGATAATAATCTATTTTTCTCCTCACACTACTGAGCTGGGAGTGACCTCACCTGACCCAACTGAAATTGATTTTGTTGTTGAACTCCTTGGTAGTGCAAATTAATCTTAGATTCATACAAGATCAGGGAAGCAAGACACAGAGTACAAAGACCTCAAGTACTGAGAGAAAAATTAGCTCTGGAAAAAAGTATTTTAAGTTTGGAAAGATAAATGATTACAATGACTTGCTTTGATAGAACATCTGTAGAATAGGAGAGGAGAATGACAAGAGCTCTGTGAAAAAGCTGTAACTTAATAGCCTAATTTCCTGCCTGGCCCCAGAGAAATATCTGTCTGTTTCTGACAGTTGATGACAATGTACAAGGATTTGATTTGCTCACAAGTGTGGGACAAGTTCAGTCCCATCTCTCCCTCAGTTCCCTTAAGCTACACGGATACTGCAGTCAGGTTCTGTTACTGGCTTCCATCTTTTTTTGTTAAAAAATATGACTTATTTTTCCTTTTTTCTCCTAAAGATATTCCTGCCCCCTTTTTGATCTGCTTCAGTATTTGTCTTGTTTCCACCTTAACACAGTCTCCTTTTCTAACCACTTGAAATAATATGCATTTCAATAAATTCCCATATCTCAGTAAATGTCTAAAAGCAAAAAGAAGCTTTACCTTTGCAGACACTCAATGCCATTCTCACTTAGAGCATCTGTTCTATGCTATATGGGCTCTTGTAGTGAATGCCAAATATAGCTAGCACACTGACCTTATTTTTACACTCTGTGTAGGCTTCCTCTGCACACATGAGTTTTTACAGAACTCAAAGTTATCTGATATTGTAGGGTCCCTGCAGCCTGTATACTATAACTACCAACCACTAATACCTGATTTACAAAGCTAAATATGGAAAAACTGTGTAATAAATAATATCAACTTGAGACTTATATGGTTCTTCTTGAAAAAAAAAATCCATGAAAAATGCTGTATCCTGAAATAAAATGTTCCAATATTGTATAAATGAATGTTAAATAATTCAAATGGAATAAATTAAGACTCAGCCATTGTGCAAAGCCATTTATTGTAGCTTTGAAAAAGATCTGAAGCTAAAAAGAGGGAGAGAGGGAGGAAAAAAGCAACCAACTTTCTTAATTTCAGTGTTTGAGCTGACTACATCTTGATTTGCTAATTGAAGTACTGTCCTTACAGGTATAAGCATGAATCCACTTTATTTTTTTTTTTATTTATTTTTTTCAGAGAAAAATTATTTTTGCTTTATAACTGAAACAATGAGTAAATTTTGATTAACAAATCATTTTAAAATATGAAACTGGAAATGCGGTGAGGTGCTTAAGTAAAGAATACAACAACTGAAAATCCATACAGCTTTTCTCAGACTACTCAGAAGGCTACTTGAAAACCCCATGAGCTCTAGAGAGAGCTAAGCTGTCATAGATGAATGTGGACTGAAATGTAAATGAGGGCTTAATTAATCAGAAACTTCAATGTAATCCCGATGTCACAATGAGGAAGAATTTAGGATGTGATAGTTTCTAAAGAAACTTTAATTACAGTCTATCTAAACATAAATTATTGAAGCACTCAACAATATCAGATGAGGAGTATCAAGCTCCACTGGCTAAATAGTCAAATCAGTTCAAAGTTGAACCCCTGCGGCTATCTTTTATTCTTCCTACTTATTTAAACTTATTTAAACATATACTCTTACTTGCATGGACCAGCTATTTCTTGCTGTTCTTCCATAGCAGAGTCTTGATCTTAGTCTCAGGGCACTGCTTTTTTGTACTGGCCCATAACTTAGGGTTAAATGAACATTGACTGAAGATTTCCAGATTCTCTAGAGCATGAAAGATAAGAGAGAGATGTGTAGACAGACTGCTTCTCTCCCATTACTAGTAGCTGCCATGGTGCCTACTTATAGGACACAAGATGTGTTCACAGCTATAAGACATACATATAGCTTCTATAAGTACAGTGAGCTCAGAGAACCATACCTGAAGCAATGCTTTGAGAATGATCATCATTCAGTTTAAAATCTGACCTCCACTCTCTACTGAACTCACAGTAATTTCTCAAGTGGCAAACATGGGAAAACCAGAATAATCCAGGAAAGACAGAGACAGGACTTCTGGGTCAACATCATAAACAAACTAAAAGGGAAGCTTCCAAGGAACTAGGAATTTAGGATGGATGACCCAAAACACCAAGCATTCCCATGGAATAAGCTTCAGACCCAGTGGATATCCACACTCTATTCTCATATGATTTTTATTTTTCAATAGCTTAAATTATATTTTTATTTATGGGAGACTGGGGGCATTATGATGTATTTCAATACATAATGCTTACATATAGAACAAATGTAATATGTTAAGAGTTAACAAAAACACTCGTAATAAATAAAGTGTCTGTGCCTTTCTCATCATACAGTGAAGGACAGACTAAAAAACATGTTAAGTTTGTAACATGTAAGACCAATAACTTTAGAAACGGGATAATATTTCATCACAAGGGGATCTGTATTAACATTATGGAATACAAATTATGAAGCATTTTGCTTGATACATTTTTGTAAAATTCCACTTATTTCCACTAGAAATATGCTAGCTTGTGCCTAGGTAGAATTATTCTTGCAATAAATGTGTTTGATTTCAGAGATCCGAAAGCATTACTAGGAAAACTGTTTATGGGAACAGTTCTAAAACTATCAGCAGTTGGATGAACACCAGAATAATTCAATTATCCTTCAGAGAATTTAAAATGCTATACAAAATAGCTAGACAATAAAAGATGTTTGCAGATGGACATCTCTATTACATGGCGATGCGGTTTCTTTTAAAATGCTATTTTTGTAAATACCAGAGTTCACGTCTGTGATGACAAATAAAATATTGATATTCAATATAAAATTAAGTGTAGTGTGTTTGCCCTCCTTCCGTATAATCACAATGTTTCTCTGCAGTAGGCCCCAATGATCCTAGATGCCATCCTTTGCCAGGGCACTCTGGAATAGCATAAAACATGCATGTTTGTTACTGCATAGCATGTACGTAATTTTTTCTTGATGAGGATTTAGTGTATCAATGGGTGTTAAACATACTTTTGCCAAGGATCTGCAAGGCATCTAATTTATGGTCATTGCCTAACATGCTGTTTTAATGTTAATGAATCAGGTAGCTGAATTACATGCATGAATAGCTGCATACAGTTATTGCAGATAGGCTGCAATGGATGAAACTTACCAATGAAAATTACCAATGCAACTCACCTGCCACTAATGCTAAAATGTGAAATTTGTTTCTAAGTTACACATGCATATATTTTAGCATCAGTAGTGCTTGGTAAAACTGTGCAGTTGCCAGGTTAATGAATGTTCTCCTGCCTCTTTATATAAGCCTTTAATCGTGTGCTGAGGGAATTGCAGGCAAGGGAAGAAATTGCTTTACCCTCACTTTCTAAGGTGGAAGCTGTGATCATATATATGAGGAGTACACTGAAAATTAATCAAATACTCTCACTTTTAATAATCTTATTGTACTATTAGTGAAAGATATTTCACTCTTCCAAGTAAGAATCACTCTTTGTTTCCTTATTTCTTTACCTTTTAAAGCAAGTCTCTAACTGGAAGGATATTTTCCTTAATCATATGGAAACACAAAATCAATTTGTTCTTGAGGGACCTCAAATAAAAGTTATGAGTTTTATGGTCGATTGATCATTAAAAATATTTCTGTAGATGACTCAGAGGTCCAGAGCAATTATGAAATTCTACAGGATTCCAATTTGAATAGCTATTTTGAGAGACAGAGGCTCAAAATACTGTGTATTCATTGAGTGTAAACAATAGCATTGCTTTTTTAAAAGCCCAGAAGTAAAAAAAAAAAAAAAGAAAAGAAAAAAGAAGGGAAAACATGAATGTTTATAAACTCCCTTAAAATAAAATTAATTTTAATACTTGATTTAAAATCCTGCAAAACAGCATGATCACAGTTGACACAAAAAGCCTTTGTAATTAAATCATCTAACTATACAACACAAAATCATAGAAGGAAAAAAAGGCAATACATTCTACATAGGCAACAACAGACCAATAAATCTAACAAAGTTCACTCAATCTTGAATTTGCACATACAAATTAGGTACTTCTTGGCATCACTGAAGGGAAGCTTCATTATAACTAGAATAGAAAGCAAACCTAAAGGGGAAGATCTTTATTGACTAGAAAGAAAATCATAAGTATTTTGGTCTTGGTCAACAGCCCCAGCTGTCCATTAAATATTGTCCATTAAAGAGACACACAAGAGAGTGAACATAAAACATTTATGCACCGTTTCCCAGACTTTTTTCCCCAGTATTTTGAAGGCTTAGTAGTAGTTCTTTTTGCCTTCCCTTCTCTCTTCTTTGCATCCACTGCTTTGATATATTCCTATATTAGTCTATTTCACCACATTGCAGACAGTATTTTGTATTTCCCAGTTGCTCACACATACACATTTATGCAAGTATAGTGCAATCCCCCTCGTCAGGCTATAGTCTCAGCTCCTCTTCATGTATTTTCATGTCTAGTTGCTTTAAAAGAGGAAGGGATTGACACAACTTATTTCTTGATATTCTTTCCACCTAAAGAAAAAAAAAACGAACAACAAAACAAAATATCAAAGCCTATAATAATATAACATATTTGTTATATTAAAGGTCTAGCTACATGCATTTATTGGTTAATCCTTATTTTTTCCTAGGTATCTACAAAACATAACATCATTCTTTAATTATACAATAAATTCTGCATAATCAGCTTTCATTCCCAAAGAAGGCAAACAATGATCTACCATATTATTGATAAGGGTTGTGAACATACAAAGTAACAAAGCCAGTGACAGCTGCATATAATATTCCTGCGTAATTAAGTATCAGATTTTCAAGTAGCTTTGGGAATCTGAGGATCACAATAGGCATCAGTATTTGAAACCCTTTGTGATGACAGCCTCTATGTATCCCAAGGGAAGTGAACTATCAAAATCAAGACAAGAACTTTTCAAAATCCTACCATGCTTTAAAAGTCTGGTCTTAAAAGTTAGTAGAGGTTTTATTATAAGTGCAACACAGATCTTCTGTAAGCTGGATGGAGCAGCATAAAACATGAAAGTTCATAAATCTGTTAGTGTAACATTCAGATATTGATCTGCAGAGATTGCAGGTAAGGAAAGTAAGCAAAAACTAAACACAAAAAGCTCCCTCTTCACTGGTAAAGTCTTAGTCAAGTTTTCTTCTGCCAGGTTTTCTTCTATTCACATTCCTGACCTTCATCAAGTATCTGGTACTTTCATTTCCAAGGATTTCCAAGTGAAGATGCACATAATGAGAATGATCCTCCAGCCACAAAAAGTAAAACACACTGTATCCTTTTGCTGCCATGCAAAGCAGTTTTCTTTCATAAGAAAGGAATATGCAGAGAATGAGACAAGGAAAAAGGCATTTATTTCACCACTAGCCATTAGTCAAACATATAATTACCATCCTTTGCAGTTCCTTCTGATGCTGCTGCTTCCTTTGCAGTATGGCCCTAATCCGTGCAGTAATTGACTTCAGGTAATTGTAAAGTTCACCAACTCTCATGATGCTGGGTCTGAAAAAATAGTGACAAGCAAAGAAACAACATAATTTGTTTTGCTTTCACGTTTTAGAGTTTAGTCTTCACTCCAGTGTTAGCTCTTCTACTTTCTAATAGAAATTTTTTTATGAATAAGTAAGTAGTTGACCACCCACAAAAATCTCTCATGATAGCACAATGCCCACTCATCTTTCTGTCAATACTGCATGCACAAGACCAGAGAAAGAAAGAAAGATCTTAATAACAAATATATATGTACTGATGGAACTGAGAAATCATTAAATCAAAATATTTATTGCAGAGAAGCAACTAAGGCAAGATATTGAGATCCTTAATCAGGTTTTTTTAGCCCTTAATTGTGTAAAATTGCCACCAAAATCAACTGATTTGTGAAGGAAAAAAATCATGTTAAATAGTGTGAGTGGATTTCAAGTTGTATAAATAAAGTGTCACCGACTGTATTCTGATTTTTAGTTTTCCATTCCATGACTAATTAGAGGACTTTCAAGGGTGAAAGACAGAAAAGTATCTGCAGGAAGCAGCAAAAGGGGAAAAAAGTTTGTGAAATTAAAGGGTGCTTGAGTCTCCATCCTCAGCACACTGCTTCCAAGATGTCAGACAATGGAGAGCTCTGTGTTCTTAATGCCAGAGGGCTTTGCTGTCAGACAGCTCTTGAGGCCTTCCTGCTGGGTTACATGTACAAGAACTTTTCTTTTCCAGAGTCAAGATAACATAATACCTTTCAATCTGAATGTAGCATAAGGTCCTCATAAACATCCAGCTGCACTGATAAAATATTTTCTTTCCTGGGTGAACTTCCAAACAGTTCAAAAGTGCCTTTTAAAATGAAGTAAAAGTGCTTAGCATACATCTGCAAGTTTCTGGTACAAAAATATAGTGCTAGTGAAAAGGGCTTGACTGTTTTGTAAATAAGTAGAAAGCCACATTCAGTGCTACACTGTTAGGGTAAAAGGACACATAAACAGATAACTTAGCACTGCAGGTAGTTGTATAAATGTTCACATGGGCAAACGCAAATGCACTAGGACAAGGCCACGATAACCAAATGAACATATTTGGAGTAGATAAGCACACATGAAGTCAGTCAAGAGCACAAAAATCCTTCTTGAAAGACTGTTTCAGTCCACTTAAATTGTCTGTAGCAAATATGCACTCTCAGGGCCATTCACTACCATGTTTCAATCACACTACAATGCAACAGTGATGCCAGACAACACTAAACTCAACTTTCTCACCGCTTAAGTCATACCACAGATTTTTTTCACACAAGATACATTAAACAGCCAGGAGTATGTATGAATCCAGCCTACTTGGGGACATTTTAACATTAAAATATTGTTAAAATGTCACTTTATGTCACTTATCATCACTGACTCCACTGTGTCATCTAAATCACAGAAAAGAACTTACCTGACAATTGAATTTTGTCTCCACATGTCCTTTTAATTCCTTACATTAGCCAATACACAATTAAAAAAGTCAGCAGAACAGACAGGTTGCAGACAGCCAACTTTAATTTCACACTGCAGATTAATTCGGAGAGAACGAATACTACCAGAAGTTTCATTTTATTGTCATATCAAATCTTCACATTTAACACTATTATGCACCTATCATTCATTTTGTGAATAAAATCTGCTTCTTCTTTGTACTTGACTATGTTTAAAACTTCTGTCTGCCTGCTCAGAGCTACTCATATGCTTGCTGGAAGAATACAGGATGAGCATATTTTGTGTACACAAGTTTCAGGGTCCGATATCATTCAAGTGCATATCCAACAAGGCTTCTCAAATTTTAAATCTTTAAATTCAATACGAGCAGACGATTTGCCTGTGTCATCAGGACATTTGAAAGAACAAATCTTTGGCCTTAAACAGTAAGCAAGGAAACTATATAGAGATTTACTGCCTGCTCAGGGGATGACTTCAAATTCTAGTCTTCACTTCCGCTGTAATATGCAGTAAGGAACAAATACACTGGAAGCAGTCCAAATGCGTGGCAGATAGGAGAGGAATCATGCTATTGGGATGAAATAAATGACCCTCTAGTCTATCTTAATTGACACAGGTACCAGGATAGTACCGCATTAGAAGGTCAAAAAGATCTCTCTTATGTTGCCATGTCTTACTGGAAGCTGGCAGACCTCCAAGACAGGAGAGATCTGAGTCTTTAAGACTGAGTCAACAAACAGATTCTGCAACAAAGGCAAAAATAGTTTCATTCAAAGTCAACATGTCTAAGTAATAAATTTGAAGAGTTCGGGAAGAACTGGGAAAAACAGGTGTCCATACTGTTAAAGTGACTTTCAGAAAGCTGAAAACGCATGAAATTCTAGACAATAAGATGTCAAGAAAGTGATACTATTAAATGGGTTTACACACGTACAATGCACTTGTAAGACAAGTAACTTAACTTGCAAGCTAAAACCATCAGGTTCCAAGCTGAACATAAAATATATTTAAATTGTGAATTATTTTAGTGTTAATTAGGTTTTAGCCAGGAAATATAAAATTTTAAATGAAATCTAGAATGTTATGAATAAACACTGACTTTTTAATTAGTAACTCAAAATAATTTGACATTTTAAAATAAAGCAAAAAAAATCAATCAACAGGTACTGAGTTGAAACTCACTGATGTATTTTCAAGAAACAACTGCATGTACAGAGGCTTAATCCTATTAGTGTTTTATAACTGTTTCAAAGATCAGCCCTTAAACAAATTCATCAGAAGGTTTAATACCGTCATTTGCCACATGTAGGAATAAGTATTACAGTTTACCCCTATTTGGTATATTGCCTTTTGGAAAGCAACGGTTCAAAAATATGGAAGAGTTATGTTGGATAATAGACTTGACATGAACCTGCAATGGAGTGGTTCAGACAGAAAATCAACTGCAATCTCTCAGTGTGAATGAGAAATTATATACAGGATTAGGGAGATATTACACCTTTATATACAGAAGATCATTACTGGAATGCAGTGTTTAGTTCTAGTATCAGCTATTTGAAAGGGCTATTGACAAACATAAAAGTCTGCAGAAATGAGGAGAGAAAAAGAAGATTATGATAAAAAATCCCTCATTAAACACTTTCAAATGAAGAGGATGTCAAAAGGTCTTTCAAATGTTCTACAAGTTGTTCGTGAGCAAAAAAGATGTGATTTAACAGCATTTTTGAATTGTCATCTGACAATCCATAGAGGCTGGAATCTAAGGGCGGATCAAATAAGATTGGAAATCAGTCAAACAATTTAACGTAAGTAATAATCGATCATTAGTACAGTTTACCTAAAGGTGATGGATTAGGTATCATTTGACATATTTACTACCAAGTGTAAAGTTATCCATCTACAAACAAAAAAGAGAGGTCATTCAAAGTGTGCAGGTCAAACACACAGAATAGGGAACCTATCCTTATGTGGGATGGCAAGGCTTTCAGGGATATTCGTGGATTACGTGCAGATCTTGAGATCTTTATACAAAATACTACAGCCAAAAGATCATGATCATCAAATATATAAACAGAACACAAAATAGAAAAATGGAAGCCACTAACTCTGTATTTGTCACTAGTGCCACAACATGACAATGGAGTGGTTTATCAAAATAGCAAATCAGTGAGAGTTCAAAGGAATCAGATAAAAATTGTGAGTCACATTAAACTCATACCCATTCCACAAAAGAAATGATGCTGCTTTGCACTGAGTTTAAAAAGAACTAAAAATATTCAGTGTTGATTTCCATGAGTACTCCATTACTGGAAAACTTGTTCTGGATCTTATTTTTAATCAAATACACATTGTTTCCTTTTAAAGAGGGATGTCTTTGTTCATACAGAAATTAATATTGGGAAAATGTGTGTTCTGCGTTATACAATATGTCAAATTAAATACCTGTGAAGGTCAATACCCTATGTTTCCCAAAACAATAGCCCTCTGATAGTGATGCATATGACCACCCACATGGGGAAATTCTATATCCAGGTTGTCAGTTACAAAGTTCTTTTGGCATGAAAAGCCATTATCTGGCTTTAAAAAATCCATTGTTTCTCTATTTTCTTTTTATTTGTTGAAAAATATTATCATAGAATCTACCACAATTAAATGAAAAACTTTTGCCAAAACTTATTGATTAAATAACATTTTTCTTAAATAAGTGTCCATAAAGTGTCTCTTCAAATCCTTAGGATTCTTTAGGCATTCAGCCACAAAATTGGAAAGCATATATTTCAGTTTTAGTTAATTTAATTTCTTTCTTTTAATAAAAACCCATTTTTTTTAAATAAAGAAAGCTATCATTGAAAAGTCAATCTTTGCTCATGGGACATTTAGAAAATAGCTTCTTTGCTAAGTTTCATTTAAAAAAATCAGATTAGTTCCACTTGCAAACTTGCATAAAAAGAGTATTTGGCACTGTAAGGTGCAATCCATCTGCCTGCACTGTGAGTCAGTGGGAAAAAACAAGCCCTGGCCCCAAAAATGCCTGTGTCCTCAGGAGGGCCTGTTGAAAAGCCTGCAATAGTGTGTCCATCCTCTTGGGGAATTCACATCATTTGTGTGTGAGCCCCATTTGGGGCTGGTTAGGGTAGCAAAGGCCAGTTGGTCCTCTCAGGGTCCCAACACTTTCAACTCTCTCCTAAAACTGCCAAAAACAGAGAAGGAAATGAGGACCTGAATTAGTTTTGTGCTGATAAATTTCCTACATTACAAGCCATGCCTTATTTAACATGAAATTAGTTGCAGGTTTGAATGTAAAAGTTCATTACCTAATTTTATACCTTTAGTTAAGCCTAGCCTGCACCCTTCCCTTCCCTTCCCTTCCCTTCCCTTCCCTTCCCTTCC
>JAWWES010000115.1:97962119-97973587 GCA_035583135.1 Lophotriccus pileatus | reverse complement strand
CCTTCCCTTCCCTTCCCTTCCCTTCCCTTCCCTTCCCTTCCCTTCCCTTCCCTTCCCTTCCCTTCCCTTCCCTCTTCTTTTTTTCTTACCAAGTGATGGAAATATGCATCATTTCAACTTTCCTTGTGACGGTTTTGAAAAGCTGTTGCTGTTACCTACTGAGATGACCTGCCAACAAATACATTTGGGGAAAGGTCAGTTGGGGAATATTTTAATACATGGCCTAAATATGACTATTGGAAAATACATTGTTTTCTTTGATATGTGGTTAAAGACAAATCTTAATTCACTTATTACATTACTAGGCACACATGAAATATATGAGACCAAAATTGCTTCTGCATCATTAAGGACAATGAGAAGGTGTTGACAGAATAGGAACATGTTTATGGAAATTCCTTTTTTTCCCATGATGATGCTCAGTTAGAAAAATGGATTAAAAGAAATGTCAGTATAATGGAGCAGATTTTTTTTTTATATTTTTTTAATGTATTTTGCCATCAGCTTTGTGGCAAAATAAAGGCTACTTTGGGAAGAATTACAAGGTAAAAATATTAAAACTAATTAATATATATATGAAAATAACTTACAAGCTCTTACAGAGTCTTAGTGACAATAATAGAATTGTCCTGTTATTTACAAGGTAAAACCAGTAGTTCCTTTTCACTTTCAAAAGTGCAATGAGTGTACCACAGATTACATTTTGAGGTTTTGATTTTAAAATCAAACAAGAAAAAATATCCAGAACCACCAATTTCCCTGAGAGGAAATGCCTGAACTGCACCTCTGATTACTTAGTGCTCAGCTTAGGATCAGGCAGTTTCAGGCATTCCTAACTGGGTTTAAGGTTTTAATGGATGTTGAATTTAATAGTGCAGCCATTTTGCTTATGTGTCTGCATGAATGGCTTCAAAAAAATCTGATTTTAACTACATACACTTCAAATTGTAACTTTGACACCTTTCTCACAGATGCATCAATTTCCAGTGGATGCAAGGACTCCTATGATTGTCTGGATGGTTTTTATGTATACCAGTGAGCCCTATATAAGCAGAAAATGTGCAGTGAGTAAAATGTACAATAAATCGTCTTTAGGCTTGTTTTTTTTCCTGTTTGTTTTTAAATATGTGTGCATATTTGGGGGCTGCCAAAGTGATCAGAATACAATAGCAGAACAAACCCAAAACACTTTACATGAAGTTTTTAATAAGACTTCTGATATGATAAAAAAAAAAAATTACTAAATCCACTTAACATCATTCTGAAACAAAAAATTGTTCCAAGTTTCTTTAGAAAATTATGCAATGAGTGAACAAGTACTTGTCAAGTCACTTTGTAATTAAATTCATACATTTGTTCCTGTTTTAAAAATGGCTACATATTCCATCTGCCCATGCAAAATGCTTAAGTATTTTCAGCCAACTTCACAGAGTAAAGCTGTACACCCATCACAGGCAGCACACCTCACTGTTACAGGGGCCACGGCTGTAAAATACTGTACTCAAGACCAAGCAATTACCTTTATTTTCTTTCAATTTTTTTTTTTTGTTAAGTGAATTTTAGAATGAAAAGGTTCATATTATAGGCTCTTTTAACAAAAGAATTGTTAATGTTTTCTGTAACTGGCTGGATCTGGTATATCACCTGCTTTGAATGCAATCAAGAAGATTACTTTTCCTGGCCTTTTTCAAATAGGGAGGATGAGCAGAGAGGAAGAAACAGAGTTGGTGCAAGACACTTTGTACTGGAGTATTCTTATGGTTGTACACATTTCTTCAAGGCTTCAGGAAGTTCTGCCTAAAACTAGAAACCCCTGAACACAAGTCCTTATTGAAGGCCATGATAATTCTTACTCCCTTCTCTATTTTTGGCATTTGCAGATGCAGTTTTCCTACATTTGGTGCAATTAGAAGAACTCCTCAGAAACCATCTCTCTAGAAGAGCCCTCACTTCAGTTGCAGTTCTCCAGAAACTTCAGCTTCCTGTTAAAATCTTCAGGAATCACATCTGGGAGAGAAACAGCAAGATCTCTTTCCTCAGACCAGAACAGGACAGTTCTTCTGATCTTCATTTACAGAGTATCCTCTGGATAAAAACAAAAATGACAAAGCAGATTGGATTCTCAGAATCACAGTACTACTTAGATCGGAAAGCAACTGTGGAGATCAGAGCTGAAGGTGCCAGAGAAGGGTGCCTAGGATCATGTCCTGTCAGGTTTTGAGTATCTTCCAGGCTGGAAGCTTCAATCTCTCTTGGCATCCTGTTCCAGCATTAACCACCTCCACAGCAAAAGACTCCATCATCACTCCATCAGTTGAAGGCACAGCCAAAAGAATCTTAAGAGTGAATCAGCTAAAAGGTATTTACAGATTCTTCTTCTGATTCAAGGTGAACTGATTCACTCCCCAAGCTCTAACACAGCTTAATACATAAATGATCTTAAATTTTCTAAAAAAAACCCCCAATAAACCTATCCAGCTGCTCGCTTCATAACAACACTCAGAAGCCCCTACAGGATCTTTTCACAATTCCAGAAGATATTGTAGAGAAGCTGGCATCAAGAAGTGGAGGTTCAATATCTCCTAAGATTTAGCTTTCTGAGGTTATTGCTTAAAATCATTAAGACATAGAGCTGGAATAACCTGAAACAATCTAGTATATCCTTCTGGTTTGATACTAAATCATTTATATTCATTTTTTTTTCATAAGCTTTATAAAATAACTCATAGCAAAAGCACAGAACTACATGGAGAAAATCCATGTCCACATAATTCTTTTTTTCATAAGCCTCTGCTAACCTACATCAAATATTTCCAATCATGTTTCATTGGCCAAACATATTAAAAACTTTTATCTCACTGGAAAAACAGTTCTATGGATTTCAATACTTGTTGATGGGTCATAAGGCAATTTTTCAGGTACAAACCATTAAGTTGACGAATTGTTGACAAAAAAGATTATGGGATGTAGGGTAGCAGACTGCAGAGGGCACAACAGAATGAGAAACAGACAGGCAGTATAACCTGCCAACTGGCAAATTTCTGAAGTGTGAAGGTTGGTCTCACACTCATTCTAACACTCAGTGCTGCAAATTCAAATGCTTAGCCCTGGGGTCAACATTTGCCAGGAGTAGGAGTTAGCCTTCCAATTCAGATTCACAGTAGAAGTAGTAAAAAGAGGTGGAACAGACAAAAGAGATGGATGCTTCCAGCACTGTTAAGAGGAATAATGAAGGAGATTCAGAAATATATAACAAATACTGATGCAAAAAGAAAAAAGATGGCAGACATTTGCATCAGCCTCGACCCTCTGCCTGTATTTAGCAAAAGAGTGAAACCAGTGGTGAAAAAGGCAGATATTTTTTCTAATAGATTCATAATATGTTGCAGAATTATAATAATCTGATATATCCCATACAAATTACATGAGATAAATGCACAGCGGGCAAAAAGAAAAGTACCTGTTTAGTAAAATGGTAATGATTTAAGAAATCAGCTATTAATTTTCATGGGCTTGTTTCCAAGTTCATTATAGCTGATGGGATTTCAGCCATTAGTCCAGCTAGCACTGTTGGATCTACTCCTGGATTGAGTTATACTAGTTATTGCATTAGATAAGGATGTTCAGGTGAAATGGTAAATCAATTAGGAGCAAATTTATTCCCTTAATCAAACATATATGGCAATAATCATGTGTATTAACAGAGAAGGTAATCAATCAGTATTTTTCATATATATTCTTTTTTCCCCCGTGAAATTATGCCAAATTATAGCACCTTAGGAACCTGTGAAGTCCTGAGTTAATCAATACTCAAAAATCACAAATAATCAGAAATTAACCACTTGTCCTTAGAAGTCTAAGAAGGAGATTAGTAAGTGGATATTTTCTAGTCCAGGTAAATTTCTATTTAAGAAGTCTGAGATACTAATTTCTAAGATACCATCATAGGACACCACAGCAGAAGGCTTTAGCTAATGTTTTGCACAATATTAAAGCATATTTCTGTTTAATTCTGTTACTCATGTTACTCATGAATCTTGGATGTATATATGTATAGCCAGTTCAATGCTAAGCTCCAAAGGAGGAATTTTCTAGGTCAACAAACCCATTAGCTCAAAAGCGAAGTGAGTTTGCATAGGCATGATTTTCTTTCCTATATGAACTATGAACATCATCTAAACACATGTAAATATCAGCTAATATGACCAAAAATACCACATACTTTCTCTCATCATAAGAGAAGTAATTTGTATTCAAGCAAGTCAAAAGAAAGACATTTCCTAATGAAAAGTTGGAAAGGAGAGGTGTATGTAAAATACAGCTGAGTGTGTTTACAAATTCAATCTAAATTTGTCCAGTTTGGGGAGTGCCTGTCAGATTCAAAAAGCTGAGTGATTTTATTTTGCATTTGCTGTAACTTGAAACTCCAACTTTTTCTGCTCAGGGCACTGAAATACCCTTCCCAGGCTGATTTTAATCTTGCACGGAAGAAAAGAAGTTGAAGCCCACTAACCCTATTTAAAATTGGCTGATCACAAGCAGGTGTTCTTTGCTATAAATGTGTAACTACTTCTCTTGTCTCTTTCTTCTCATGGTGTAAACTAGTTGTTAAAACAAATAAAACTGGAAACAACAATCCAGTTATTAAAATATCTCCTTTGTAGAAAGAGAATACCAAGGTAATGTAAGATTTCTGTTGTCAAAGTGTTTTCAGGGGTAAGTCCGATAGCTAAAGGCAAATGTGAAAGCAAACCCCTCCAGGAAGAGCAGAGGGGAAGGAAGCTGAAACAGGAGTGGATGCTCTTGACAAATAGAAGATATCAGTCACCAGACCTGAAGCAAACTTGGTTTAGATATAATGAGCTATTGTGTGAGAGACATATCTGTTAAAGAGTCATACTGTAAACTTTGTAGTTACAATAGTGAGTAAACATTATGGTCAACCAACTGTCTAAATGTGACTGAGGTAAGTGTAATTTAAGATAAAGAGTAAGGTGCAGAAGTTAGCATCTAGAAAATGGTGGGGAAAAAAAGGGTCAGTGATTTGTGCCAAGGTCTCTTGAAAAATCTGAGAAACGTTTCCTCACAAAAATTCTGTAACTGGAGAGACATAAGAAGAAACTATTTATGAACATAATTTGAGATGGAAAAGTGCCCTGTTTCAGTGCTGTCTGTACATTTCCAAGGCTGAAATAGCAAAACTAGAGCTGCAGAGGTTTACTAATGAGGCTAAAAGTGAAGAATGGGAGGAGGCCCAACTGCTTGGTGCGGCCAGCCGAGGAGGTACTGCACTATGTTCCCAGCAGGAACAGCTAGTGGAAAATAGCTCAGAATTAATCAGACCTTGGTACTCAGGACATGGTAATAAACTCATGGTAATAAACTTCACTTCAAGAAGTGAAGGAAGATTAAGTCAGGAAGAGGAAAGAAATTTGTTCAGCCTTGTGGTTGTCTCTCCAAGAAACAGACTGTTGTAGTGTCAAACAAGGCAACAATAAATACTTCCTAAAATGTATCTATACAGTTTCTATTATTTTTAGTAAAGCAATCACCTGTTAACCTATATGGTTTATGTTTTTTAGTAGGAGAAAATTACCTTATTGGTAACCAAGTGGTGGGGACTTGAACAGGTATTTTGCAACAATTCTGTTAAACCAAACGTAGCCTGTGCCTTGCTCGTGATCAAGTTCTGGGAGAAAAGTACCGTTAAGCCTCAGTTTTCAAGTTTTTCACTTTTAGTATCCACAACTAACAGCAAAAAGAGGGGGGTTCTCCCTTTCTTTTGTCATGCTTCCTGATGACTCACCATGTAGTTCAACAAGACAGACTGAGCTTATTTTTCAATTAAAAAAAGTTGTGTTCTCTGCCCTGTCCTTCTCCTAGTCCTGCTCTTTTCTCCAGCTGCACTGGCTCTACTTCTACTCAGCAGATTCTTTGCTGATTCAATTTTGTTCATTAAGCCAACAGAAAGATATTCCATTCTTTCTGCTTGATTTGTTTTTTGCCAGACCAGTGACCTGAATTGGCTTGTCAAAGGGTCAGGCAGTGCTAGAGCAGAGCCGAGTGGCAGGAGTACGTTACTGAGAGCAAGAAAAACAACCCTTTTACTGGGAAAAAGACAGTAGACAAGCTTAGCCATCCCCTCACACAGCACCCACACAGACATTAAGCTCCAGTCAATAAGCAGGAACAACCTGAAGTAAACTTATGCTGATCTTACTCAGAATATGACAACTCACAAACTGCAGCTTTTCTGGAGCTTCTCAGCTGCAGATAAACTGTTCATACAAGAGCAGAAGGCAAACTCTTAAGTCATCTTAGTGTCAGTTACCTTTGAGGATGAGGTAAACCCCTAATATGTAAATAAGTAAAGGGAGAAAAAAAATCCTGTACATCAGTTAAGCTTTGCTGACCAACCATGTGTATGACCTCAAGCTCCCAGTTAATTCAAGCTGGTTTGGTCTTTTTTTACTGAAATTATATTTGCATTTGGTGGGGCTTGGGTCACCCGAACAATGACCACAACTATGCTGACTAACAAAAGTTTGTTTGTGTGTCCAAACCATCAGAATTATTTTTTTTTCTATTTGCTCACCTTCTTTCTCTCCAGTTTTGACTTGTTTTCTTCCAGATGATGCTTCTCTGCTACCTTTGTAGCCTTTGTACCTTCTCTCCTTTGTAGATTTCTTGTATGCAGAATATATATTTAATAACACTATACCTGACATAGATGTCTGTTTAAAGGCAGCATAACATAAAATATTCCAAGTAAAGGTGGGAAAATATTATTTGTAGAAACTTTTTCCAGAAACAAGCCCAGCTCAATGCTAGACAATCCACATATATTCATCTACTTTTAGCTAATTTGCATCAAGCCAAGAGAAAAACATCAGAGTAAGCTGTGGATACTGCAAAAGTCACTAGCTGTTTTGATTGCTTGGATGCTGATCAAATGAGACAACTTGAACAAGAGGAAAAATACCCTGGATAGATAACTGAATGTGTGTGTAAGAGATTAAAAAAAAAATTAAAAAAGGAATAATTACCATTTCTCCAGTAACCAAACCATAAAGGAATATATAGTGCCATGGAATATTGATTTCAAAATAATATAAAGAGGCTTAGGTTAGGTTACTTTCACTGCTCAGCTGCAACTGAAATCCAGATATGGGAATTAGTTATCAGTTCATGGTGACTTTGACATAGAGAATTCATAAATAAAGTTTTTTTTGGAACAGCTATTTATTGTAAGCAGACTTTAAGAATATATTTTGGATTTCTATTAGATATACATCTTCTGGTTCCCTTGGCCTTATTACGTTGTGGCATACCATGAAATGTCACAAATGCTTGTAACAGGGGCCAAAGCTAAGAAATGGGAATGTTATACCTGTCACCATCAGTGCAATTGTCCTAAAGTGAGATTCTGTTTCTTTCCTCAGTTTCACCCTTCCTTACAAATGAGTTTACTACTGCCTCTAAGTTAATAATTTTGCATGGCTTTACAGCACTTGAAAAACTTTCAGATGCTGTACAGAAAATACACAAATATACAGAAACTAGGTGATGACTCAGAGCTTGTTACTCGACTACAGAACAGACCCAGGCAAGAGCTACAAATAACAGCACAGGATTACAAATTGATAACAGCATGCTTCCTCACAATGATTCGGAAACTCATCAAAACCAGGGCTCCAGACATCATAATGCAAAGCCTGATGGTGCCTGCTATATTTCCTTAAACTGTAGAGTGATAGGATTTCTTTTCCACAAGCTGATCTACAGCAGGTGCCAACATGCCTAACCTTTGACTAAGAGCTAGATTCTTAGGCTTTTACCTGTGCCATCCAGCTCCTTTACTTCCAAATGTGTCCTGCTTGATTTCGTTTCCTTTTCTTATTCTTTTTAAGCTTTCCCCCTGCTGTGATAGCCAGGTGGCTAGGGACAAGCAGCTGAGATGCTTTGCTTATCCCTGGCTAGTAATTTACTCCTTTTCTCCCACTTTTTACCAGATAGTAAGTACCATTTTCAAGAAAATTGTTCTTTCGTGGTATCCCCTCCAAAGCTTCATCTCTGCTCAAGGCACATCCTCATCAGTGAGAGAACAGGAGACAATGCACAACATATCCTGAGTAACACTGATATTTGTGGGTGGTATTATTTATTAAAACCAAAACAAATCTGGCTCAAAATAACAAGAAGTATAAGGTATTTCCCTTTAGTAAGAAAACAAAATAGAACAGAGGACAGGGTGGAGAAGAGGGGAAAAATCGCAGGCATTTCAGTTTCAGATGATAAGCAGAAATGTGCAGGTGCTGTGCATAAGATGACCTTCCCTATGTGGGTCACTCTACATCAAGTACTCTGTTACCAGCCCTACCTAGGGCAGCTTGATGTATCTCATTTCTCATGTCTTTGTACAGGAATGATTACCATGCCTGAGTATGTATAGGTTGGCTTACAGACTGCTGAACAAGGAAATAAATTTACAAATATTTGAGAGGTGTAAAAGCCATCAAGAGAGAAGAATTAATTTATCATAGTGATAGGAATAATTTGATATTAAAGAAATACAGTGTGTAAAGTCAAATCTACCTAACAGTGGTAATAATTTCTCACTTGACATTATCTCTGGTCTCTTTGTGATTTTCTCAAGAAAAAGGATACACTGTGGACACATTTGTTTTTTGTTCCAGGCGTAGCATATAAAGAGGTTATAGTGACATGACACCTGTCTATGTGACTCAGACCTCTTTCATCTTGACAAAAGAAGCTGTTAAGTGACCTATAACTGATATTGTTGACTTAGAACATCCTTTAGCTCAGGCTTGCTTTTGTATCTTTTTACAACTGAGGAATCAGGATTCTGATACTGCCTGGAAATGTTTGTGGCCTAAGCAGAAAGTATCTTTTCTCTGAGATGTGTGACTTTGCAGAATATCAAAGACATGTGAGCAACTAGAAAAATAGTATTCCCACTACAAAACTATATTACTACTTAACATTATTTATATGAATACGAAATAAAATTATTGTTTACATTTTACAACCCATAATTTAGGATTTTTATGTGGATAAAACTTGAGTTCACTTGGACTTCTGCTTTGGTTTTGAACTTAAGTCTCCAATATGAAAAGACTTAAACCAGTTGCAATTTAATTTATTGTATGTGTTCATGTTTTTTGAAGGAGAAAAAAAAATAATTCTGAATTAGATGTTAATACAGTTAACCACAGCTGAAATTCATCACAGAATTTGAATTAATGCAGATACAGTAAAAGCTAAACTTCTAGGCCCCATCTTGCAATAGATGTGACAGAAGCAGGACCTGAAGGTGCCCTGGTTATGAAAAATTTTCTATTCTTCACTCATTTTCTGTGAATACCTCTCTGGTATATGGTGTTCAGCCCAAATGCGATTCTGCAGCAGTATGTCTGCCCCACCCTGAGGGACTTCTTAGACATGACACTGGATTCCAATCCAACAGATTGAAAAGCGTCTTTGTTTGCTTTTAAGCACTCTGCCTGGCATCATGTTTCGCCACTGATATCTGTCTTTCTATCCCAGCAAGTGCAGCTTTAATGCTTCCTTCCCATTCCCTAGTAAAAAATAACAAACAAATAAATAAACCACAACTCAACAGCAAAACCAATACTGCTTCTAAAAGGTAAATGACTGGAAGCTGCTGGCTTGTACTATCAAGCCTAACATATTGTCTGATAAATTCAGCATGCTAAGTACAATCCATAGGAAATGTGTTGATTGTGTTTATATCTGTAAATAGAACTACTGTTGTGGAGAAAGCTACTAAAAATTAGGGAGACCATAATTTGCACCTGAAATAGCTTGCAAAACTCTGGACTGGGATCAGTAGAATTAAGTTTCCAGATTTTGTAAGTGCTTCCTGGATATTTTTGAGCAAGTTATTTATCAACATTTCCCTTATCTTCCTGGAGAAAGCTTTGAGCCCTTTTCTCACCCTAGTTAGATCTTGGGCTCAGCTGCATTCAAGGGAGGTCTGACATCAGCCAGCACCTCAAGTACTCTGCCGGTGACAGCAATGATACTGACTATGAAAACCAGACTGATTTCTGCTTAGTATATTTATAGAATAATTCTATATATGGTTAGTAGATGTTCAGATAACAGTTTAACATCCATTAATATGTTTGTGAATCCTGCCACTTTGAAGGATTTGCAATGGATGCAATTGCCTTCCTATTCACTGTAGTCTGTTTGCCAGCCTTATCTTACTGTCTGCAAAGTTTGACAGCCATCAGACAGAAAAAACAATCAGACATTCACAGAACTAAAAAGCTCAGTTCAGAACAGTTCAGAAACAAATTGCAGTCTGACCAAATGGTTAAGTCTGAAAAGTCTAAGAGACTTAGCAAATACTTAAAAAGACAAAATACATTCTCAGCTTCTGGAATGGTTTGGAAATTATTCTGGATTTAAAAAAAAAAAAAAAAGAAGAGGTGAAATTTCAAACATTTTTTTGGTTTGACAACTACACTTTGAGCAACTCTTACAATAAGTAATCACAGATGTCTCAAGAAAAACAAAAGTCACTTGTGTTGCGGTTTCTTTATTGCTTTCATTTCTTTCTTTTATAACAGAATGAGAAATGTCAATTTGTCTACTGGATAATTACATAACTTGACCTTGGGTTCTGACTTTTACTTGATGATTGCTCTTGAAAAAGTCATTTAACTCCCTGCACCTCACTTTAACCAAGTGGCAGAGCCTGTTCCATCACAAGGGTGCTCAAGCAACATCTATAAAGGACTCAGAAGTAAAAACAAAGGGTAAGAATTACAAGCTGCAACAGTGGAAATTCCAATTAGATGCAAGAAAAAAATTATTTACATGAGAGTGGTTAAGTATTGTATGCCAAGAGAAATTTCAGAATCTCCATTCTTGGAGATTTTCAATACTCAGTTGGAAAAGTAATCTATCTGAGTAATCCATCCTAGCTGTGAAAATAGCCCCACTTGGAGTAGGAGTCTGGATTTAATGTCCTCTAGAATGTCTCCTACTACTTAATATTTTTTATGTTTAAGAATCTAGCATTGCAATGAGCTTAATGCGGTTTTTTGTACTGTTGATTCTCCAGTGTCTGAAAGCAAGACAGACCAATTGAGATGCAAGGACTCAGAAATGCCCTAGCATGTGTACAGGATAACAGTACAGGAAATATGAACCTGGATGCTTACTGAATGCCAAAAGAAGCAGTAGGCTTCAACATGAATCCAGTTTCCGACATCTTTAGATATAGCTGTGAATTCTCTTGAAAAAACTAGAGAAAAGCATACTTTCTTCAGCCACTATTGTATGGTAGGGAGCCCCCGGTGGTCTAGTGGTTAAGGATGCGGCGCTGTCACCACCGAAACCCAGGTTCGATTCCTGGTCAGGGACCTCCCCGGGCAGATGGAGCTCGTTAGCCCTTAAGGCAATCCATCTAAGAG
>JAWWES010000115.1:97889022-97952468 GCA_035583135.1 Lophotriccus pileatus | reverse complement strand
CTGAGAGGAGGTTGTAGCCAGGTGGGGGTTGGTCTCTTCTCCCAGGCAATCAGCAGTAGGACAAGAGGGCATGGCCTCAAGCTGTGCCAGGGAGGTTTAGGTTAGATATTAGAAAGAAGTTCTTTACAGAGAGTGTGATCAGCCATTGGAATGGGCTGCCCAGGGAAGTGGTGGATTCTCCGTCCCTGGAGGTTTTTAAGATGAGGCTGGACGTGGCACTGAGTGCCATGGTCTAGCAACTGTGGTGGTAGTGGATCTGGGGTTGGACTTGATAATCTCAGAGGTCCTTTCCAACCCATCTGATTCTATGATTCTATGATTCTATGAATATATATATCTTATTTCCAGGGCACTTGCACTTATATTTTCCAGCTTACTTTCCACGTCTCTTGGGAAATGTTTGAGCTTTAAAAATCCAAAGTATTTCAGCCGGATTATAGCACAGTTATTTTAATTGTTGATTTTAAATTATACTTATTTTTACTCTTTAGTAGATGAAGGAGAAACATAAAGTTATAAAAAGTCACAAAAATTAGATAACATTGTAAAATGTTCAGTCAGGCAATAATGACAACCATCAGCCATTGTCACTTAACTAAAAAAAAAATGTCCAGCATTAAAGTACTACAAATTAAGGCTTTTGACGTCATAAATTGAGATACTCCAATATTTTAAACTTTAAAAGCTTAAAAATCTATGGCAGTTACTTTCCATGTAGCTGATACCCTTTGCTGTTGAATCCTTTGGGGAAGCATATTTTAGAGTGTAAAATCATTCTGGAGCCTATTACAAGCCATTACAGAGCACAAATATTATTAAAATTGCATCAAACTTATGGTTGCAGTTGGGGGACTAAACACAGAGGTTGAAGGATCTCCATGAGTGTAACTACATTCATGTAGGGATAATGTAAGAAAACTTGAATGGAAGAAAAGAAATTCAGTCTCAACTCTAAATATAAATGGTGAGAAACCCTTCTAGTCTCGCATGAATGATAATAGTAATATTTAAATTAATTTCAATCAGAACTCACACTTTCAATCCAATATCTTGCTTAACAAACTGTGACACTATCAGAATGAGATTCTAACATAAATCTGCAAGCCACATGATATCCCTCCATTTAGTTACTGGCACTCCAGTTACTGGTATAACAGTCAGAAAGCAAATCTCATTGTTTTGAAATATGACCTTTTAGTTTCCATTTTGCATTAACAGCAAAAGTCTATAAGAGACAGTTTCAGTTACACCTTTATTTCACTTATTGTGAACTATACACACAGTGAGGTACAAATTTGTCAACAAGCTCTTTTAATATTTTCTTAATTATTGAATGCAGTAACATATGTTCAAACAAAATGAAATTGTTAGGAAAAAAACCACTTCAAAGATTTTGTGATTGTAAAGAAAGGAAATGTGCAGAAAATGCACATTTCCACATGGAAGGTGGCAAGAAACATGGCCCATATTTTTCCTTCTGGTTCAGTACTGCACCAGTGGCTCAGCATACTCACAATATACCTCCTTCTACTGGTTAACTGACACACTTTCAGTATCTACTGTGTCTTCTCAGGACTAAATGAGACAAAACTGTCTCGTTCTATAGAATATCTGGTCTGATTTTTGGGAATGGTTTCTTCCCTATGTTAAACCTCAATTTTGCTACCAAAATTCTGGGGAGATTGCCTGTTGACTCAGGCCAGAAGTGTGCCATCAGTCATTCCAGAAATTCTGCAATACTGACAAGAGCACTTGTAAATGCTTAACTTACTAATATAACTATTATGACTGCCTGCCAGAGTAACCTGTAGCCTAGGTTTAGCGCTGATAGGTAGCTCTACGAGAACAGATATGGACTGAGCCTTCAGTATATATAAGTCCTGACCTCCAGCGGGTCTCACAGATTTCACTTCTACTAAGTGACAGGCACTGTGATTGATGCATGCCAAATGTTTACTTTCTTATCCTTGTCAGTGAGGAGTAGATTGGTGGAATAGGTTTTTGAGGTTTGGTGGGGTTTTTTTTACTTTTATATACTTATTCATTTGCTGAAATGTATTAATGATATAATATGCACAAGAAGAAAGATCAAATTGATGGGTTAGTAGGAGCTGTTCTGTGCCTTGCTCTTAGCTGGTGTCACCCACTGAGAAAGTTTTCCTTTCCTCACAAGAAAATTATGCTCTCTTGTTTTATGTTCTGGAACCGTATGTGGTTGGTACCCAACAGCCAGTTAATCAGCCTATAACTTTAATTAATCTTTTGGCATATGTGCTTCCCACTGAATGCAAGAAACAAGCAATTGACGATTGTAAATATTGAAGCAGACAGTGCTACCGAGGAGAAAATTATTACTTTCTGGTGAAGAGGAAGTATTGCTGATACTGAAATTCTGTAGTATGGAAAGCTTTTAACCTCAAATCCATTCTTCCAGTTGTGTCCCATCCAGCATTTTACCTCCTGATATCTTATCTATCTCTTGTACAAGTACAGGAAAAAAGAAAGTTTAACAAATACTTGGCTGACTCTACGCTTCTGGATTTTTTCCCAATAGCCTGGAAACTTCTTTCATTCTTTGATGGCTCTTTGTAAGTAGTTTTGACACCAGCCCTTGGTTTGACCTTTAGATCAAGTTTAGACACTTTGGATAAAAAAATTTTGCCGTACTTGAAAAATATCTTTCTTTACTCTGTGAACACATTTAGACACCCTATCCCATCCCCACCCCCACTCAAAAAAAAAAAGAATTCTACCCATGTTATTCAATTTGCTTACTAATTCCCACATCCTGTCACCTTGTGAGCATGGGCAATATTAATACTATTTTTTAGATTTTTACTCAAGTCACCAGTCCCTACAGATAATGGGTTTTCTAGCAATGACCCTTTGAACCTCAGGGAGGAACTTCCACTCTTCTAGAATAAACTCTCTGCCTGGAAGGAATGCCTTTGAAGTTTTCAGCAGGGAGGTCTTGACACAAGTCTGCAGTCTCAGCATTTACAAAAAAAGGAACAGCCCCCAGACCCCACAGTTAGAACAATTCTTCAATGTATTTTACATTTTGAATACTGCCCTTAATTTCAAAATATTTTCTATTTTTATACTTACAAACCAAAATTAATAACTGAACTAATTTCAGCCATAATTTAATCATCCCACAAGCAAAATAGCTTCTAAGAATCATCAGAGACTTCAGAGCAGCTTTCTGGCATCATTGCAGTTTCTGCCCTTGCAGATTTGGACTTGCGGAAAGCACCTCGGGATAACTGGTACAAAGAGGCAGGAAGTTTACTGCACACTTGTACATTCCAAGTGTCCACTCCTGCAGAGTGAGGTCACTGAGTCCTGGAAAGACATCTAAGAGAGTTAAACTAGTCCCATAAATTGACATCATCTGAGAGGAATTAGAGAAAAATGTACAGGAAAAATAGAGTTATTAGTATTATAGGAAAACCACATAACACAAATAAAAACAAGCATCTAGAAATGCCTGAGGGCAACTTGAATGATAGGCTGAGTGCTATTTTATAATTATGTATGGGATTTTTTTGTTTAATTATAACTTCATTTCATCAAGTTGAATGCTAGCATCAGTACGAAAAGCAGTAGGAAGCCAGATTCAAATGTTCAGCAGAAGATGCTGATAAATATTGTCAGAATCATCAGTTTAAGCCTGACAAAATCATGCAAACTGAAGGAATTCTAAATGGATCATGCACTTCAGATGACCTCCACAGCACCCTGGGTACTATACATGTACTATATGGCATAGGGCCAAGTGGGTTTTGTTCTGTTTTGCTTTGTTTTTTTTTTTTTTCTTAAGCAGTACACTGTATTTATGAATTTAAAAAAGGAAATTGCTGAGGGCAAATACATTCACAAAATATCCATGTCATTTGGTTTATCGTAAGAAAGGAAAGAGAACTTTAATCTCAGGTCTGAACAATGCAGCCATGCTTTCTTCTGCGACTTTGTAGCCTAATACAATTAGGACCACATTATATTGGTACAGCAAATCAATTTCTTTTATATATGAAACAACTGTCTGAATTATTATTTATAAAATAAAACTATCTTAAGGCAAACAAAATAGACATTGGAATAGGGGCAGCATTGAAAACAGAGGAAAGTATCTGCACCAACTGTGGACAAATTTCTACCTCTTCCAAAATTTGCATCTTAATTATGACATAGAGAGACTGGATGTCACGGATGAGATCTTTCATGTATCTTCCCAACAGAAGACAAAACCATGATGTGTCCTGGATCAGTTGGAACTTAATACTTGTCACAGTCAGGACTAAACCCAAACAAGATGGACTGAATGGAGTCTATGCAGTGACACCCACAATTATTTTTAAAGTTCCTGATGAGATCCTTGCAAAGGATATTCTGTAAATGTGAAATGTAAACATTGTCAGAGCAATGTAAAGTATCCATTGGGTTTAAAGATGTTCACAGAGTACAAGAGGTTTTATTTCCACTTTCCTGGTAAATTGCATCTTAGTGTCAGCAAGGTGATACCTAACATTTCTGCAGAAAGCCCTGGCATGTGGAATTAGCTTTAGGTAGAAACCGTAACCATTGGCTCTTGAGAAATCTGAAACAAATTCATCGTTCTTGAGTACGATGTAGCATCCATCACCACAATCAGAAAAGAGCAAAGCACCACACAAGTAGATCTCTAAAATCATAGATTGAGATTAGGCTCTCTCAAATAGCCATGGTCAATAAGCTGTGCTGTGCCTGTGGTCTGCTCGCTGCTGATAGCAGGATAAGACATGATCTAAGGTTTCCAACATGTCCTCTCATCCTTTGAGATGGTGTTACAGAAAGCAAATGCACTGGTTGTTGTACTGTTTCCTTGGTGAACTCTGCAGTCTGAGTGGGAAGCAGAGTTGCTGCTCTGCCTGCAAAATTTTATTTTGGAGAAAAGCAGATGAGTCTAATGACTTAAGTTAGTTAACAGCCATTCAGACAAGAATAAACCTGAACATGTACATTTAGCAATGTCAGGATTTTTATAAAGACTGAAAAGGTAAAAAGTAAATCTTCTCTACTGATAGTGTGACTTGAGCATCACAGTCTTGAGAAACTTTCTTATGAAACAGATAGAGAGCAAATAATTTAGAAGAAGAGCACTGAAATCTCATTGATAGCATCTACAGAAAATGTGACGTAAAGTAGAATGAACATATGAAGCCTGAAATAATGAAATAACTACATCTGTAAATCATGAATCAAAGCTTTTTTTTCCTTAGAACAGGGGAAAAAAATAAAAAAGAAGATAACATTGTCAGTTTATATACAGCGATTTTTGTAAATGCTGTTGGAAAAAAAAAAGTCAGTACCAACACATGCAATAATGAATAAGGAAGCCTGACCAAGAATAACTAATCTTATTAAAAATAAATGGACTGATAATTAACCACTTCAATTTGACATTTTGTGGAATAGGTAGTTTAGGTAAACACATTCAGGTTTTTTGAGCCTTTCTCACATTATAGTCTTTATATTCCTTATGCATTAAAATTTAGCTTAAAAGCTTTAAAAATGCTGTAATTCCATACATTTCTTGGAATCCTATGTAGGTTTTTTTATATGATTAATATTGCTATATTTTATTAGTAGTAATTATGATTATCACTATACATTATTAGTTAGGTATACAAAGTACACCTAACCATTAAGACTGCTTATTCCAAAATGATTTCTAATGCTACATCCAGGGTGCCTTCAATTCCCTTTCATCAATATTTACTATCCCATGAAAGAGAATAATTTCTCAGCACTCCTAGTATGGGGACAGTCTTTCTTTTTAATAGGAGAGCGTAAAGAATGTATGGAACAATGTAAGATAGACTTGCTTCCTGAGAAAAGGTTTTTGAAAGCCTCTTCTCCCCTTCTTGTGCCTTTTCTGGATTCTCTGCTTCATTCCCTTTAAGGCAGCTGGGCAAGGGGAGGTTGAACTGATAAGAAAGTTAGCAATCTCTGTAAGAGGAAGAAAAAAAAGTATGGGCTCCAAGCTCTAGCTAGTTTTTTAAATGGCCTTTTCATAAGGACCAGTGTTGGCTAGATCAGGTGAAGGCAGGCTACCTCATGTCTATGAAATACTTCACTTTGATATTAGTAAAATGTCCCTTTATACTGACAGGTACATAGTTTCTCAGAGCAGATCTAGCACAGACTAGAAAAGCAGTTTTGCTCGTTGTAAAATAGATACTTGATGCTGGTCAGTTGAATAATTCTTTAGGATCCACTGATCCTGCTGACCAGTTTTCCAATGACTGCAATGAGAACTTATGCATCCAGTGCACTGCTGGGGATAAGTTGGAGCCTGGAGCTGGGTTTGAACTGTGGAGAGATAACATTCCAGCACAAGAGACCAAGATATAGGCCTCTCTGACTCCCTGAAGCATCTGGGCTGATAGCAGGCAGTAGGACAAGACAACTTGGCAAGATTTACTGACCTTTATAACCCAATAGTTTTACCTTTACTTATCAGAAGTTCTTCCCCTAGTTTTGTGTGTATCCTATCCCCTAAAGGAGTTTTAAATAACCACTCCTTACTTCTAGATTTTTTCCTTAGAGACCCCTATAAAATGCTGTACTTTTCCTTAATAAAATAGTTTGCCATTGCTCATCAACCCTGTGTGTCTCCTCATTCTGTCATCAGGCTGCAGCCCCTGCCCCACCCACAGGCAGGGCCTGCTCCTCTGGGGAGCACAAAAGGGGTTCCCCAGCAGACTCTTTCTACCCTGAACCCCCAAACCGGGTCAGTGCACATCACTGCTTAAATTTAAGAGTCTGACTGTAAATCACAGCCCTTGTTCTGTAGTAGTCACCTACACAATAGAAGTTCACTTCTACTGGAACTGTAATCTGCAAGTTATGTATGCCAGTTCTGTATGGACAAGAGTTATGGAGAGCATATGTTTTTTATAGTAAAACATAAGGCCACAGTTATCATGGTTGTTGAAAATAAAAACAAATTGTTCACTCTTTATTCATATTCATGTAAATGACATAGATTTCCAGTTAATCCAATAGATTTGCAGTGGTTTTACTATATTATAAAGTGGAAGAGAAAGAGGCTCCATAACTTAATTCTGTCTTCTATGGTGTTTGCACAGAATCTGAGCTTTGTTAGTTTCCGCTGTATTACTTCTGGTTTACATCTATGCAACCAAGTAGAAAAATTGATATGGAGACAGTTTTAAAAATAATATCTAAAAAGTACTGTGTGTAAAAAAGCCATATCAATTGAGCATTCCTATGCAGTAATTGAGAGACGTTTTAGCATTGCAAATATATTAATTCAATTCATTATTTCAAATTAAAAAAATCTAACATGAAATTCAAAAGATATTCTACTTTCCATTTGAAACATTGCTTGGAATGGTTACTGTTTGCTAATTTGGGTGTTTGTTAATTTGAGGCTCATTATACCAAAGCACAGAGCAAATCACATAATCATGCAATGTGATTTTTAGAGTGCTCCCTGCATGGAGGAAGTGTCAGAACAATGTCTTACAAGGAATTTGCAGGAAATCTTGCCTCTTCTTTGCTCATCTTCAAACTATAGGCTGATTTTACAATTTCAAATAAGTCCTTTTCTGAAAATTCATTCCATTGCAGATTTTCACTCTAATTTTCAGTTCTATAAACTTCTGTCATGATTACTACTGTAGCATGAACAGGGAAGCCTACAAAAATGGGACCACTTTCTAGTTCCATTAATTTAATTTTATCCTATCCTATTCTCTGATTTATGAAGCACTAAGAACTTTGTTACATCTCTCTTTTTGTAAATGCAGCCTCTTTCACAATCTATAGTGTGTGAGCTGTTTTTACTTGTACTGTCTTGCAAGCAACACAAATTTACACTCCTCATATGACTGCAAATCATTAATGTGAGTTCAAGTTCTACTATAGCTGTTCATTTAAGAATCTCAGAATACCAGGATGAACAAAAAAACACCTCAGACCAGCAGCTGGACCAATCTGTACAACTTTGAGAACCTTCTGACTGACAAATCACGGATCCGTATCATCCGATTACACACCCACACTGTGCCCATCTCAAATTATATCTTTTAACATACAAAACAGTCCAAGAAATCTGAACTTTAAAATACCTATTGGTTTAACTCAGAATATTGGAAGAAGATACTTGTGGCAGAACATGGTAGGTATTTGTTGAGACTTGTGGGTAATTAATGAGGACACCATTAACATATTGTTGTTTACACTGCACAGGGTCTTACCTCCTGAGTGCTCCTGTGAGAGTCCAAAGGACTGTGGAAAACCTCTGTCACTGAAATGCTGAGACACTAACCTGGAGCTCTGAAGGCCTCTATTCTATTTCTTCGGATGCCACTGTTCTTCCAGACTGATCTGTACAAATCAGTTCACCTTCCTGGGCAACAGTTTCACTCTTCTGGCAGCCTGACAGAATTACTGCAGTTACAGGCCTGAAAAAAAACATTTTTAAATGTGACAAGGACAGATTCTGTGGCCATAAGGTATGTTTTTATCTTTTAAAGAAATTATCACTAATTTTAACTACATTATATATGCTATTTTAGAGATTGATATTCTGTACTGGTTTAAAACCTTTCCTAACTTTCTGGCACACTCTCAAGGGTTGAATTCTCTGGATCTACCCCTCAGATATATCTCATATGTTGCTAAAAATTCTGCAACTGGAAAAAAAAAATTAAAAAAACCCTCTTTGTTTAGAAATCTAAAAACAAAAGCTGGGGTATGAACAGCATATTTCTGCGAGAATGTCCTAAATGTTGACCAT
The DNA here is from genome assembly GCA_035583135.1 of Lophotriccus pileatus. Classification (NCBI taxonomy): domain Eukaryota; kingdom Metazoa; phylum Chordata; class Aves; order Passeriformes; family Tyrannidae; genus Lophotriccus; species Lophotriccus pileatus. Next base: position 97,943,659 of record JAWWES010000115.1, on the reverse strand, counting down.
GCAATGGATTCAACAGAAGGAAATATCTGTCCTATTTAAGAGCTGGCTTTTTACCTTCAATGTAATTCTAGTTAGGCATGTCAGTCTGGAAGTTCAGTGGCTCCAGTACTTCTACCCAAGGCCATGATCTGACCAAACAGGCCTGAGAAAACAAAATTTGATCATGAAACAATTTTATAGAGGTTATAATTTCCACTGGGCAAATCTGCAAACTGTCCTTGGAAAACTCTGCTTATTGTGCCAGCTGTAACTAAATGCACATGAATTGAGAATGGGCTGCCCGGTGGCTAGGGACATAGTTTTAACAAAAACAGTGGCTGAACTGTGCAGGAAAGTACTTGGCACTAAATGCTCTAGCAAAATATGATTATTTTGAAATTTATTATGCAATATGTATAAAAGTTCAGTCTATTTATACAACAAGAAACAGAATGAAAATTGACATGTAACATCAAATAAAAATATTTAACCAGAATAAATTCTCTGTATGTAAGAGAGATAAATTATTTCCTTATTACAAAGTTATGTCCCAAACAAGAAGATAGATTCCGACTTGAAACATTCATTTTAACACCAAGGTAAAAAAAGGAAAGCAGAAGGTTCTCTGCCAAGTACCTGCCTAGTCTCAGCCTGGTAAAATAGGGTAAATTGATGCAGTTTTCAGTTACTTTAGATGGTATCACAGGAGAAGCAGGTAGGCTCTACTTACTACTTTCATCTTTCTTCTTCACTGAAATCAGTGAGATTATTATGCCAATGGATTGTTCTTTAGCTTCTAGGAAACTAGGAAAGACATTTTTCTCCCTGGATTACTTTTTGCTTGTGGCAGGCTGAGTAGAGACAGACAGTATTTTGCAATTTATCCAGTCATAATTTTTTTCTGAAAGGCTCATTTCGTGCATGCAGTTGCCAAATATAGCTTTAATGAAGACACCTCAAAACTCTACACACAATGCAGTGTCAGCTTCAAACCCATGGCCTGACTACAGCCAAGATTCAGAGATTACTGCCTATATATTTTTTTGCAAATTTTTCACAAACATCTAAGACTAACACCAAGATGTGTGCGAGCAACACTGCAACACAGTCTGGCAGTTTTTTCCATAATTTTTTGAAAGTGTGCAGTGATTCCTGATAAGGTCTTTATTTATGTCTACTACTACTGTATAAAAATGGATGGTATTATCCCTGAGGCAAATGCCTGAAGCTGGGAACTAGACAAACTCAGGGAAAATATACTAGGTCACTTCTACTGCAGTACTTCCCACTGCACTATGAAGGTGTTTTCTCCATGGGTGCTGTTCTCCAAAAATATGGGCTCTGTTTGCAGCCAGCAGCTTCCAATAATGCATCCTGAATTACTTTGAGCTTACTAGAAAGCCAGAAACACATGGCACTGATGGATTTAAGATTTTACGTTCGGTATTTTACTATGGATCAACCATATCCAGCAGAACACAGGAGTGCCCTGCACTCCTCAGCAGCCACCCTCTCTCCCTGCAGGTGATGTTTTCCCCTGTGCAGCAGGACCCACCATGCCAGGTGAGCTCAGCATGGAGGGGAGGCAGCAGTGATCTGGCTTTGGTAGTGGACTTGCCAGAGCTGACAACTCAGAGCTGCCAGGCACCTCTGAGATGCTCCCCTGGAGCTAGAATCAGACCTCTGCTTTGATACCATGATTCTCCTTGAAGATCTTCCAGAAAGACATTTATTTCCCCATGATTAACCCAGATTGCATTGCTATTTAAAGATGGCAGATTATTTGAGATTCTTGCAATTACAATACCTTCTTTAAAGTTACCAGAGATATACAAACCAGTGAGAGAGCAAGATCAAATCTATAAAATGTTAAGCTATGCTTCCAGAAACCAGCTAATAAAGGAAAGTGAAAAGCAATCAAACTGTTAAAAATAGTACTTCTGATGCAAGTCTGCTGCAGCTTGTTACCATATTGCCTGACCTTTATACTGAGCCTAGAAATATGAGGTTTTTAACTCCACAAGCTTCAATCCAAAGCTGAGAAGTAAAGTTGCACCATCATAATATATTACTGATATATAAAATATTAAATATAAGTGCCCTTCAAAACACATCTCTTTGCTACTTCTTCTGATATAAAATGATAAAAAAAAAGAAATAGAAAAAAGAAAAATTATAAATTCTTCCTTTCTCTTATGCATAATTTCTGTGCTGATTTATAGTTTGTCCCAGAATAATAACTGTAAGATCTAGATAATTCCAATTGCAAGCTGTCTTTGTTACAGGACATAAGCATCAGCCAAATGTACTTTATTTATGTTGAAATATATATCTGTCTTGCAATAATTTGGTGTTCATATCACATCCTGTTAGCAATAAGATACTTTTTAAAATGAAACAAACAATAACAGTCTTGGTACTGATTCAAGTTCTTGCCATTTTTCACAAGTTTTTTATATCCCATCATACTTTTATTATAAAACCTTTTGAAAGAAATACTGTGGCCAAATACCCAGCCCCCTCATACCCTCATTCGTCAGCACATGGACAGAAGTACTTATCACACTTACAACTCACACCTTACCCTAATCCAAAAATTAATTCAAACAAACTTTCAAGTGTAGACAAGTCTCTACTCCTACTTAATAAATTTTACAACATATGTATGAATTTTTGTATAGTAGTATGTAAAATGACTTCCAGCAATGTATGTAACTCCATGGTGGAACATGAATATTTAAAAAAAACCACAAAACAAACCCCACAAAAAACAACTGCATATATTTATGATAAGTCTGCTGGAATAGAACATACATTTAACTTGGTGATTGCTGAGATGACAAAAAGTCTAGCAGCTGGAAATAACCAGCTCGTAAGGATCACCAGTCTAGATGTCCTGGAATTAACAAGACCAAAGTGACCAAAACTGCTTATTTCAGAGTTATTAAGTATATAATTAAGGGATACGCTGGGGAAAATTATATTAATTATAATTTCTTATCTTCCTTTAAAAATTCCAGGGATCTTTATCAGAAAACTAAAATTTGGGACTGAGAAAAGAGAAAAGTCTAGGAAAAAAATTATTTTTCAATCTGTTTCTAGATTAGTGTACATGTATATATATATATATATACAGTTTTTAATTAAAGATAGTCTTTCCTAATACAATCAAAATTTCTTTTTAATGTTTTAAAAAAATTAAAGCATAAACTTCTCTTTAGTAATTATTCATAAATTGCAGTTTAGTAGTTATGGGAAGAAAGTGGTGTGCTGCAAACAGGTTTGTTGGTCTAAAAAGTGAAATGTAAAGAGGCTATGAGAATAAAAACTGGAGCTCTCATATGAAAACTGGAAAGAGCTGTTGTTTTACTTTAGGTCTGTCAGTTCTAAAAAACTGTAGATGTTACAGAACAATAAGATAATTTTACAATTTTATTGTGTACAATATTAAATTACTACTGATATCTATTTTCAAGAGAATACCGGAATTGTTGATTTCTGTATCCATTAACAGCAGAGAATTACAGAATCAGGCTTTTATATCAAAGTCACTGAAGCAGGAGTATTGTTAAACTGCTCATGTAAAGCTCCAAATGGGCAAGAGCTAATGCAATCAGTGCACATTTCTACTTGACATACAACAAGTAAATATTGGCCAGAGGCTGATAGCCACAGTGTCCATGAGAAATAATAATGCCAAAATGATGATGGTGAAGCATTTAGATAAGACATCCAGAAAGCATTTTAGTGACCCACTGTCCACAGGATATATATAGCTGCACTAGGACTCCAAACATATTTGTAGAGGAGAGCTCTTATAATTCTAAAACTTGCTAAACAATGCCAGAAAGCTACAAAGATGATATGATGTAACAGTATTGCTGCATACCACATGCTCTAACCTATTATCTTCAGATCAAGGCATCAAAAAACATTCAGTAACTGAAAGCAGAGCTAAACTCAAACCACAGTTAAGATGCACATTTTTAAATTTCAAGTGTGATTAAGCACAGGAGCAACTTGTTATGGATACAGTGTTCTCTTTGACACTTGGGACCTTTCATACCAGAATGGCTGTACCTTTCTCAAAAGATGTGGTTTAGAGCACTCAGAAGACATACTTAATGACATTGTGTAGCTTGTATTATGCCAGATATGACAGCACAGTCATAACCTAGGGCCTCAAGACTTATGAAAACATAAAACCGTTTATGAGTTAGTCATGCTGAGTCTGCTTTTGAGTTGAGGGATAAAACCACTTAAAAATACTTATAGGTGAAAAAATCACGCGAGAATAGGTAAACTTCCTCAAATGTGAAATGATATTAAAAGGGTTTTATGTGATTTACTTTCACATTGTTCCCATGACAAAACTAGCTTCTTCCTTAATATTAATACAATTCAGGTATTGCTATTTGTTGTTTGACAGATGTTAACACAATGCAACTAGTAGAGAAAAAACCCAAATAAGCAAAGTGATCCTATTAAAGCATGTGCAAACATGCTGTGCAAACAGCTGTTTATTATCTGCATCAAAGCACATCCTTCTACCTCTTAGCAACTGAGCCACTAGAAGACCTTCATAACCATGTCAGCTTTTTCACCAGGCAGAAATGAGCTGTATGTAAATAACAACTGTCTGTCACAGAGAAGGCTGTCACCTTCCGTGATAAGGTCCATCTGACCACTAACTCTCCAGATTATACAGAACTTAATTTTTTTCCTCCACTGCTACTACGAACTACTTTTATTAATAACACCTGATGAGGCATTAATGGGGAGGACTTCATGGGACCACCTGTGAGTGACTTGCAGGCAGGAGTAGCAGTTCACAACTAACTGTTTCTAGTGCTTTGTACTTTCAGCTAGTAAATTGAAATAATCTGATTATTTATCAATTATGAGTTTGTAATACTGACATTAAAGTGTCATTCCTTAACTATCTAAGATTGGCTTACTGATCCTGAATTGTTTTTGCTTAACATAGAACACAATCTTTAGACACTGACTGAAACTGTGGCTTCACCAATGCCAAGTACAGGCAAACTTCCCTAGTCCTGCTGGCTGCCCTGTTCTTGACACAGGCCAAGGTGCCATTGTCCTTTTTTGGCCATTTGGCCACACTGCTGGTTCATATTGAACTGGCTGTCAACCAACATTCCAACTCCTTTTCCTCAAACAGCTCTCAAGCCACTCCTCCCCCGCCTTTAATGCTACCTGGGGTTGCTGCTACCCAAGCGCAGGACCCATCACTTGGCCTTATTGAACCTTATGCAGTTGTCCTCAGTCCATTAATCAAGCCTGCCCAGGTCTCTCTGTAACACCTTCCTACCCCTGAGTTGTTAAGCAAGCTCTGGGTATGTTAGGCTATTAGAGAGCTCAGCTGTAAGATCTACTTAAAAAATCTCAGGCATCCTTAAGGAGAACACAAATACTGTCTGTTGCTCCCCGGAATCATGGTGCACCCAGACTTAGAGAGATTTAGTTAAGGAAACCATGTGATAAGAAATACTATTGCTATGGACATTAGAAAAATTTTAATGTTGGTTTATTTGTTTTTTTTCTATTCCTTTGAGATTACTACACTCTTCATAAAGTGAAATACAGCACATAACAGCTTGTAAACCTGAGTCCAAGTGGTCAGGGCATAAACCACTTGTCATTGGCACTGACTAGGTCAGAGGCATTAATATTCACAGAAACACAGAATATTCAGAGTTAGAAGGGAACCTGCAGGTGATAAAAAATTATAACAAGAGTCTTCTGGTAAGATTGTTTTTTCTATTCTGGCATGAAATGGAAGTGTGTTGTATGTTAAAACAGGCACTCAAAGGTCACAGTTAAACAATTAGGAACACATTTATCAGAGGAATAAGCCCCAAATTTCAATGCAAAGGGCAGCATTGAAAAGAGCACTGGGATCATCATCAATACATTGTCTGGTCTCTAGTGACTTTATTATGCACTGTATATCTTTTACAATCTGTCTAACAAACCACTTGTCTGACATTGTTCCTGATTAGGACAGTAACTATTCCACTGACAATGCCTTAATTAGGGCTAAAATTCATCCACTGAGACTGTATGTCTCTCTGGTGAGAAAGCACCAAAAGAAATGTTCATGTTCTATTGTTATCCCCTCCTGCTCCACTCCCCCTTATTCTCACTTTCTTTCACCTAATGCATTATTTGGGGACTGTAAAACACCTATCATAACAAAGTCCTACTCTGATATAGATTTAGATTGTCAGTGAAAAGAAAAATTGTAATTAACATTAACAATTGAAATTTTCAGGAGCAGATGTAAAAGCCACAGCAGAGAAGTCTCTGACAGTGTTCACGCAGATATTTAACTGATGCAAGATGCTGAAACAGTATTGCATGTAATTGAATGCCATCTTCTGGCACATCATCTGTTTAACCATTGAAGCTGAAGGTGGAGTCAACATTGCTTATACTGTCTTAACTTCCCATTTTAAAATCCTGGGATTTGGTCCCTACTTTTTGCACTGGGAGTACACAAAGATTTCCCATGGAGCATCAAAAGCAGTGTCACTGAAAACTTTCAACAACAATAATTCCACTATTTCCAAAACTGAATTCAGAAAAATACAATGTTTAAACCCATTATGTTGTGAAAATCACATCCTGATTAAACTAATGTTGTTACTTTTCTGACATCGAGGTTTGTCAATGGCAAGTGTGAGGTTTGCTGCTGTTCCAAGCATCATTTCTCTGCTCTGAGTGCAGCCCTGCAAAACCCAATGGTAAAACTTGTGTCACCACCTCTTAGTGGCTGTCACCAAAACAATCCTTTTAATTTTCTGAAGTGACAAAGCTCTGCTAGGAAGTTGACGGCCTCTTCCAAAATTGCAATTCACTCAAGGAATTCCATAATATCTGATCTTAGACTTTTCTGCTTCAACAATGTAGAAATTTAACACAACAAGGTGAGATTAAATAGCAATATTAAAACTACACAGTAGGAAGTTAAGAAGAACTGTGATTTCTTATGCAAGACAATATGAAAATCTGCATTAAGTTACCAATTTTAATGGCATAATTATCATAATATGTCTTTTAGGACAACTGTCCCATTCCCTCAAGGGTACAGAGCAACTCCAAGGGACTGAGGAAAACCTGAGTTATGTTCCTTACACCAGGGACTTAATGCATTAAGGAAGTATTATGCAAAATGCAGCAATATACTTTTCAGCAACCCTGAAAGAAGCAGAAGATCTTAGAAGCAAACACTCTTGTTGGAAGGGGCATTGGAAAGTCAACAAATTCAAGTTTTCCTCAAGGCAAGATTAGCACCAAATTCAGATCATGTTGCCTAGAGCTTTGTTTAGTTATGTTCTGGAGACCTCTGAGAGCAGAGGTCCTGGAGCTCCTTAGGTTGTCTGGTCCCTTGTGTAACCATCCTCAGGTGAATGTTTTCCTGTATGTACACTCAGAACCTGCTCTTATTTCAATTTATGATGACTGACTTTTATTCTCCTACTACACATCTCTAAATATTTGCATCCTTGTTTTCCTCCCCATTGGCACTGGGTAGAACCCAAACCAGTTCCTAGGTGTAGTCTAACAAGTGGCAAGTAAAGGTGGAGCAAGTCCTACCCTCAGTCTGTTCACTGGTTGTGCCCACGCTGGCACAGCCCAGCATGCTGCTGCCTTCATTCCTGACAGGAATAACACCATTAGCATTTAAATTCCAGCCGAAGTGAATCTTGAGAACTAGGACCACAGGACCGAACTTCGTAATGACTTAAGAGATCATCCCATACACAGCATGACAAGTGAGGGAAAAAAAAGTTTTTTATTTTACATTCTTTTCTTTTTAATTTTGCTAGGGGGTAGAAAGTTTTTTGTAATACATAGCACTTGTCTCATTTTCCTATTTATATTTTAAGCATTTTAGTCCAGATTTGTATGCCTAAGATAAGGAAATGTCTGGTAATTAATCTTTTCACTAGTATGAGAACATAAAAGATTTGAGTAAGAATCAAAAGTTACATATTTTCCCTGGAAGCAAAAGACTTATCTTAGTGTTTGACTGTATGTCAATTAACTTGTCTCCAGCCTCTAACACTGTGTACAACACTACTTTGCATATTTATAGGTAGAAGTAATTTTAGAAACTTCAAATAAACAGTAAGCATGTAAACAGAAGCTTTCAAGTTGTTCTGGTCCAAATCTATAGTTCTTTTTAAAGTGATCACAAAATTCCAAAAATATAAAAAAGGCTGCTTTAAACTGTTGTAACTATTTCTGGTTTTCACCTGTTCTATTTTAATTTTCTTCATTTTCCTATCATTGCATTTTAAAAAGCTTATTCAGTACTAAAGATATATTATGTGCAAACACTGTATCCATACTTCAACTTCAAAAAGATCCTCTGACTATAACAAGGCTTAAAGATTTTCCTCAGAAATATAGAAAGTCCATCAGATCATAGAATATTTTTAATGACTATATGGATTCTTCAAGTTCAGTGGACTATCACAAGCTATGGTACTCCTAAAGATATTTGAATCTTTTTGTAAATAATTATTACTTATCAGGCCCAATATATAACAGAAGAAGTGATCATGACAATTTTGTCACTGTAATTTTTTACTGATTTATTTGATAAATAAATAGATATGAACTAATGGAGTTACATGATGTGATGTTTTCTTTCTTTCTTTGTCTGCCTTTTTCTTTAAATTCCCACTAGTCCTAAGCTTGTGAATCCGGATTTTCATTTGACTCTAGATTAGCATGTCTGGTACACACTCCCTCTAATCAGGGTCAGGGCAGACTGTACCTTTAATGAGCACGTTGGGGTTTTTTTTAAACCAAATTTCATTAGTGGCATAGAATATCTGGATGCCTGACAGAATGCATATATTGATTTCTGTCTATGCTTACTCTTTTTCAGTCCAATAAATTACCAACCAAATCAACCCATAAGGAAAGTACTTTTACAAAGGCATTTCATTCAAAGTTGGTTTCCGAAGGGTGAGGGGGCATTAGAATAATTCAGACTTTGGACAAACTCAGTAAAAGGGAAGTTCCTTGAAGACATGTGGGCACATACACTCATGTCAGAGCTCTGTTTTAAGAGTTATGACAATTTCAGAAAGGCATATAGAGTTAGGATTTTCCTCACTACCCTCTTTTCTTTTGGGTCCTAATTAAGAATTCCAGTGGTGGTCACAGTCATTGGGGATGCTCCTTTGTGAAGGAATGATGAATGCAAGGCCTTTTGAGAAAGATGTGTGCTAGTACTGCAAAATATAATGATCTAACCCCTCTGTCTGGTTAAACTTTTTAGTATCTTAGGTACGTCTTGACCAAAGATGTGTCTTTTACCCAGTGTTTTAATATACCTCCTTAAAATAATATCAGATATCCTATTTTTTTGAAAGTAGGCAATTTCAAGAGACTGTTTTCCCTTAGAAATATGAGTCTAAACAGTTAGTCGACTCATGTGAAAGCCACACCTCTCAGCTTCTTTTCAGTAATAGATTCCTCCAGAGTTCACTTCAGATGAGGAAAGAAGGCATTAAGATGTAAGCCTTAGCAGAAGAGAAGGGCAATTTCAGTCTTCCTGGTTGTAGAGCTCCACATAATCAGCAAGCAAGGAGTGTAACACCATTCTGGGTACCCTATACTTAAATTAACCTGTTTGGCTGCAAATAAGCTTTCTGCTTACCTGGCATGTTCATCCTCACTGGCACAGAGGCAAAATAGCTTGTCTGCAAGAAATCATCGACAGTAACAAAGGAGAATTTTTTACTGCTATCACCGTTAACAAATTCAACACTAGTTTGAGGAAAAGTGACCCAAAAAGCCAGCTGGAAGCTGGAAGTTTAAAGCGGAAACTCCACTGTCTTCTAAGCTCTCATTTTTGTGCTAGCTCCTTTGCAGCAGTGCTGTTGCAAATGAGGCTTACAGTTCTTAGCAGTGTTAGTCACAGATTAGACACAGATTCTGAGCAAGTGGAAGTTGAAGCTAGACACAGCTTCTAGGAAGTTATTGTTGTTACTTACCTTAATGTTTAAATATAGTTTATATGTTTTTGTTTAGTTTGACTTTTCCTCTTCTTTTCTGGACACATTTACTGCAAATCAGTTTTTAACCTACAGTTTAACCTACCAGAGCTTGCAAACTTCTGGTCTACAGCCTGAACCTTCCACTCTGATATTCCTTAGCATACCCTTAGCAAAGCAGAAAAATCTTTAGAAAGGAAGCTTTCCATACTTCCAGGACATTCTCCTGATTATATTCCTATTAGAGCAATCCATTTGGAAGTTACTGAGGGGGTGAGACTGTGACTTTCAGCATGGCCCTGAGAAAATAACAAAGTACTACTGCTGCACATGGCAGTGGAAAGCATTGATTACATTATGTTCAACCTTTACAAAGTCTCCAAGATGACAGTGTTTTGAGAAATAAGAGCTATCAATCTACTAAATTTTTCTCCCTTCCACATATTAAGTCTCAGGAGGGTTATGTGCTTTATCTCCTGAGTGAGTATTTCTGTAGATGCTCTCATCCTGCAAGCAACCAACAGGGGAGCTCTTTCCCAACCTCCTCTTTTCTCCTTTGGGAGACCACTCACCTGGTCTGGGTAAATTCAATGTGTTTCTGTACCACCCGAGCACAAAAAGAACAGGTTCACTGATTTAACTCTTGAAGTCTAGGACAAGTTCTGCTGAGCAGAACCTTTAACCATCCCCATTAGATTCTTGAGAAAGAATTTAAAGTGATATTCCCCACAAAGGCTTCTAAAAAAAATCAAGAGGTGGTGCCAGAAAGAGTGATGAATTCATGGGGAAAAAATAAGAAGATGTGTATATTCGTTTCCTTCTATTTGCATACTGGATGAATTGCACTGTCACATAACTGACTTTTCTTCCTCTTCCTGCAGTTCTCTTCAGTGACACAAAGAGAGCAACTGCTTTGGATGCTCATCCCTTAAATAAAGTCTATGTATTATTCTGTTTGTGGAAGGAGCTTCCCAATAGCACTTTCCATTTTCTGCCTTTTCACTGCTACAATCCTTTCAAGTCACATTTGAGGTAAGTAATAACAGCCTCTTTCACTATCCTGGCTTCTGCTGTTATATTGTGACAGTCTAGTGAGCAAGAATCAAAGTTGCTAACTCTCAAGTACTGAGAACTACTCAATATATGCTAAAAAAACTATCAAAAAAGCTTCATTTGTGCAAAATAGAGGTTATTCCTTTAGAGTAAAGGTCACACAGGTCTTGTAGGAAATGGACAAAGAGATAAATTATACAAAATTGAGGGATTTATCCTATACAACTTTGTAAAAGAAACCATAAAATTCAGCCATTCAGTTCCTGATTTATATAAAATAATACATGTGCCTGACAATAATACAAAGTTCCAAGGTTATAAACTCTCAAGAGGTTGTACCTCCAGAAAAAGGGGCTTTCAAGGCATCAAAATTACTATTAGCATAAATTTATTGGCATGAGAGATAACAAATAAATTGTTAATCATTCTCAAGGTCCTGACTTAAACACCGAAGGAATTCTTAAAACAACAGCAATGTATGTGCATGAAATCAGGGTCCTAATTCTGTGCTTAATGGTACATTGTCTTCAAGTTCAGGCAATCTGTTTGCTTCCATTAATTTAGAATGTTATATACTCCCTGCTGTTCTCTCCTAAAACCTGGTCAAAATCATCTTTTCCACTTGTATGGATGCAACACGTGACTTTGATTCATCTCAGTCATAAATGTAGAAAGCAAACTGTAAAATTACTGGTTCAAGAACACTTCTAAAAAGGGTTTAAAACAAACTACTGTTTTACTGGCATAGAAAATGCATCAGTCATCAAAAAGTCACCTTTCCAGGAACTAGATCACCCCATTAGGATCATTGTGAAATAGATTTTTAGTCATCAAAATGAAGAATTTTAGTTGCTAATTAGCACTCAGCAGCAGCATCATGGCTTGTAAATGCCTAGGATTTTCTGTTCCCGCGCTGCAATAAACACACAGCTGCCAAAATTCACTAGCAGCAATAAAATAATGATACAAAGAGCAAAATTTCTTCATTCTATACTAAAATTTAAAAAAACCCCAAGCATTCTATTATAAAAAGAAGTAAACATATTTCAAGTATTGAAAGCATCTCAGTAGGCATGAAGAATGCAATCACACTTGACATGTTTCTCCTGCGAACAATGAAGCATGCAGTCATAACCAAACTGCTATGTCTGCACCCTAGTAAATACATTGACTCTTACTGAGGACCAGATTGCATCTTTGCCACATACCCTGTGTCAGAATGAGCAAGCTGAGAAGTGCTTTGATGGTTGCATATGTTGCTATTGTGCAGCCCCAATGAACAGTAGTTTCACAAGAATGAACTCTCAGTCTATTTAAATGTATGTGCTGCAGTCCAACCTCTTTCTTGTTCTGTATATGTCCTGTATTAGGCTTTATATCTCAACATGATTGTTAAACCTTGTTTTTTTTCACTGCAGATCTTCTTCTATGGAAGCAAATGTACCTATGAGGGCAAGAGAAATCCCTAAATCAAAAGGAAGCATCATTTTACTTCTGAGGCAGCACAAAGCTTTAACTTAATTTCTTGGCTTGCTCCTGTCAAACAGAGATTAAAATATTGTCTCTCTTTCAGTGAGGAACAAGGAACAACAGCTAGAAAAGTAGATGTGGATAACAGTTGACATCACTCTTTCTGATCCACAAGCCATTGAACACTCACTGACAGAATGGTAGAAATAAGGCTGATAGTGCTCTCACATGGTGAACAATATTGACAGCCATGAAATGCAAGGCTAAGAACAAACTATTCTCAATTGTCACCATCTAAAATCCAAGGCACTGCAACCCACTTAGGTAATAACTGTTAGAAACAGGGAAAACAAAACAAAACCAGATAACAAAGATTTCTCAATACTTTTTTGCATACTATTTTTTTGTCTCAAGTACTGCTAATGATTTTTTTGGGGTATGATACTTCCAAAATTCAGCAGTGCTGAGTGAAGAGTATCTTCAGACAGTATATAAAGCATAACGGTACTTCATAATTTTTTTGGAGAATACCCACAGGTATTCTTTACATATATATGGTAACTGAAAATATTCATCTACATTGTTACTACATTTCAGTGTTATAGATTGACTCTTTTTAAAAGGATTTGGTCAACATTCTTAAAGCTTATTATTGAGGGATTTAGGGTTGTTTTGCAAAAGAGACAGTTCTTTACACAGCACTAATGTCATTACATAAAAGTGTATCTCTGCCTCACAACTGACCTTTCCCAAAGTAACAAATCCTGAGAAGACAGTTGAGGTTCAGCATGTTCCTCAGAGCTGACTCCACTTGCCCTTATCAACCTTAAGGGCAAATTGAATTACGTGAATTCAGGTTTCTTTCAAATCCAATTTGCTTTGACAGTAGGCACATCCTCTCAGGAAGCTTCTGAGAATTTGTATTTTCCAGAAATCAGATATGTGGAAGCACCGGGGTGTGTATGTAAGTGGCAGAAAAGTGAGCTGGTGTCAAATATCTGTAGTCAAGCTCAGGAACAAGGTAAGGCTCTCTTTTGTCTTCTCTAAAATCAATGTTTGTTTCAAGGATGGCAATGGAATTATATCTTAAATACATATATGATCATACTAAGAGTGTACATCTGATAATGTGGGATTCTCTAAGGCTTTAGGATATGATTTCCACAAGTGTTTGTGTGTGTGTGGATTTGATATTTGCTTCTCTTAACCATCCACACTGGTAAACCTCAGATTTCATAACAGAGGCATAATGGATATATTTTTTCAAAGCCTCAAACTAATTCCCAAAAATGTTTTCTCGATCTGTTTGGTACTAGTAAAGACTACCATTCTGTCATAATTCTCCAGGAGAGGAGAAATAACATCGCATCAGCTACTGGCACTGTGGGATTCAGGAATCTCAGTAACAGTCTTTCAGTCTTCAGACAAACATGATATAATTCACAGTGCTTAAAAATGTACAGGCCTAGATTTGGGTTAAGAGGTGCTATATTCCTATACTTAAATGTCTAAGACAATTCTCAGACCTGCGCACTATTTTGTTTATCTCGGTTTTCCCATCACATTTAGTAGCAACTAGCAATCTTTTCTCTCTTTTCTTTCTTTCTTTTATTTTTATTCTTTCTTTTATTTTTATTCTTTCTTTTATTTCATCACCTTAAACACTTATCACCATCTTTTCTTTAATCTTGGTCACTGTTTTTCTTTTTCTAGTCACACATTATAAATTTTGGTTATTGCTTCTGTTCTGCTTTTAATAGGAAGGTACAGGACTGCCAATATTAATTTCCTCTTCCAATAATTCTAGTACTTGTCTCATTCATACCATAATTATTTTCTGCAAGACTTACAAAAGCTGCTACTATTTTGAGGTAACAGTAAATCAGTTTCTGCACATTTTTTGTTTGAGAAGAGGGTAATCATGACAAGCATCACCTAAAGCTAGTTTTTAGTAACACAGATGCATATATAAGCATGTGAAACCCAACGTTGCAAATAGAAAAATTCAGAAAATCTGAGCAACCCTTCTAAGACAGCATTACAGACAAAATTAGAATTGGGGAATTGCCTGTTCCCAGTCCCGTGGATGGTCTACTGAGGGATATTGCCTACAGCAAATGAATGTTGTTTCCCTACACTGACTAAAGTAACCTGCGCATGAACATGCAGAAGCAAACAGATCCTAGAGCTCCCCATACTGTAAGGAAACTAAAGTGAAATATTGAAGATTAAAAAGTAGGTCAGACTTAATAAATGCATTTTTAAGTAATCTACACTTCCAATCCTGATATGAAATGGATGAAATCTGTGCTCTCTTCAGTAACTAGAGATTCACCCTAGTGCTTTTATTATGCTAAAATTCTTGTGCACAAAGAAATGGCTTATGCATATTTGCATCAAAAAAGGAAATTAAAGAAGCTGCAAAATTAAACTCCCAATTATAAATAAGAAAACTGGATAGCAAAGGTTGGAGCAGGGCCAGATGTACTAAGAACAGTTATTTTTACCTAGAAATATATGGAAAAATCATGACTTTGCCTAGGAATACTGGAAATGTCCTACCTACTTCTTATTGGCCTTCCTTCCTCAACTGCACATAAACCCCCTATTTCTTATTATGTGCAGAATATCTTTCATTTAGTATTAACAGGCATTTTTACGGGCAGTATTTTATGACTGAAATATCATGTATAATCAGCTGCTCCACAGATCTTGCCTTTTGCTGGAAAGGACTATAAATTGTAGCAGTTCTTGGTGCTGAATCTGCCTCTGGATGTTGACACTGGAGCTGCTCCACCTTTGCTTCTTATGCCAGATATGAAGCCAAAACATCCTGCTCTTAATGCCAGATATAAAAGAAGTGAAGGCAGTAGAAGGATAGTGACACACTCTTACTTGGAAAAGCAAAGGTTCTGAAGCATGATTGGGCTCCACATGGCAAAAATATTATCTGATGAGTCTCCACTGTTCTTTAACTTGCCCATATTTACAAAGTCAATGCTCAAGGTATTTTTGTATTTGCAAACAAGTCCTCGGCTCATTCACTGGACCTCACAGGTAGTTCATGTGGGTGTTCTACATAACACTTAAACCCTTGCTTTTATAAGCAAACAGACACGGCTTTTAAAGATGCTTATAAGGTGCAAAACCAGTGGTGTCATTAGGGAGATTTATAGTAGCAGCAACTGGGGGAAAAAATAGTCTCGTTGTCTGCCTATTATTGACAGCACATCAGAAGCTTGTGCTGCTTCCACAGGCGCAGGAGGGCTGATACTCCCTGTATGAACTGATATGCATGCAGGTAGCTTGAGGACCAAACCAAGTCTAAGGTATTAAGAAAAAGTTTATTCTGAAGCCAAACACCTAAAATACACTGCAAAAATCACAACAGGTGGAAAGAGGGTAGTGCAGCCTGTGTCCTGGGTGCTTTTTTATGAACACTTTTTGCATTCTTATAGCTTCAAAGTTGTGGTCTCCCAGCAAGGCCCTCACAGCGTGTCTGTGAGGAGGTGTTATCTCTGCCCAGGAATTCTACTCAGGACAGGCAGAGAATAAACATCATAAATCAAATTTCCTCACACTGATCTTTTCTCTGGCCTTTCCAGCTGTGGAGTTTTCTTGAGCAAGGACAATTCTAATCCTCTTCTCCTCACCAAATCTTCTGTTCTCAGTGCCCTTCCTCATGGGACTCCCTAATAAGTAGAAGAGATCCTTCAGACATCATACTCACCAAGGCATGCACTGTGTTTTCACCTTGACTGAGCTCCTTTCTTATTTTCCTTGTTGCTTTCACCTTTTTAGTGATACGCGTCTCTACATGTATGTATACACAAACACACACACATATACAAAACCAAATTCAGTTGTAACAAGATCTGTAAGAGTAACGGAGTTCCATTTTTTGAACACTTAAATTGTTAGACTGTCTCCTCAGGTTTTTTGACTATTTACACTCTTTCTCTTTGGCATATATGGTGAGCTAAGCACGACCCAAGGACTGTGCTTAACAGAGATATGCAGATGAGTCAAGTAAAATAAGATGGATTATGGTAGTAAGTCAATTATTATTAGGGCCAGGGAATAAGTCAAGGACCATTTGGTTTACTAGACACAAATCATATTTGTGCCTTAAAGTGAGCCCAACCAATGTGAACTTTGGGGAGAAGACTCTTAAACAAGTGTTTTTCATCTTTACAGATTCTATGAGTGTGAACATTTTCCCTATTTCACCACTCCTTTGCTGGAGCTCTAGACAAGTCTCTACTCAAATAACCAATACTTTCAACACTGTTGAAAAATGCTCAAACAGGCATCTATCCCCCATAGCAAGGGATATATGCAGCTCTAAGGACTTTGTTTTTTCATATTTACAGTATTATTCCATGAAATGAATAGAGCATGGAGGGACATTGTATACGTGCATATATATGTATATATATATGTATATATATATATATATATATATGTATATAAAATCAATCCAAAGATCATTAACAGCCCATACATTTCCATTGACTTTAAGGGTATTGCAACAGCCCTCCAGTAAGACTCAGTCACTTGAGGGATAGATTTACAGAGTTCTTTATAACTTACACATAGATTTAGATTTCCCAAACCCTGATAAGATGATGAACAGGTTTTCTCAACAGGGAAATAAGCAATCATATCCTTAGGATTTCCAAAACATTCCTTATGTTTTATAAATATCAGTTTGAGAATTATTTGAATATCCATCCTTTTACATACAGACGTTGAAATAGATCAGACATTACAGCAGTTATACCCAAGAACAAGTGGGTAAAATATTTCTCATGCTAAGAAACCTTGAAGTGACTATTAACAATTTGAAATATTTGGTCAGTGTTAAGCCTTCATAGTTCCATCAAGACTATTTTGACTAAAACCTTTGATAGAATTCAAGACCATAGATTACTGAAAATATTTGAGAGGGAAGCATGTCACAGATACAATTTTTACAAAGAAGCTGGTGCTGAGGTGAAGATTTTTTTTCTTTGTTCCCTTTTGTTCTGTGTGAAAGGGTGGAGGTACCGCGAGCAGATCAAATGACTTGTTGTATATTTTATACCAGAGCAACATGCACAGAAAGCATACCACTCTCTGAGCGTGGTCCTGAGCAGACCTTCCCCTTTTTTGCTGTTGTCCTGACATAGTAAAATGTCCTTGCTGCAGAAAGCCCGGCGGGGGCCAAGGGCAGAGTCAGCTCTGACACTGCAGGTCGCTGCAGGGTGAAGTGTCGTGCCGAGCTCAGAGACCACGACTGTCACTCAAGGAATCATTAGCAATGAAAGAGAGGCAGTGAAGCTTGTTGTGTTGTCATCACACTGTAAGAAGGCTGGCTGCAGCCCAAATTAGCTTGCTTAGGGAGTGTGAATCAAAATGACATGCAATCTGAATGTTAATGAAAATTTTCTTGTGCTTTAGGTTTCATCTTCCATCCAGAAAGCTGTCATCTGGAAGACATCATCTCTCTGCCTTCCTCTTGCTCTCTTCTTAGGATATGTATTTGCAAATATATATGAAACGAGGAACTATTTATTTCTCTTAAAACCTGTGCTGCTTAAATCTCAGTTTCCAGAGCACTGTATTGTTTCCAGTAATGGTCCTGTACTGTAGCAAGTGAAACAGGAAAGCAATACAGAAAATGCCTTGCTTTTCAGGCAAGATAATTGCATGGGTTTCATAAGCAAATAAATGTCATAACTTTAAGTGTTGTTGCACAATAGTGCAGCTGTACTGTCACAGAGAAGGCTTTCATTTATGTTACCAGAGGACTAAACTGTTTAGATGTTATTTGTGATATTCACCCACATTAGACTGCATCAGTGAAAATCACATGTTATTCCACTCAGGACAATAGAGTTACTCCAATGTGAAACCAGGCTACAGAGATGGAAATTAAAGGGAAGCCTTTAATGTACACAGTCATCCATTTCCTGACTAATATGCAGTCATATGCCTCACCACTTGGCAAAAAACATAGTTAATTTGAATTTGTACCATTTTCTCCAATAGCTATTAGAGACCTCTGGGCCTACTGAATTCAGAGGTCCTCTTCACTCCCTCATGCACTTAAAAGACAGCTGCAAAATTGAATCTCCTGTCACATGGTGTCCACTACATACTTGTGTTCCTCACATTACACTTCAAGGAAATTCCTATATGTTGCAAAGCAAGAAATACGTAATCAATAAATTTCAAAAAATCTCTTATCAAAGTCAAACAAAAAAAACCGAAACCAATTAGTTGGAGAGATTCAAGATCATAAAATGGTGAGCACTACTGGTCTAACTTATAACTGAGTCAGTAAACTACCCAAATGCCCTTTAAAATCAACAAACAACAGATTCTGGCTTCAAAGAGAATATGAATGCCTGAACTTAGCAAATTCAACAATCACTTCAACAAAGAAATGTGAATGTGGTGCTATCACTGAGAGACAATTCAACATTTGTAAAAGAATTAAAAAAAACTGTGTTTTATAAACACAGTAATAGTCCAAAAAGATTCAGATTTTAATAAATACTAACACTTTAAGAACTCTTGGTGCACTTTTAAGACTCTGTATTTGGGCTTTTTTCAGGTTACATATTTACCCTTTCAGCAAAGTTGGTTGGAGAGATATTTTTTTTCTGCATTTGAAACAGTAGCACACTCAAGAATAAATATAAAACAGACTGAAGTCAATCGGGACTATTCCATTTTGGAAAGAATGTCTGTATCTGCTTAAAGTTGAGTTTCTGATTCAGTACTATGCTTAGTCAGTATGTACGCTGTTGTATTTCAAATATTGAACCAAGAGCTTGGGCTGAGATACAAAAGGATGAGTTAGGTCGCTAAATAAAATTTCAGATGTGCTAGGTCAAAAATTTAACACTGTCCTGAGACAACAACATTTTCATAGGCAAATAAGGTCATTTGGGCTGCCAGACATGCACAGCTGTCCATCTTCTCCACTTTTTCAGGGGATGCATCAGACATTCTATGAGCAAAATCAACATTACAGAAACAAGGATCAAGTAAAGAGAAAGAGGCATACCACAGACATCAGCTAATGAACTTAGTTCACAAATCTTTAACCACAGAGTACAATTCTGGAGAATAAAATTTCATTGCTGTGCATTCTTTTATTTTTTTTTTTTTTTACTTAGCAATAAAACTAGTTTAACCACTTTCCTCACTCCATTGTGCCATCTGCTCATCTCAGTGCACTTATCTGTAGGAATGCACAAAAACCAGAAGAACGAAATGACCCAAATAAAACACAAACACAACACTTTGGGGAGCTCTTTTGTAGGCCACAGCATTCACTGAGGCCATCTCCAGGACAATAGCTCCACCAGCACAACAAAAAGCAGCAGTAAAATTTGTTACAACTGTGAAGAAAATATCAAATAGACATTTGTGGGACAACCAGTTTATAAAAAATATGTTCTTGATGTCATCTAAGCAAGAGAGAGCACTGTTAAGTGAAACAGACTAGTAAAACAGTTCTTTCTACTGAGCACAAATTCATATTACTTTAACTGTGTTCTCCTGTCTTTCCTTTGAAATGTATTATGAGGAGGAAAACACCTTTAGTGTCTATGCTGAAAATGTATTTCTTGACAAGTTGTCTTTTATTTGTTTGAGGTCTCTTAGATCAGCAGTTTTCCAAAATCTGATCAGTGGCTCCAGCTCTAAATGCAGAACATTGAACATTCTTTTTTTTCAGGACAAACTATTTTCTTGTAGTTTTATACCTCACAATTTACTTATTTTTACTGTTAAAATATGGTCACTATTATTTGGACCCCATTACCAAGGCCACATCATTAGCTAATCTGCACCTCTGTTACCTCTTCTGTGTGGGAAGGGGAGGAGTTGTTTCTTTATAGCTAAGGGCAAACACTATTAAAAGCTCCATGTAGGGTTTAGGCTTTTTTGTAGTTTTGGTGCAATGTCTAGATATAATGATATGAAGCCTAGATGTGATGATCAGATAAATTTGAAAGTCTGCCAAATTAAGAAACAACATATAATGAACTGTGACTTAGGCTTGCTTCCAGTCACTTGCATCTAATTACAGCCACTTTCCTGATGTGAAAGGTAGTCTCATTATAATTTACATGCTTAGAAGCCGGAAGGAGTTGTAAAGTAAAAAATTTCCATCTTTCTATATCTCCTCAGCATGCCATTTAGACTAACCAAGAATCCTCAACACATGTGTAGAGATGGAGTAAGACTTAAAGAAGTAAAGAAAATCTAATTTATATCACTTTAAAAGCTGTTTCTAATGCAGGATCACTGTATTTAATAGATGTATAAAGACTGTGTACAGAAAACGCTGCATAAAGTTAAATAATTTGTGATGAATGTTGGCAACTTGAATAATTTCTAAGTTAAGGAATACCAGGATTGTTTTTCACATAGGCAACCTGTTTGCTCACTTGTACAGCTATACTGAGCAGAGAAGAGTGTGGAAAAGATGGTGTATTACCACACAGAGAAATTTAATGTATCCAAGTTGTACAGAAGTTAGAAGCATATCCTAGTTTTCATATGCTTGACTATGGAACGTGAGGAAACAATGTATTTTTGTGATTATACATGAATTTCCCCTTTTTTAGTACTGACAGAAACCTTAACTCTGTTAAACCTCATCCCATCCCTGTAATACATTGTTAGTATTCTTCTATCCTGAACTTTCAGCACTGCAAGACAGCTATGACAGAATCTTATTCTAGTACACTGCCACCCACAGTAGGTTGCTATTTAAGTGAGAGCCCAACATGACCAGCTTTCTACCCTCTTCTTCTCTTGTTCTGTACAATTAAGGCTATTTCTATTGCCATACAGAGCTGAAGAGTCATCACACATGTCAGAGATGTCCATGGATCTCCAAAGCAGGAGGTAAAACAAAGAATAAAAGTAGTAGTTACCTCTGCCGCCCTTTTCTCACCTCTGAAAAAATTTCAGCCCTTTTTTTCACATTAACCAGTAAAGCAGAATGAGCCCTTATGGCAAAGTTTAATGGAGAGAAGCAATTTGCAGTGCATGGAATAATCCAAACGATCACTATGCCATTTGGTGCTTTCTGAGGCTTCATTTGTACCAGATATAAAATGGATCAGATCCTATTCGAATGCCCTGTCACAAAATAGCTCCCACCTCCACAGCTAAGCTATCTTTGCCTCACTGCCTGTTGAGCAGAAACCTTGGTGTGTACTCTCCCCAAAAGCCATGTCTAAGTTTTATCTGTGAGGATGATGATTGTCACAAGGAAGAACCTCAAGAGGCAACATCCCTGTTAAAAACACAGACAGCCTCAAAGAAAGATCAGTCTTACTGCTCACTGGCTTGTTTTATTATTACTTAGGATAGATTTACTCAAAATGTGATTGGGAAGCAATCAGAGATGCCTGCTCTTCTCTCTTCTGCAGTCTCTGAGCAAATCCTGGGAACTTTAATAGCCTGCTGTTGCTGCTCCTAGTGCTGCTGTGGCAGTAATATGACCCTACCTTTGGATGTTTCTATATTTAGCCATTATTACTGCCATTGCCAAAGCATGCCAAGGAGTGCAAACCAAAGTAATGATGATATAAAACTCAATAGCAACTTGTTAGAGATTCATGGCATTAAAAATTCACCCCTTTACTTATTATGCTTAAGGGGATTTTTTTTTTTTTTTTTGGCAGCAAAACCCTGCACCTATAAGACCTTAAATGAAAAGGTAGCAAGAATCATTTTTGAAGGAGAACAATAGGGAACTTATAAAACTTCTATTTGTGCAATTTACACCCATCTTTACCAGGTAATAGACAGATCCTCCATGTGTAACAGCTGCTAAAGCATCTTAAAATTACAGAGCAATGCAGTAGATCCATGAATCAACATCAAGCACTGTGCTGCTGTAAGAGTACCTCTCAGGAAAACTGTATAATATGTGCATCTGGTCAAATGTTTTGCTTTTGGTTTTCTCCTTGAGCAAGTCAATACACAGAAGTACAGATATTTTAACTTATGTACACCTCTTGCAAATTCACCACACCTTCTGGAAATCATGTAGCTTGCAGGAATCACTGCTTCAATCTCAAACCCACACTCATCACACACAATCATTACAAATATGCCTATGCAACATTATTTCACAGTCCATGCAGAGAAAACGCGTGAGGGAATGGGGTCACATTCTTCATGACCTCATGTTGTGCCACCTCACGTTTCAGTGCATGAACTGCAGTCAGAGGAAGCTTAAGGCCAGTTTATATTGGAAGGATATGACTCAGTTGCCCATAATTACCAGGTTTTATGTCATTGCTGAGACTGTGTTGTCTGCAGAAACTGCTGATGCAGACTAATACAGCACAGGCAAACTTTACATTTGCAGGAAAAACCCCAGGGTGGAGTTCTTTAGAGCCTCTGTTTTGCCTGCTATTTCTAGATGCACGGTTACCAGTGATAACACGGGGAGCTGAGCAGGCATATTCAGAAACAAGATGAAGTCCAAAACATGATTTGTTTAAAAGCCGTTATACAAAATCTCACAGAACTCACTGAAAGCTTACTGAGACACCCTGACAGTTTTAAATCTGCTTTTTGCAAAGGCTTAAACAAGTACTAAGGGTTCCCTGGAAGAATTTCAAAATGCAAACCATTTGAACATGCTGTCTTAACCGCTTCCTTCTGAAAACACAGTGTCTTGAGGCAGTTGTAAGTTTTAATAATACTTCCAATCTTACTTGAAAGGAGCACCTTTTTTTATATCTTCTTGATATAATATTATAAAACTAATCAGATCTGCAGTCAAACTTTATATCTATTAAAATCAAAGTTTGATGGTTAAAATTTAGCTACTTTTTTAAAATCCATTTTTCTTTTCATCATTCTAAAGAATTAACTTTTCAGATCCAAAATAAGGAAAAAAAAAGAAAAAAAAAAGAAAAAAAAGAAAAAAAGAAACAACCAACTAAACAAAAAAATTGGGCCTAGCCACCCCAAATGATACATCTAATTAAATCTCAAGTGTGTAGCTCACAAACCATGAAAGATAGCTTCTACTCAAAGCTGCAAGAACATTTAATGTTATAACTGTTCATTCAGCATAATTTATGGTATGCAGTTTCTCTCTAGTTTTAATTTCCTTGATAAACATCTTACTTGGTATGAATAGCCTATCCTTTGCTCAAAATATTGAAAATAAATTATTAAAAATGTCTCAGCCTTTATTCTCCAAAGCTAATTTGGAGCAGCAAAATATAGTTAATTATATCAGACAATACAACTACCACTGTCTCTTTGACATTTAGGATAAAAAAAACTTCACAACTGGATGTTTTTAGGGCCAAAATACACACACATCCACCTCTATCAACTTGTTACCGATTATGCATCTGTGTGACAGACACAAAAATGTATAACATATCTTGCAACTCTTTAAACTTCTAAATGCCTGTACAGTTAGAGATTGCGTTCTTCCTTTACTTACTTCCAAATGTGCTCTGGCCTCCATGGTCATTTTTCAGCCTTGTATATGTAGCAGCATCATGTGATGTCTTCAAATGTCTTTGCTCTGGATGTTTAAGAAAAGAGATCTTCTGAATGCTAGAGTAAAAGAAGTATTTAAAGATACTGTCAGAACTGGGAGCCATTCAGCAAATAATATTTAATTATTTGAATGCTTTAAAAGAAAGCTATAACATTGCTGAATATGTTTCCCAAAGCCTGCTGGTCACTTATGTTGGGTTACACTGAATTCTACCTTTATGGTTGGGAAAAAGAGCTGAAAGTCAATGAGCTTGTACATCCTCCCACAGTGATGGAAGCTCCTGTAAGGCAGTGGCCACTGTCAAAGAAGCGCTTAAAATTCTGCAGGGTGTCACAGGGGGAGATGGCCAACAAGCAGGATGAGTCTGGGAGAAGGAAGTCTTACATTGCTTGAACAGACACAAGAAAAATTCACAAGAGCCAAATTAACATCCCTACTTACATTCATCCTCATCATCAGGCATAAGTGGCACACATCTATTTCTTATTTCAACAGGTAACTATACCTAAGTAGCCAAATATTCGAAATCTTATGTCTGGTAAATGTGTCTAGTTGCCATGTTCCTCTCCTGTACTCTTATTATGCAATCTTTCTCCTTATTAGAGAAGGCCAAGGTTTTGTTGCCTTTGCAAAATTTCAAGTCAAATATAGCTGAAAGAGTGTCGGGGGAGGCTCTGTCCCCCTAAAAACAAGACCCAGAAAGGACCACTTTGTACGGGAATGCCACAGAAGTGACACACCGAGACCACAACTGTGACACAAAATGGCCGTTTATTAAGGGAGGGCACCGGCTTATATAGGGTAGAGCATGGAAGGGACTGGAACATGGGAGGAGTCTGAATCGGAAGGCCAATGGGATAACCGGGGAATGAAGTAAGACAGATAGAGGGAAAGGTGATTGGATGGTATAGGGATGACATAACTGGGAGGAATGGCAAATGGGAAAAGGGATAACAATCAACCAATAAGGAAGGATTTAACAAGGGTTACATCATAAGGAATTTAACATTCTTTAAAATTTATAACGTGTTCCAAATGGCATTGAACTCTTAACACATCCTAGCTTAAGCATCTAGAGTAACAATCAATGTCCTTCTCTTTCCAGCGTTTGTCGTTGTCTTTTCAGCACACGTCCACGTACTCAGCGTCGCTGTCCTCACAGTTCTCTTTCTGTTCTCTCCAGTATTTGTACGCCATGGCGGGTGCACTCCCGACAAAAGAGCTTGTAAGTTTTTTGTGTTTGTTTGTTTTTGGTTTTGGTTTTTTTTTTAATCCTGATGTTTCCAAAATCCAAAGGGAAATATCACTGATAATTGTGGGTGGGTTTTTTGTTGTTTTGTTGGTTTTCTTTGGTTTGGTTTGGGTTTTTTTTTAATCTTGTATTTTCTATTGGAAATTTCCATTTGAATAAAATGCTGGTTTAAAAATATCAACACAATCAAACCTTTTTTTTGTCAGTTATACTTCTTGGACCTCAGTTTTGAAACCACTCAGGTTAACTGTGAGCCTGTTAGTAGCCTCACTTAAATCCAGCACACATGTCTGTCCAAATGCAAATTTAATTCACTGTCTCTGAAATCCAAACTAAACAAGTAAACAATAAAAAATGATCATGTCTTGTAAGCTAGAGTCATAAAGCATAACAACCAGAAATGTTAACAGAGGAGAAAGGGAGAGAACTGTTTCAAGAATCTATTCTCCTTGACAAGTGGTATTTATTTAAACAGTCTTCTTGCTTCATTCTCCTGATTATTACACAAATATTTTATGCTCTGGTCGTTTTACAAGTGCATTAGCTCTTAGGAGAAGTGTAGTACTTTTATGAGTGCTCTATGAGACTGTTACACAAAAACCCACCTGGGAGGTTTAAATTCTATATCTTCAGCTCTGCTAATTATTCTCTAAGGGATTAATTAGAGCAACTTTCTTAGCTTTCCAGCAAGTTTATACTCACACTTACACTGATTTAAGAAAGAGCTTGCACTATGATCACAGAAAAACTGTGTTTATTTCTTTAATATATAAACCTGCTGATAAAGGCTCACAGTAGTTACAGTTAAAACAAATGTACCTGCCAACATAAGAGTTTTAAAAGAACATATTAACATTTCTACTTGCTTTTGTCTTCTGCATTCTCTGGGAAAAGATAATTATTTTGAAATAATATAAGGAAGAAATTGAATGCAGTTAGAAGTCATTCATATTTGTGATATGTTCTGTTTAAGAGGGTCTGGTTACTCAGTTAGTTTGTAAAGGTATCTAGAATTTCATTAATGCCTTTCCCTGGATGTTCAATCAGACTGTATTTTTCAGACTACCACAGAATAAGCCAAATTAAAAAATAATCTATCTTTACTTCCATGACTGAAGCCCTTAACCAGATTTCAGAAATAATTTATTGAGATCAGTGTTAGGTCTGTATTAGACATTGAAACATCTAATCCATGGTCTGATATTCATTCATACAAATATTCTAGGTGCAAATATGGACTCCTAGCTCAGAGTCTGTGTTTCCAAAGAAGCTTAAAAACATAATCTCTAAAAAGACTTGTTGACTGCTATATTCATTTGAAGCATGATAGCAATTTAAATAGGGGAAGATAATATTAACCAAGAAAAAAAGATGCTAACATTTAGATACCAATAGCAAAACTGTCTGTTGGAAATGGTCCCTGTTTGGGCTAGGTCCTACCCTAGGCCCAGCTTTAGTCTGTGTCTGTGCTGGTCAGCCTGAGCCAGGACCAAGCTTAGAAGCATAGAATCACTACCACCACAATTACCAGACCATGGCACTAAGTGCCACATCCAGTCTCTTCTTAAATACCTCCAGGGATGTAGAATCCACCACCTCCCTGGGCAGCCCATTCCAATGGCTGATTACACTCTCTGTAAAGAATTTCCTCCTAACATCTAACCTAAACCTCCCCTAAGAGCTTCAGACCATGCCCTCTTGTCTTACTGCTGGTTGCCCGGGAGAAGAGACCAACAACACCCACCTGGCTACAATCCCCTTTCAAGTAGTTGTAGAGAGTGATGAGGTCTCCCCTGAGCCTTCTCTATTCACGCCAAACAACCCCAGCTCCCCCAGCCTCTTCTCATAAGGCTCGTGTTTGAGTCTCTTCACCAGCCCCGTTGCTCTTCTCTGGACCTGCTCGAGCACCTCAATATCCTTCCTGGACTGAGGGGCCCAGAACTGGACACAGCACTCCAGGTGTGGCCTCACCAGCGCTGAGTACAGGGGAAGGATCACTGCCCTGGTCCTGCTGGCCACACTGCTCTTGATGCAGGCCAGGATACCATTTGCCTTCTTGGCCTCCTGGGCACACTGCTGGCTCATGTTCAGCTTGAGAACCTTCAAACAATCAAAAAGCAAAAATTCTTGAGTTAAATTTTACTAATATCTATGCAGACCCTGTGAAACACCCTCCAGTCACTGGCCGGTCCACTCTCTTCATAATGGTTAAGAATAGCTCTTTCCAAGATGGTAAACTAACTAGTTTTAAGAGTATTCAAAACTGAATTTCAAGTCTTGGGTTCTCTCTTATTTTCTGTTTTTTACTACAGAGATGGTAGTCAGTGTTTGTCATGAGTGAACTCTCTGCCAAACCAGGGATATCAAGGCAGCAACTGACAACCTAGCTGTTGCAGCTTTGTTGAGGAAAGTTTTCATTGTTCTGGACTTCCTTGTGGTCATGGCATCTGGCACCATGATAGCAGTCCAGTGACCTTGAATAGTGAATCAGTTCTTTGCTTGCCAAACAAGTGTGGCAACAAAGCACAATTTAATACTGAACTAAAATTAAGTTGATTCTAAAAAGATGTTAGCTAAAAAAAGTTAACTTCTACATTCCAAACAGGCAGAAGCCAATGGTAAAAGAAATTTTCTTTATGTTTATCTCTATTATAATTTATCTTCAGGATCTTCTGTGTTTTCATTAAAAGTCTGGTAGGCCCTTAACAACTGTCCATTGGAACTGCTGATGCACCTGGATGGACCACAGCTTGGGTAAAGGCACCCTTTATGAAACTCGCCAGTCATTGAGGATCTCACTGAGTGTATAAACATCCTTGGGGTACTTCTAAAACCTTTAATCTTCGTGCTGTCTGACTCTAGGCTTTTTCCTTTTTTCTCTTTTTATAAGCAAAATATAGCTGAGAGGTACTGATGTGAAGTGAGACACCAAGCTGCAAGGCACTCCATTCATATAGACTCAACCTAAAGAGCAAGGTCAGGTTTGTCTTGCAGACTGTTCAGTTAGTTTACATATTTCCAGTCTTTCTGGTGAGTTAGAGGCCAGCTTCTCTATAAAGACTTTTCTTCACTGAAGAGTTTTATTTATCTAAAACTTTAACTCTTATGTATATTTTTTTCCTGGGAAGTCTCAGGAGTCTGGTAGTTATGGCTCCAGCAGCTTTATAGAGGAACTCATGCATTACAGGAAAGTCTCCCTCTGGTGCTTCAAGCGCAGTTTGACCTTATTGTATTGATAGGTTCTAAAATAGGAGGTAAAACTTGTTTAGATAAGAGCCTTATTCTGTGGAAAGAGGTATTCTGTGAAAATTTTCAATATTCTTTAAAAGAGTGCCAAAATGTTTATTCTCCTATTAAAAACAAACGAACAAAACCAAAACAAACAAACAAACAAAAATAGCACCATAGAAACTTTAAATTATTTCTTCAGAGTTAGACGAAACACCAGCAATCAAATGTGAAGAGTGTGTAACAAGCAATTGCCCAGTCTGGAAAGGCAAGCAAAGCACCTCTTTAGACTGTGGGGTTCTATTTCCATGAAAGAGACTAAAATCCTTTACTATTTATCATACATTCGAATTATGTAGTAAACAGCTTGCCACTAGCAAAGACACGAAACCTTCTGCAAAGTTTAATTTCATGATTTATTATAGTACACCCACAAACTGTTGCAAGAAACTGTGCCACTGCATGCAAGAGATGCCACAAATGTCAATTTTACACTTGGCAAATTTGGAAACCCTAAGGATGATGTACTTTCTGCTTTGCTGTATAAGAGCTTTCACCCATTGGCAGTAAGAGTCATGGTGTTTAAATTTAATTTTCTTTAATGTAATCGCTTTTTGCCTGCTATGTTTAAGGCAATTTGAATCAATATCCCATGCAAGTCATTAAGAGTCCATAGCTGTAACCATTTGAAGCACTGAATCCTCTGGGAAAAAAAAAAAAAAAAAGTCATTTGAACTGAATTTCCTACTTTCACTGGCAGTTTATAACAGTATTCACTTTTATTTGATTTGATTTTTTAAGAACAAATAATAATATGTTTAATGACATTTGTGTAAAGATGTTTCCTCATCTTGTACTAAAGCCTGAATCAAAAAAAAATCTTGACTGAAAGAACAAATTCTGCTCTCTTGTCCTCCTATTATAAGATACAATGTAATGGTTTAATCAGATCTGTCAAGTCTTATACTTTGCATTTAGCTCAAGGATCTACTCACATGACGTCCTAGAATATGGCACATTCTTTATGCAACATTTGTGGCTGCACTTCTACTGCTTCTGTACATCTCACAGGAATTCCCCAATATCAGTGGTGTCCAGTGAATGCCGTCTCTAAAAAGGAAACACCACGGTACCAATCAGCCACCCAGGAGGTCATGTACCTTCTAAGAGGTCCCTAGGCCAAGGCTCAGGCTTTGATCTGTTTTGTTCCACAGACTGCTGTAATTGCAGTGAAGTAGGTGAAAGGTGTCCTCTCACAGGACCCCATCTATTATTCAGCAGTTCACAGTAGGTTCCTGTTTCTGCCCCACCTTTCCCAAGAGTACAGTGTTGCACTCGCCCTCCAAAGGCAGACTTCTCTCACAACACAGGTACTTCGAAATTGGCAGAAAGCTCACCAAAAACTGGCATATGAATGTCTCCCTCTAAAGAGAAATTGTGTACAAAATGCAGATTCCCATGGTGTGCTGCCCCACAACATTGAGAATTCCATATGTACCAAGGGAAATAGGTCAAGATGTGACTTGACATTTTATAAAGTGGGAAGGTGACATTTCCCCTGGTATTAGAGACTTGCGTATTTTCCTCAAAGAAAGGGGTGCTCTGCATCATTCTGCTGCAGTGAAGGATTTGGTTTTGGTTAAAAAAAAAAATTTTCAAAGAACATTTTGCATCAATAAAAAACATTTCAAAAAAGTGTTCGTCTAAGGTCTTTTGCATGCTGGCTTTTTATGTGACAATTCAAATTAATTAATAACTGGGTTAGGGGATAAAAAATCTGTTATGAACCTTTGACAGATACAGTTAAAATCAGCAATACCCTTTTTATTAAGTAGCCCTTAGTTATATGATTTTATAATCCAGATCTTCAAACAATATTTTATGAATTCTCCATAATATATTGTTTAGTCAGGGACCAAAACCACAGACAAATAAAATTCCTGAGTATGCACGGTTTTGTGAAAAGCTGTTGTAAATACTGAATTGCACTGGAAAAGACTTTAAATTGGCATATCTATTTTACTGCTGGGAAGCAATAAAATTGTTGCATACTTTCTGGTATCTAATCTCTTAATCAATATGAATTCCCAGTAACAAGCAATGAATTCCAACCTAATTGAAACAATTAGCCTAACACTGTTGTCAAGAAAATACACTATTATAAATCATGACATATTAAGTATTAATTTCTTAATCTAATTTGAAGTATGACTGCACACAGCCTCTCCATGATACTTACTGTTGATAATACAAATGTTGGCTGTAAGCCTGCAAAGTGATCAGTGTGAGTTTATATTGGCACGTAGGGTCTGAACATTTATATTACTTTGTTGAATGTAGTGTACAGGGAAAATGGAAATGAAGAAATACTGCAGAGCTTGTTCATGGTTGGTTCTCCCAAGCTGGGAATCTTCTGCAGAACTCAAGATCACCTTTGTAAAGCTTGGGAAACAAGGCTCAGATGCATGCAGAAATAGCCTTGAAATACCTCATTACTAGACAACAATAATAATTCTTAATTTAGTAACTTAATTGTTGTATTCTTAATAATAATTATTAACAATATCATTCTTAAATTATGAAGCTGGAGCTCTTAAACTAGAAGGCTTCAACAGTTTATTCCATTCATTCTTGGACTGTGTGTTTAGATGAAATTATTCCTCTAAAGTGAAAGATAATAAAACATAATAAGCCATATTAAAATACAATTCGCTCTGAAAAACACATAGTCTCTAAAAAGCTAATACAAAATAATAAGGATAATAAGAAATGGTGATATTCTCAATACTATTTGAGAGATAGGAAAACTAAGAAATTAATTTCAGTAAGATGCCTCTCATTTAGACTAATGCAGATGTCCTTAAATTTCTTCACAGTAAAATGAAAGAGATAGTCACTTACCTCATATGTATAGTTCATCTCACCCAGAGGTAAACATCAAAATCAGATCAATAAAGTTGTACTATAAAAGTGACTGTTAAGGGCAATATGATATTGTTCTCTCACTTCTAGCTCTCTTGTGTCCATGACTAAAACTGTATCAACGAAGGAGACTGAACAACACTTTTTTTATCTAGTTTTTGCCATCCAAAAAATAGATATCTAGTCTTATCTAATTTTCATTTTTCTTACTATAGTTAATAGAGAAAGACAAGCACATTCAGAAGGTAACCTTGTTGTATTTGTCTTTGAATGAAATTACTTTCAGGAGGTTGAATAATGTGTTTGTGTTGTATATATCTTAAATTAGAGTAGAGAACCTCGTACTCTCAGGCTTACTCAAGCCTGTGCAGAAAAACTACAGCAAATTAGGAAATCAAGCAAAGTGTCAAGTCCCAGGTGACTGTTTCAGCCAAAACAACATTTTTCTTTTCTGACATGCCTCTTTTTATTTACTGCCTGATAAAACAGTAGTGAAATACTTTTAAAGGACCTACCTTGTATTAGAAAGATCCTAAAAAAATACATAATACATAAAGACCTATGTGCACATATGAAGGTTATTTTTGGAACATATGAAATATAGTCAGCACTTGAATGATATTTTATGTCATATAGTAAAGAACAGAATATTATTACAGAGAATGGCAAGTATCATTCTCCAAGAACTTTTTCATAAACTGGCATATATCTCAAAAGAAATTATATGAAGACCTATATCCTGTCCCTTGTGTAACCACACAACTTACCTTTTTTTTATTTAACAGTCTTACTGGTTATTTTAGGAACCACGTATCTAAAAAAGTAGTAGGAGTAGATGAGACAATTTTAAAGAAAATTGGAGTAGAATAGAATAGAGCATTTCAGTTGGAAGGAAACTACAACAATTATCAGCCCAACTGCCCAACCATTTCAGGACTGACCAACAGTTAAAAATGTTGTTAAGGGCATTGTCCAAATACCTCTTGAACTGACAAGTTTGGAGCATCGATCATCTCTCTAGGAAGCCAGTTCCAGTGTTTGACAACCCTTGCTGTAAAGAAATGCATAATAATGTCTGTCCAGTCTAAACCTCACTGGTGCACCTTTGAAACAATCCCACATGTCCTATTACAGGATACCAGGAAGAAGAGCTCAGTGCCTCCCTCTCCACTTGCCCTCCTCAGGAAGACGCAGAGAGCAATGAGAAGAGTCATCATTTTATGCAAAAAAGAAAAGTCAGTCCCACGTGACATGACACATCATATCTCACTGAAACATATTTCTGGACCAGTATTTCATAATCACTGCATAAACATTGTTGGAAAAAAATATTGTAAGAATATATGTGGTGGGATGACTCAAAGATGAGTTAATTTTTTTTTTCCTTCAAGGTATTTTTCAAATTTTTACAAACTCATGAATTCTTCTGTTATATCAGTTAAAAGATCCTTGATCCTTAATCTAATTGTACCTAACATCATTAGAGGAATGCTTACTTAGTCACTGATTCTATATTACCATTGTTACTATTAGATTCTTGCCACTAAATCAATGGCAGCCTAATCTGCCTCTAGAGATCACAGCATTTGAAAGATTTTACTTTTGTTCATGGATCATTTGAGATCTATGTAAAGCTTTCATGTTAGTAATGATGAGGTTTGGGACATAAGAAAACAGCCACACAAATAACTTTATGACAGAGTAGTCCCACAAATGAACAAATACATTCAAATAAACTCAAATACAAATGCAAAGAAGAGGACACATGGAAAAAACCTGTCAAAAGTTTGTAAGTGTAGAATCCTAAGTGCATAACTTGGAAACTAAGCAAAGAAAGACAACTGACAGTGTTGATCTAACAAACTATTTTTAAAATTTCTAACAAAGATTTTTCAAAGCATGTCTAGGAGCTGAAGCATAATTCCACTGTAAGTTAATAGGAACTATGATCCTAAGCCATGTAACCATGATAAAAACTGTAAACTGTCTATAAAAATCAAAGAATCCCATAATATTTGAAGTTCCAAACGTTCTCTGAAGGCCACTTGGTCCAACTCCCCCCAGTCAAGCAGAACCACCTAAAGCCAGTTACCCAAGACTGTATTTTTAATATCTAGAGATGAAGACTTCCTGGAGTCTTGGGACTGCCTTGGCAACCTGTTCCAGTGCTCTTTTATGCTGGAAGTAAAAAAATGTTTCCTGATGTTCAGACAGCACCTCCTGCATTTCAGTTTGTGCCTATTGGCTCTGTATTCTTTACACTCACCCTTTAGGTATTTTCACACGTGGATAAGATTTCTCCTGAGCCTTATCTAGGCTGAATGGTCCCAGCTCTCACAGCCTTTCCTCACTTACGAGGTGCCCCAGTCCCTTAAACATCCTTGTGTGTCTTTGTTGAACTCTCATGTTGTATGCCTCTCTTGCACTGAGGTGCTCAGAACTGGACACAGTACTAGAGGTGTGGTCTCACTAGTGCTGAATAAAGGAGCAGAATCACCTCTCTTGACCTACTGGCAATATTTTGCCTAATGCAGCCCAGGATACCATTGTCCTTCTTTGTGGCAAGGTCATACCCCTGGCTCACGTTCATCACGTTCCATCAGGACCTCCAGGTCATTTTCAGCCATGCTGCTTTCCAGCTGGGATCAGCTGGCCCCCTAGCATATATAGTGTATAGAATTGTCCTTCACCAGGTACAGAAC
The DNA here is from genome assembly GCA_035583135.1 of Lophotriccus pileatus. Taxonomy (NCBI): domain Eukaryota; kingdom Metazoa; phylum Chordata; class Aves; order Passeriformes; family Tyrannidae; genus Lophotriccus; species Lophotriccus pileatus. The sequence continues at coordinate 97,909,471 of JAWWES010000115.1, read as the reverse complement.
TTTGCACTTTGTGTTGAACTTCATGGGCTTCCTGGTGACTTATTTCTTCAGCCTGTATTTGGAATTTGCTACTGTGCTAGCCATTTTGCTTCTTGTAAGTGAAACTGAAGTCATGTTGCTGGATCTTTCTTTATGAGTAATAAAAATTGATGAAAGACTTATGCGTTGTTCTCAGTGGAAAAGTGACTTATATTACATGGTACAGATTGCTCTTCAGTATCATGTAGAGCAAAGTACTTGAAGAGAAGTGTTGTGTGAATCAAAATGTAAATAGCCTGTTTGGAGTGTATAGTATTAAGGCTACATTAGTTTGACTCACTTAATCTGGACTGGGGCTTCAAGAGGAAGCCAAGGGAGAACAAGAAGTTATTGAAGCTGCTCAAGACAGCAAGCATATCTCTAGATAGCTGAGGTTTTAAATTGCTTTCTTCATCCTCACTTCACTGGTGCTTATGCTATTGAGAGAAATGGCTTCTTCCACGTGTATACTAGTCTAATTAATTTTGTGGTATTTATAAATTTGATTCCATTATAAATTTCATTGCAAAACTACTGTCTTCAACTAAGATGAATATCTATACATAAGCATGCATAAATTCACCTGCACTGACTAGCCCTGCAATGCAATAAAACCTGTAGTATTAATCTACTGGGTCCTAAAGTGGCATGAAAATCATTTGGATGCCAGCAGATAAGAACAGTCAAACTGTGTTACACTAATATGGTTCCTCTTTTGTTCCAGCCAAGATACGGCAAGGTAAAATTATAGTAAATGCCTAGTCCTTGCATTTCAGTGCAGGCAAATTAGTATATTCAAATTAGCGGCTTATCACTTTCCTCACCTAATGTTTTGTTCTAAACGTTCTGAATTCAAATGAACTAATTGAAGTATCAGTGCTAAAAGCTGAAGCTAAATTAGCTTGCTGGACTGAGAACCCCCTAAACATTAGAGAAGTTTCCAGAAATTAAACTCTAAGGAAGAGAAAAAAATCCTTTAGGTATAATTTTCACCTCCTTCTCACGTATAATAAAAAAGCTAAATACAAACTATTAAGTCATAAAAAGTCATTTACATCAAATCAGAGGCAAATTACATCACAAAGAATTTATTCCCCATACACTTCAAAATGTAAAAGTACTGAATTTTTAAGCACAAGTCAATGTGATACATGATACATTTCAGGAGTAAGGATCTCCATATAATTTTTTTTCTCTAGGATTTACAATGGCTTTTTCAGTTATTTATTTCATCTACCCACAGTTGACAAAATTAAGAGATATTAGAATTTCATTTCTTGGAATTGTGTTTTGGCATTCAAATATTTGCAGCTACTAATTTCAGTATTTTTTTGCAAACCTTCCACAATTCCAAGAGTGTTTCTTTTTTTTTTTTTTTTATACCATCACATAAACACTCCCTGAAGATACTACAGAGTGTTTTTCGCTGATGAACTTTCCACAGAAATGAAAATGTACCTTGAAGAACATTTGAAAGCTCATCACAAAAAAACTGCTTCAAAAGTGAATATTCTATATTATTTTTTAATATACCTTTAAAAAAAAAAAGGCAAAAAACATATAGGGAAATATTTTTTTTCTGAATATTCCATCACACTATATTTGTGTCCAGTGTCAAAATTTTGTGTCTTGTGACTGAAAACCAGAAATGTTAGCCTCTATAATACGATTTTTTTTCAGGGTCTGAACAAGTACTTTCCTGTCTTTTCTGTTTCTCCTCTTTGCGATTGAGAAATCTCTACAATACCCCATTACCCTCTTTTGAAAAATTCTTCCCTCTATCTTCTCTTTTCCATGACTTGCAGAGAAGCTGTTAACCTGTCATGCTGATTGATATCTTCCATTTTCTGTCCATAGCTATCTCTTCTCTCACTTCTTATAGAGTGTTCAGAATATATTTTAAAATTTGTGCCAAATAGATTTCTTATTTCTCAGATATTGTCATTATACTTCATGTAAGAGAAACAAAACACACTAATAAACTGTTCTGGAAAAGTTCCTGGAAAGAAAGTTATTTTAAAAAAATTTTTTTTTTTAATTGCATTTTTAGAAGAATCTTTTATTCTCTGTTGCTACTGTCTATATTTCACAATGGTAGAACTACTCTTTTCTAGTATAGCTCTGACATTTGAAATGCTGAAAAAATGTTAATTGTTAGGTAACATTGGTAAAGAATTACTTTTCATTAAAATAATAATTTGGGGTTGAAAATAACATGTTTGGAGCTAAAGGCTACATTTTGAGGAGCTGTTGATGAGGAGAAACCCTCAAAAGACTGGTAGACAACAATTTCTCCTAATGATCCAAAGGAACCTTAAAGTGCAAAATAATAAAATCTATGCCAGGTTGTACTTTACAGAATACTCTGAATAGTATAAAGTAGTTTGAGTTCTTTCTATTATTAAGTCTTTACAACTATCAATAAAAAATATGAAAATTATTTACACTTGAAAGCATGTTACTCAATTTGTTTCTAGATTTTTAAAAAGAAGGGTATCTCTGTTACATGAGCCCTCATATGTATTTTAAATCTATTACCAAACAACTGGTCCTTGAAGTATAGTCAAAACTAGGAAAAAGCTAGAATGCAGTGCCACTGCATTTTATATATGTTCGTGCTCAGTTAGGGGAGAAGACAACTTTTTATTCAGCCAGACTATGTGTATTGTATTCATTTTCACAAAGAATAACTCTCTGGATTTAGAAAATGTAACAGGAATACACGGGAAATAATGGGAAAGGGTCGATGTACATTCCTGGTCAGATCAGTGCAGTTCAAGTGAGCCATAAATTAATTCTGTCAAGTGAGAAAGTGTCTCAAGCTTGCAAACAAATCACAGGAAGTTGGTCTGTTACACTGGATAGGATACACTTAAATTCAAATAAATTTTCTGTTCAAAAGTATAATCTCTCATATGACAGGATAATTCAGAAATGCTAATGATTACCATAAATGACAATCTTAAATGAATTTTAATAAGCAAGCATGTGAGTAGAATTTTAAAGCTGTTGACTGCACCATGTTTAAAGCTTCCAATTACAGTAATATTTTCAAAGACTTCATCCTGTTGATCTGAATACTTACATTATGTTCATTCTTATAAGATTCAAAACTGCAACAATTCACATTTATGAAAGACTCTTCCTTCATGTTTCTCTATCTTGGCATCTTTTGTAAGAATATGACTGCTTCATACCTTAAGTGCAAGAATAGTGAGACTAGCAGAAGATTATTCAAACATAAAACTTCTTAGGGTACAGCATAACATTTTTCTAGGCAAAAAATTAAGAAATGAAGGTTAAGAGATGTATCTTTGATACACTTTTAAAAGTTTAATTTAAATTTTAAGGACTGAAACCTTTCTGGTTATTTAGACCTTGACTGACTTTTATTGTACAGACTACAGTCATTCTAGCAAAGACTGTCCAAGATCCTATACTTCCTTGAAAAGTCATATGAGGGAAACCTGGTACAATCCAGCACAAGTTGTTGCTCGACATTAAGGTAATTGTTTAAAACAGAAGCTTAACTTAACTTCAAAAGGTTCAACCCTAAACTAATTTTGTCTATTAAATGTGCAGCTGTCCGTGGTCCTTTTCTTGCTGTTAAAAAATCTAAATCTGAAATTATTTTTTTCTCATCTATGCATAAAGTTACACATTTTCCTATGCAAGTGAGACCTTTCCTTTTGCTGCTAAGTTCTTACAAAGTCAATGTGAATTTGGTTTTCAGGTCTATACTGACAAAGTTTACATGATAGGGACTTAGTTGCCAAACCAGTCCATTTGCATAATGAATCTCTAGACCTATGTTAAGACACCCACTTTTACCTTTTTGCTTTTTAACATCTTAATGTATGGGCAAGAATTTGTGCAGGTCTTATTTTAAACTGTGAGAAAAATAGGAACTTTTAAGTCAAAAATTTAGATTCAGAAAATGTTAAGAAAACACAAATATTTTTTCATCCATTAAAAAAGTTTTTGTCAAACAGCCAAACTGGGGGGAAAAAAAAGAGAGATTTGTTAGGACTATCTGACCTGTGATTTGTTTTTCTTCTGATCTAATTCATATCTAAATACTCTTGGTTTGCTTCCAAGAAAAAAATATTTTGCCTACTGTGAGGTTTAATTAGTTATAGCTCACATAGCACTTTGAAAATGTGAAGTATTCTGCCCAGCCGAAGTTACCTCTATTGTCTCGCTTTTACTACCTGGCTAAACTAAATTAAATAAAACATTATGCTACTTTTTTTTTTAATTTTTAGTATTGTTCTAGATATACACATCCTACACACAATGCAAAATAGTTCTGTGTTTTTGCATGGTGAAAATGTATTATTTCAAAGGTGTATGTCCCTTTATTTATCATTCTCAATCATCAACAGCAGAAATACCAGCATTTTCACTGAATGTCAAGAAAGCCAATATGGCATGATTTGTTTTTATTGGTAGTACTGAACTCAACTTAAATCACAGCCCTATACTCAACATTGCATATACACGAGTTCCAACTTGAAAAGCTTGCAATCTAAATGAACATAATAAATTGAGAGATGTAAGAGGGGAATTAAGGCAGAAAGTTCAATCAGACAAGAACACTTGTCCAGTTCAGACAGCAAGATCTGTTGTAAAACTGAGATTCAACCTAGATTTCTCAGGGTTCAGATCATGTTTTACACCAACACCTTGAGCTAGTACATATCAACTGGCTGGGGAAAGAAGAACCTGAAGTAAGGATGTGCTGAATACAGCAAATCTAATCCTTGGAGGCATCAGCAATATAAATGTGCAAATCCCAGAAGTTCATCAGCTCAGGAAAAACTAAAACTCATTTGGAGTCAAAGGCCAGACACTTCAGGAAAACTGAATCAGTTAGTGTGGAGTAAGGAAAAGGTCAGAAAACATTGATAACAACCCACAATAAAATAATGATGAGTGTAAGCTTATTTAATCTAGGAAAAGAAGAGTGAGGTTGTGGTGGCTTAACCTTGGCTGGCCACCAAATGCCCACTCAGCTGTTCTCTCTCTCCACTTCCTTGGCAGAACAGGGGGAGAAAATAAGATGAAAAAGTTCGTGAGTCAAGATAAGGACATGGAAATCACTTATTAATTACCATCATGGACAAAACAGGCTCAACTTGAGGAAGAGAAATTTAATTTATTGCTGATTAAAAATAGAGCAGGTTAGTGAGAAACAAATCAAAAGTAAACACACCTCCTATGACCCCCACCTCCCCTTTTTCCCATTGTTCTTCATTCCCTCACTCCCACCTCCCCTATCTCCTTCCTTCCTCAAGCAACACAGGGGCACAAGGAATGAGAGTTACAGTCATTTCATAACACTTCATAACATTGACTCTGCCTCTCCTCTATCACACTGTTCCTTATTCACAGTGGGGTTGATCTGACATAGACTGTTTTCAAGGGCTGCAGTTTTTCAGGGAATATCCATCTACTGCTGCACGGGGTCCTCCATGAGCTACACAACAGATATCTGTTCTGACATGAACATGGGCTTCAGGGGAACAAACTAGTCTTATTCATGATCTATGTGGAACTTCCACTCTGGTGCCTGGAGCACTTCTTACCCCTTGTTCTTCAGACCTTGGTGTCTAAAATGAGAGAACTGCAAGAGTAAAAGTGAAAAGAACTTGTTGGTTGACATAAAGACTGTTTAATAGATAAAGCATAAAATGCACATGCAAGCAAAGCAAAACAAGGAATTCATTCATTACTTCCCATGGGCAGGCAATCCCCAGGAAAGCAGGGCTCCATCACACATAACAGTAACTTTGGAAGAAAAATGCCATCACTCCAAATATCCCCTTCTTCCTTCTTCTTCCCCCTTTATATGCTGAGCATAATGCCATGTAGTGTGGAATATGCCTTGGGTCAATTGAGGTCAGCTGTCCTGTCTGTGACCCTTTACAGCTGGGATGAGGAGTAGAAAAAGCCTCGATGCTGTGCCTACTCAACAGTAACAAAATCATCCCAAACAAAACCATTATGCTTCTCTCTCTTACAACTGCTGCACAGCAGTTTTTACCCTTTCTAAAATGTTGAACAATAATAACATTGCACATGTTATATATATGTTATATACTAATGGCAGAGGCACCACCAGAGTCACTGATGGGCTCAGCTTTGGGCAGCAGTGGGTCTGTTTCAGAGCCAGCTGCAACTGGATTTGTTTGACATGGGCACAGCCCCTGATTTCCTCTCACAGAAGTCCCTATAAAGTCACTCTGCTACTAAAACTTTGTCACTTAAACCCAACACAGAGGTGAAAATTTTAATTCTTCAACTTTTTAAAAATATGTAATGTAAGTTAGTAAACAATAAACAGCATCAAGTTCAGAAAATCTCCTGAGATGAAAATGCATGGAGCCTGGGAAAGTAGAGATGAATTATGGATGCTTGCCCCACATCCCAAAACTGCCATGTTACTGAAAGACGTGCATGCTCTTCAAGACAGAATACCAGCTAAATGGTCTCTCTGAAGCCGAGCATCTCTTCTTATATCCCTCTATTCCGAATTTTATAAAAACAAACCAATATTTTATTACTTTTTCCTTAAATGTCACAAAGGGAATTCAACAAGATACTCTTGCTACACCCCTAAAATTTGGGGATTTGAAGATATCTTCTGCATCATATTGAGGATTTTTCAAAGTACATAAATAGTTGGAAAAGAAAATGCTATTTGCTCAAAACAACCAATAATACCCATTAAAGTGGTGATGCCTCAAGATAAATGCTTTAACCTAAGGATTGGTCTATGTTTTGAGATAAATGAAAGTCTTCCCTGTTTCAAAAATTCCATCATTACTGAAACTGATAAAAATCTTGCTGAAATGCCTGAAAGGTTAGACTGGTCTGAAATATCACCACTGTACATACCCTTACACTGCTTCTAGCTGAAGTTTTCCTGAATAGATCCTTTCAAATCTCAGTGGAAAAAATGAAGTTAATGAAAATATCTTGGATTAAGGAGGACATTTGGGCCTTCTTTGTTCTTATTCTTAAAATGAAACACATGTTTAAACTGTTCCTGAAGTGTGTGCAATATAAATAGTGGCTAAAACTTCAACCTCTTCCTTGGGTAAGACAAATCATTGTAATGAACAATCTAAGAACGGACAGAATGGAACACAGAACTCACTTTTATTATGATTATGTGCACAGGTGAAACCATGAAATTTAACTTATGCTGAAACTTCTCTGAAACCAGTAGAGACACAAAAGAAAAATAAGAAAAAAAAAAAAATAGGTAAGTGATTCAACAGTCAGGTTTTCCCCACATTTCCTAAATGGACTTTTCTAAAAGGTACCTGCTCGATAGGAAGAAAAAACAGCTTTCTTTCCTGCCCTTCTCAAATAACAGAATTATCAAAGAAGAAGAGATCAAACCTCTTATACTGCAATATTTAGTAATATATAGGATTTGTATCCAGCCTTTTAGCACTAGTTACCATTTGCTTACTACTTGTATAATATAACTGGTCTATAAAGTTCTGTTCAGAGATACCTGGGAATACCAGGCAGAGCACTTCGTCCAGAATGCATAATTCACATTAGATGAACACAAAATGATCTAGAAAATGCTTAGCTGATGCTTGGTTGTTTCACTGAAAAAGTAACAAAAATTAAAACAAATATTTATTTTAACAGTAAAATTCAGGATGATTATTTGTTGGCTATTTAATGGTTAATAAAGAGGCAAACTCAACCCTACAGCAGCACACTTCTAAAGATTCTTCTTTCCTCTCTTTTAATATGTCCTTTTAAAGTGTGGTCATGCTGCTGTCACACAGTCAACAAATGCCAAGCACCAGAGCCTTAAATTCAGTCAAACCTGAATTCCACTTTTACATTCCACACTCCCCAAAAGAAATAAGAAGCTGAGATACACCCACTCTCACAGCTTCAAGCTTTATTTTATTTATGCTTCCAGGAACACTGCTGGAAGTCTTAAATCATGTTAAAGTTGGTCTCTAAATAGGATTTTTAAACTTCAGAAGAAATGCATAAGCAGTTTAATTCTCTTTCTTCTTATCTTGCATCACCAGTGCTTACACTAATTTCAACAAAATAATCTCTAAAAGGCACAGATTTCATGAATTAGCAACACAGTACCCGTTGGAATCCATCCTTCAGATCATCTTAGGCTTTGCTTTAAGAAAAGGGAAAAAAGGAGTACAAAGCAACAATGTAAAAGTAAAATCTCTGCCTGAAGCACACAGGGTGATGTGAGAATTGATACCACTCTGTTTTTAATGAAAGGAAATTTGAGGAAATTCTTTATAAAATAGATCAGCTAGGCTGAAAGTTATAACATAATAGGCTTTTACTGCACTATTTGCTCCTGTTGCCGTACTCTTGACTAGTGTTTCTTAGGATTTATAGGATTTTCTCAGAGGTCTTCTTCAGAATCCTGGATTTAGGGCTTTCTTTGCTGTTCTTACTCATCTGTGGTAAGGTACTGTTGCCATGTCGTGGGACCACAATTGTTTACTGTGAAAAGTCACTAATGACCAAATGACCCTGCCACCTGGGATACTTGCAGCGTCATGCTAAACTCCAACTATATATAAAAAAAAAAGTCTTCCCAGGCTATTGATTCACTGGCAGTGTTTGATTGTACCCTGAAGGCAAGTGACAGCTAGGCAACTGGTTTTACACTCCCTATTACACACAAAAAATAAATCTTCTGTAGATGAATTCATGTTTTTTCTCACTTCTCTACTCCATGACAGTTTGGTATTGAACAATTTGTATGTTGTCTTCTTCTGGGATATTGAAACCAAAATTTTCATAATCTGCATAATGACAAATTTCTGGGCCGTCAATTTGGCTTTAAGATAGTTGGCAGCATTTGTTGTGCTCTACAATCTATAGATTTTTTTAAACTGTCAGGTCCAAAACATGACTTCTTTAATGCTTATCACAGTTTTGTGTTACCCAGATTATCTCATTTTGAAAAATATTTCCACTAACTAGAAATATGGGCAACAACTACAATATAAGTTCTCTCATACTGTGACCACAGGCGTAGCCTGTTGGCTTCATAGCGAATGAAATGAGATTTCAGGGATCAGGTTAATTTAGAATATGAATGGCTTGAAGAAAAGCTGCAAGACTTCTTCAAAAAGTCTTTAACTCTTGACCAAAGTTACATTAACCACCAATTTCCTCAGAATGAAAAATAACCCCAAACATATGCCTAATACCCACAGCAGGAAGAAAAGGGAAGGATTCCGGTCTGACTGGATTTGTGTAATGAGGGGTGTTAACATAAAACTTGAGATTTTGCTTTTCATTTGAAAATCTATTTCAATTTAGAGTGTACAGCATCTTTTACTTCAAGGTTTAATATACCATAGTGCATATCACTGCAATCTTAAGGCAATAGTCATCTTAACAAAAGAGCTGTAGTAACGAATGTGATCCCAAAACACAGGAGTTGCCACAGGTATGGTCAAATCAGGAACATTTGAATATTCAAAACAGGTTTTCTTGAAAGACATATCTTTGACTGCCTGTTTTCTCCAGCTCTTTTTTCACTGCCTTTTAACCTCAGTTTCACTTTGTACCTAGCCCTGTGATCTGGTCTTCTGGTCTCTCTCACGTCTTTTCTGCTTCTTTGTCATAGTTTATGCTTTTTTAGTTCCATACTTCCAAATAACTGTTTAAGCATGAGTTTCTTGGCATCAAGAAGTACCCTTTTTTTTTTTTAATATTGAAGCCTTTTTTCACCTTGCATCCTCAATCTAGGTTTCTATGGCTTAGTATCATCTGTGACTGTTTAGGTGTCTCTCTGTGACCAGCTGAGTTTCATGATCAAGCACAGGGAAAGGCTTCTCAACAAGGAACTGTTGGGTAAGTTAGGGTTCTCCCACCTGCATAAGAAACAGTTTTAAGTAAGCTGTAAAGGGTTTCAAAGCTGTGACTGATGTGGGTGAGTTTTTTACCTGAGTAGACAACGTTAAACACAATGGGGTAATTCTCGGAGACTAGCAACATAGGAACTTCTAGAACATAAGAACAAAAGAATAATAATCCTGATGTGTTCCTCAGCTCACAACACAAAAGAAATTCAGCTAGTAAAATTAAAAAAAAAACAAAAAACAACAAAACATTTTATTTAAATTTCTGTAAAAAAATGGTTTGGTTGAAAAATGGGATGCAATCCTACTCAATGGACTATAGCTAAATAAATTAATTAGATAACCAAAATATATTTAGCTGAATGTATATTTCATTCTTCATTTTGCAATTATTTCAATGCCTAAATCCTTTTTCTATATTAGTCTCACAGCTGGAGATTAACAACTTGTCACCACATTTGAATTTGAGGTTCTTTAGACTGACTGCAACATTTAGTACAGAATGACAATTTATGGCCTTCTGTCACCAGTTCTGTCTTATGCTATGTATATATTTTAATTCCTCTCTTTGAAATGCTATTATTTTAAAAGATAATAAAAATGTTTGTAGTTTCCCCTTTTTATACACACTGCCTCAATTATGTTACTGTGTCATTACACTTCTCATTTAATATAAAGTAATTTAAGCTTGTAAAAGGAAAAAAAGCAGCTAGCAGGATATTGTGTTACTAGAAACAGACAGGTTGCTCATGTTTTACCCTTAACATTTTAAGAAGCCATCAGCCACAGGAAGCTGTGTTAAAACTGAGATTATGGTAACCAGAGAATAGGCAGGATTTCAACCCCGTGTGCTCCATTTGCTTCCTGTGAGTAATCACTATATCTGCCTAAGATACAAGCTTAGAGGTACTTGAAAAAAATGAGAAAGTCCTGGATGGACCCTCACTGAACTTAATTCTAAATAAAAAAGACCACCAAAACCCTAATTCTGTTTCAGTAATTTATATTTTTTAAATTAGGCTGAGCCCTACCTTTACTCTAGCATTAGCAATTTATTCACACAATTACTGAAGCTTTATGCCTTAATTTGTAATATACAAATGATCTCACTGATGAATTTGTACCAAGGTTTCCAGCATTGAAGTAGAAACCCAAGACTTTTTAATTAAGTTTTGGGTTGGTTACCATAGCAAGAAACATTTCTATGTTCAACTGAGGCCTTATAAAATCTACTGAAGCCTTTGAAGAAACTCAAAATCTTGAGACTTTCCCTAAAGGGGAGGGAAGGATAAAAGGAAATAAGTTGAAGTTCTGAAACAGGGACATCCTGTGAAGGGAAGAAAACATAACACAGGATTATTTAAGAAAAGACTGTACACTGCACTGAAGTGTCAGCAAAGTAAAATTAATGCTGCTGAAGTCGCTTTACTCTGGATATTTTCTTATTTCTCGTATTCACAAAGAAATTTCAATAAAATACAGAAATAATTGTAGCTATCTCTGTTTACTATGATAGACACATGTATACGCATGTGCTCAGAAGCATGTAAATTCATGTTTGTACAAAAACAGAGATTCCATAACCTTTATTCCTTCCAGAAAGTACCAATTCATTTTTTTCACACAGATGAGGTTATTTAGCATCAGTCCTTCTCAAATAATGAAAGTACTATCTCCGTTTGAATTCCCTATAAACTTCTCTCTCCTAGCATGCAATCACTAGTCAAGGAAGAGGAACGTCCAACAGTTTGTTTGTTCTTTCAGAACAAAAAACTGGCTGCAAGTACAAGTGGCAGACTAAAAAGCTCACTCTCACTCCTCAAGGAATTAAGTTGTGTAGACATTTAAAAGCAGTTAGCTCTGCTAACTAAACACCTGCAGTAACTTCTCATTACCCTTCTCCAGGGAACTCAATTGTTCAGCTGTAAATTATCATAATTAATTTGCAATATTTTTTATTTTAACTGTATTTCCAAGTCAATAAGCGTTTTAAACACAAGAACTTATTCTTTCCTCTTTTCACCCTTCCAGTCTCTGTTTGACCCTTCCTGTGGCTCTTGGATATCTCAGCCCACAGGGTAAGAAAACTACCATGCATCAAAATAAGCCACTCCATGAGGCCCAATACCTGCAGAAGCTGTCCTTCACTTTGGTGGATCTCAAAGTAACTCTGTTCAAGCTTAAGAACATTTGTAACGTACCTCTTGGTGCGTTACACCTTTTCCATTTGTTAAGTTGACTCATTCCAGAAGAGACTTAAACTTCTCAAACTTGAAAACAATAAATCCATTATCCCAAAGAAAGGGTGCCTAATCGCGTTAGCAAATAACCTAAGCTGATAGAAGTTCTGCAGATTCCAAGGAAAGGTAGTAAAGTAAAATATACTTGTTATGTAGCAATACAAAAATTATTATTTGGCATAACATGTTTTATAAATCAGATATGCAGCCAGCAGTACAACTGACAGACAAACACCACAGAGGATGCATTGCATAACTATATGGTCTCCAAAAATTGTCTTTCTTGGAAGAACAATAATTTAAACCCTTGTCATGCTTATACTGAAATATGAAATGGCTAGTATAACATCAAAAATTATACACTCTTTCTTCATTCCCAAAAGCCTACGAGGTTTGTTTAGGACTCGTGACAGTCTTTTATGTGGCAACTAAGCATACTCTGTGATCCAGTGATTTATGCCACTTACTCCATGTGTGTTGGCAAATTCCTTCTTCTGACCACATAAACGCTTTTTAATTAGAAAGTCAGGAAGGAAAACCGCACTAGTGATTTATGAATAGTCTATTATTATTAGGTGTCTTGAAACTTAAATAAAACTGTCTTGACTTACACTAGCTAGAAATCTAACCCTGAAACAGAAAACTACCACAGACTTGTCCATAATGAAATTCTACCACTGTGTCATGTGAGCAATTATTATGCTTTTTTAAAAACTAATTTTAGGTAGAAAAGATGGAGATTCGCTATATGAACTGAAATTGTATCTGTGTTTCTCTGGTAGAAGAAGAAATATTTTGACTTTTTTTTAACTGAGTGATTAGTAGAGTAAAACCTAGTTGTTTATAACCATGACTAGCCATGACATGACAGGCAACATGGAGAAGATGCAACACTTTAACAGACGGCGTGCAAAAAGGGAAATTTTCAAGTAGTTTTAAAAGATCATGTAAACAAAACAGTAGTCTAATATAGAACTGAAAAAATGTTGTTATTTATATTTTTAATGAAGCCAATCTCACTTTTAGAAAATATTCCTTCATGGCCTCTTTAGTAGGTCAAGGTTAGGAGAGGGAAAAAGTGCAAAAAGGATGTAAAAGTCTTCTTAAAACAAAACAAAATAAATAAAAAAATAAAAATAAATAAAAACCCCAAACAAACAAAAATGTCATTTCTACTATCTAATTATTTTTGTTTACTCAGTTATCCTGGCCATAACCACAGGCTGTCTCTTTTTGATCCTATATCTGTGCTGGCTCAGTTTTGCTCCAACAGTATTTTCTGATTCCCTCTTCTACTCAAAGGACAAGATTATTCAGCCATTGATCATTCCTGAATTTCCTCTTCCATTCAGTGGCATATGCAGTTCCCAGTGCTCAGAAGAAGATTCTCCTCAGAAGGAAAACCACATAATTACAGTGCCTACCATCCATGCAGTCATGCTGGCTTTCAATATAAAATTTTAACTTCAAAGAGTGTTTTCAAAAGTGAAGACTAGTACCTCTGAATATGTTGCATTAGTCAGATGAGCCTATTAAAAAAATAAAAGAAAAATTATATATATATATATAGTATATGTATGTAAGAGTATATAGTGTATGTAACAGTATATAGTGTATCTGACTGATTTTACATATCGCTTCACATAGTGATGTTCACACAGTGATGAACAGCCAAGTCATTGAACATTTCGACAATGTAAAGGTGATATAGTATTGTTATACTACTGTGGTGAGTTATCTGGCTGTCAGGTGCCCACCAAGTCTCTCTATCCCTTTCCCCTCTGTCAATAAGACAGAGGGGAGAAAAAATTGCAAAAAGTTCATGGGTCAAGATAAGGACAGGGAGGTTACTTACCAATTACCATCATGGGTAAAACAGACTTCACTGAATTAATCATGAAATTAATAATTACCAATTAATAACAGAGTAGGATAGTAAGAAATAAGAATAAACCTATAAAACATCATCTCTCCACCCCTCCCTCCTTCCTGGGCTCAAATTCACTGACAACTCTTCTACCTCCTTGCCCCAAGTGGCAGAGGGGGACAGGGAATAGGGGTCTTGGTCAGTTCATCACTCTTTTGTCTCTTCTGCTTCTTCCTCCCCAGGGGAAGGGCTCCTCACATTCTTCCTTTGCTCCAGTGTGAGGTTCTTCACAGGGGAGACCATCCTCCATGAACTTCTCTAACATGAGTCCTTCCCTCGAGCTGCAGTTCTTTATGAACTGCTCCAACATGTGTCCCTTTCATAAGGTGCAGTCCTTCAGGAACAGATAGCTCCAGCATGAGGTCCCCATGGGGTCACAAGTCCTGCCAACCAACCTGCTACAGAGTAGGCTCCTCTCTCCAAAGGGACAAAGATCCTGCCAGAACCCTCCTACAGTATGGGCTTCCCAGAGGGTCAAAGCCTTCTTCAGAAATCTGCTTGCTCCGATATGGGGTCCTCCACGGGCTGCAGGTGGAACTCTGCTCCACCATGGACCTCTCTATGGGCTGCAGGGAACAGCCTGTCTCACATGGGCAACACCATGGACTTACAGGGGAACTTCTACTCCTGTGCCTGAAGCAGCTCCTCCCCCTCCTCCTTTACTGGCCTTGGTGTATGCAGAGCTGTTTCTCTCATGTATTCTCTCTCCTCTTCCAGATACTTCTGTGCACTGGATTTTACCGTACTTTAAATATATTATCCAAGAGGTGCTTCCTCTTTCTGACTGGCTGAGCTTTGGCCAGATGCACCCAGTGGCAAGTACATCTTGGAGCCACTCTGACTCTGTCCCACATGGTTGAAGATGTTTTCATCTCACAGAAGCTATCCCTGCAAAATGCCCCACAAAATATTACCCCAAATAGACCATACAAATGCAAATATATGGTACAAATGCATCATATTGCTGATGTAATCCACTTCAAGGTTTTCTGAAGAGTAAAATTGGCATATGTAGTGGGTTTCTGTGGCTAGGTTTTGGTAGCGGGGAGAGGGGCTACAGGGGTGGCTGCTAGAAACTTCCCCTGTCCAGTGCAGCCAATGCCAGCCAGCTCCAGGAAGGACTTCCTGCCACTGGCCAAGGCCAAGCCAATCAGGAACAACAGCAATGCCTCTGTGATAACGTATCTAAGAGCAGAATGTTGTGGCACTGAAAGAAGTCCAGACAGGGAAAAGAGGAGGGAGAACATGGGAACAACAAGGTAGACATCAAGGCCAGCGCAGAAGGAGGGGTAGGAGGTACTCCAGGCACCGGAGCTGTGTCCCCTGTGGTGCAGACCATGGTGGGGCAGCTGTGCCCCTGCAGCCCAGGGAGAACCATAGGGGTGCAGAGACCCATCTGCAGCCCATGGAGGAGAACGTGCTGGAGAAGGTGGATGCGTGAAGGAGGCTGTGACCCTGTGGGAGGCCCAGGATGGAGCAGGTCCTGCCGGAGACCTGCAGCCCATGGAGGACTTGTGACCCCTGTGGGGGACCCACGTCGGTACAGCTCATTGGGGAAGGACTGCACCCATGGAGAAGTGACCAAAGGGACAGCACTTTGGTAAGAACTGCTACCCGAGGGATGGACTCACATTGGAGAGGTCCATCAAGGACTGTCTCCCATGAGAGGGACCCCAGGGGAGCAGGGGAAGGACTCCTCTCCCTGAGCAGCAGCAGAAACAGCTGACCGTAACCTCCATTTGCCATCCCCCGCACTGCTGGGGGTAAAGAGGGAGAACAGGGAAGGAAGGAGGGGTGGAGGAAGGTGTTTTTTTAAGACTTTTATTTCTCACTCTTTGGCTCTTACCCTGTTAGTAATAAATTTAAGTAATATCTCCACTTTGAACCTGTTTTGCCTTTGAAGGTAATAAGTAACTGACGTCTCCCAGCTGTTATCTCAGCTCATGAATCCTTTGCTGTTTTTTTTTCTGTCCTCTGTCCAGTTGCAGGAGAGTGAGAGAGTTGCTTTAGTGGGTACCTGGCATCTGGCCAGGGTCAATGCACTACAGCATATAATCTCAATTATATTGTATTGCAGCATGAAGCATGCAAGGATACTATAAAGCCAGCATTTTGTATCTCATGGCATCATTTGGTTTTCATATAAATGATCTGGCTGCATCACTAGGGTATAGAATAGACAGATTCAAAGTGCATATAAGTCAGTGGAAAGATAACTGTTGATTGCAATGACCTTAGCACATTAAATTGAGTGAACTCACCACTTGTAACTTCACAAGGAGATTAGACTAAAAAAAACCCAAAAATCATAGAAGGTAAAATTTCTTCTTTATTGTTTTGTCAAGATCATCTCCTTATTAGTAATACTGATTTAAGCAAATAATTTAATATAATGAATTTTAACATTCACTCATTATTTAAAAACAGATGTTTCAAATAGATCACATGCATGGAGGCCAATGCAGAAAAACATTTTCTTTCCTATATACAGTGTAAAATGGCCATGATATTCATATTAAAAAAAAAGTTTTAGTGAGCTTTCAGTAATGGAAACATTTTCATAACAGCAACAAATCTGGGCAATCAAAGTTAGGAATCAGAATCTTGAAAAAATTGCCAGCAATTTCATATATGTTGATATATTATATATGTTGCCATATTAATTAAATGGGAAGTGTGCTTGATGATGCAGGCCTTTGGGGTCAATATGATGAAAATCAAATATTCCAAAATTAAAGATCTGGTCTATTGCAGTTGCTGGGCAGTGTTGGTTGTTTTTTATGTTATTTTCATTTTTTGTGATCAAAGAACATGCTCTTCAGTGCTTCATGGAATAATTACTAATGACCAGACAGTAATTATATTTCAAGTAATAACCTCCAGGGTTTCCATAGTATCCATTGCTATTTATATAAAAAGTTACTGCACCACAGGAAAAGGATAATGTGGCTTTCAAGTGTAAAGGCAGCATAAACAAGGCTCACTTACTCTGAAACAGACACAATCAGGAAAGCCACTCAGATAAGCCACCAGCTAAATGCTTTACCACTTCACATCTAAACCCAATATACTATTAAGCAAAACACTTTTTTCTGTTTTAAAAGGTCCAGAGAGAAGTTAGTGTGTCTGAGAATGCTACCTGTGTCAGAGTTTGCCTGAAGACAAATTTCTAGCTTACACGGAAATTGATAGATTTAGGCTACAAGTAGAATTCCATTTCATGGGACATAACAGTTATTTCCAACTTTGCTTTCATTCTGATGCAATATGAATCATCGGATATAGTTTTCTACACAGAAGATACATCCCAAAGTGGATTTGGATACGCATTTTAAAGAGACTAAATAAACGGCAAACAAACAAACCAAACAAACAAAACAAAATTAACATTTCTCATTTTATCTCTTTTTCCCAAAAGAAAATGTCACTGAAATAAACATATGTCCACAGACAGTTTTATTTCAATCTCATCAGGAAAATCTTCCTACTCAGCTCTGAAAATAACAATCTGGTTTTGAAAGGATATTAGCTTTAATAGACTGATGTTATTCTGCTTTGCTTTTCACAGTGTTTTGTTCTAGTGCTATTCAGCAGCCCACACTTTTCTATAAAATTTAATAATACTTTGATTTATTTCATGTTTATTTACTTAGTGCTACATTCATGGCCTCGCAAATATGTTCATAGAATTCCCAAACAAATCTTAAATTCTAATTTTACTTTTCCATGACTTCCCTGCAAACCAGAACAATTCTAGTTGTTTTAGTAGAACAGAAAATTTACAGGAGGACTCGGGAGATGTTAATATATATACATATAAAATATATATCATCATCATCACGGCTAGGCTTTGTGAACAAAGATTTGGGAAGGGCTCTACCCACGCTTGCTACAAGCGCTCTGATGGTTAAAAAGGCCAAGGCGAGACAGACAAGTCCGGTTGCAAAAGGCACAGCAGAAAGACTCCCCAGGTGACATCGACAAGATGCGATTCTTTCTGCGCTGTCTTTTCTCCTCGAGAGTGATCCTGCGTGTGTTCTCAAAGGAAGCAGCAGCGTTAAAGATTGTGTGTCTCCAGGCCTCCCTATTGGAGGCCAGAGCAGACCAATGGTGATGATCAATGTGGCCAAGGTTGAGGGAATTTTTCAGGGAGTCCTTGTATCTCCTCTTTGGGGCTCCTCTCTTGCGGTAGCTTACCACAGAGCACAAATATATATATATATTTACATATGTATAAAATATATAAGTTGAAAAAAAAGAGTCCACCAATCCAGTGTAAATGAGGTGCTCGATTAACAACTCATCAAAGTTAATTAAATGACAGTTAACTGTCACTGACTTCCATAAGCTTTAGATCAGTTGATAGTCAGCATGTTCAATACTTCTAAAGTAGATAGAACTTGTTACCTTTTTTATTTCTTTGGATTTGTACTTTAGTAGGCAGTAGTATTTCTGTTTGGTTTTTATTAGGTATTAGGTGCACAAGGATCAAGGACAAGATCACAGTATCTTAGCAGCATCTATGAAAGAACTATTTTGAACTGTGTGCTTTTCAGTAACGAATGTTTTCTACACAAAAAATAAATTTTTCATTTTAATAATGCTAGAAGTGCACATTATTACTATTCACGTTGTTTCGTATTCATATATATGCATGTATATGCACATATACAGTATATTTATCTGCAATGCATATATTTCAGATGTACACACACTATACTATTGTGTTATAAGCAAATTTCTTTATAATAAAAAGAAATAATTTTATTTGTATTTGAACTCAAATCATATAATTTTACTTAATGCATTTCATTATTTTAATGAAGACTTGAAAAGTTTAAAATGTCTGTTTTTTCCTTTCTATTTATATATAATAAGATATACAAATGCATATGTAATAGTAATTTTATCTTCTTGCAGAAATTTTTATTATATATTACTACATATTGTTATGTTTTTATACAGTCACAGCCAAATCATCTACATGTCCCTTAGATTCAATTAAATCAGAAGATTTTTGTTTGTTATTTCATAGTTTAAGTATAAAATATTCTTTTTTAAAAATAATGTTTGTTAGGCTAATGTATAAAAAACGCCATTTTTACTTTAGTTATAGTTTTGAAACCTAAAAACTGCATTGTACAAGTGATTCATGATAGCCTAAAGAAGGATTCAGGTGTACTAATAAAATTTGGTTATCATTTTAAGCCTTTCTTTAAAAGCAATCTTTTGTGTGTCCACCCTGCATTAATGAGCTATCCCAAAGTCTCCCTAATAACTGAGTAAAATCAGTGATTGGGCTCCTTTTGTTCTCTCTCTGTGCTAAGTGTATAAAAACTCCAGATTTTAAAAATCATCAGGGCCTACATAATGGGATATTCTTGACAAAGAACAAGCTTATGTTGTGTCAAAGCCACTTCAGTGTAGCTGCTTCTCATGCAGTGGAGTTTGGGAGATGCTGGTACAGAAAGCAGTTTCTTTTAGTTTTCCCTCTTGCAAAAACAGGTCTTAACCTTATCAATACATGCAAACATTTTTGTCTTAAAACTCCTTCTGTCTCCCTTTGGATTTCCCATCAAGGCTAATAATGGTGGGTGATATTCATTCCTATTCTGATGTTAAAACAGTATAGAAGACAGTTTAAGATGATTAATACCTCCTACTATCTGGAAGAAAAGAACGTTACCTCACCACCTCTGCTGACTGAGTCTTGTCTTGTTGATCACTGCATTGATCACTACTAACAATCCAGTAAAATCCACCACTCAGGCTAAAGGAATAACCCATGTTCATGTAAGAAATTGAGTCTGTGATAGCCAGGAAGTTTTGGCACTTGATGATCACTCATATACTAATCACACAAGAGTATTTAGAAGAAAACTATATATTGGCTGCCATTTTATTGTTGCTGGGTGCTTTTTTTTTACATACTCTTGACTTCACTCTCTCTTTGTGCTGGACACTTTGGTGAAGAAAATAAAGGGACGGAATATAACATGTTATATCATTTGAAATCAAACTCTATGTATTTCTATATGGTTTCACAAAGCCTTGTATAGACAGCCTACAGTAAGAGTTGTAAGAACTACATTATAAAAAAACAGTGCATCTCCAGAATTAAACAACATGATATTGTTGAATACTAGAAATAAAGGTATCCCTCTTGTTTAAAATATTATAGGAATTCAATTGGGAAAAAAAACTCTCCTGAGAGTTAGGCAAGTTATTTAAAGAAGACTTATATCTCATACCTGTTGGAAGTGGCTCACAAGAGGCCTATGCCTGGTGGAGGAAGACTTTTGAGGAAAGAGAGAACTGAAGATAACAGCTCTGGAATGCAGCTGCACTGGATGCAGACACCTTCTACCTCAGAGACT
>JAWWES010000115.1:97847087-97886986 GCA_035583135.1 Lophotriccus pileatus | reverse complement strand
CTTGAGATAGCCAAATTATAATTAAAGAATATATTTATTAGCAAACAATAGAAAACAGAACAGTATGACATGTCGGATGCCCGTCGGGGACACACAGGTCCCACAAACAGAGCACCCTCCAATATTAAAATATCCCTTGTGGTATCTTACCAAATTTTATGTATCCAATTCTTCTCCTGCCTTTTTGTTCAGCAGCCGTCTGTCTCAGGGTCCTCTGTCACGGCCGCTCTGAACAGAAGTTCCGCCTCCAGAACCGCCAAAATTTGGCAGGATGCATCTTCCTGGTACGTAGGTCCTCCAGCTCAGAGCCACCGGACGGAAATCCTGGATGAAGTTCCCAAATTGTTAGAAGTGAATCCTTCCCTTAAATTTTGGAGATGGCAAAGAATACCTGCAGAACAAAGAAAGGTTACAAGAGATGTTCATTGCAGTACTGGGTGTCCAGTGCTGGGTGCAGCCCTGGGTAACATTGGACCCAAAAGTGCACACTGGTAGTTTGAAAACCGTGCTTTTTGTACCTTTTTGGTTACATAAGCTGTTACATATTCATTTATTATCAGTTGGTTACGTTAAAAGGTAATTTCTCTGCTTTAGACAGGGTGTTACTTTTTTTGTTGATTGTAACATACCCTCCCCTGGGCTTGTACAGAGAGTCTTGCATCATTCTCTTTGTGTGAGGGATGAGGGGGTCCCTCTGTGTATCCACATGGCAGGCAGGGATACACTTTTATTTATAATTTATTCCCTGTTCCCAGCCGCAAAATGTTCCCTGGTTTAGATCCAGACAGGATTCTTCACCTTACAGTCTCTACGGTATGCCTATAAGTTAGTAAACATAAAAATAATTCTTTTGTTAGTACTCTTCTCAGCTTCTGTCCATCTCTACCCTGTTATCAGCAGCTGTCTGTCTTCTTGGCTTCTCGCTAGTTCCTAGATATGCATGTTAAAGAATGTTTATTGTGGTCCAGACGCTGTCTCCCCAAGAATCAAACTGTCACAGAAATGTCCATTGTATCCAGGAGTTGTCTTTTTGAAGGGTTAAGTTGTTAAAGAAATGGTTATTATGTAACTATAACTAGTTACTCATACTCTTACGGACAAAATTGTAATTAACCTATTACACCTTGGAACAAAATTAAATTTCTAATTCTTACAAAATTGCAACAATTTCTTTCCCTTGTCTTTCCCACTCCTATTTGAGCTAAAATAAATCAATCACAAGAGTGGAATGAAAGTTCAGAAGCGTCAGATAGAGTAATTCCACCTTTTAACACCAAAATTACATATTTAGAAAGCATAATTTGTCACAAAATGACATTTAGGAGAAATAAGTGCAATAGAGAAATACAAAAATACTTTTTTCCTCTATAGTAATTTTTTACTTCATCGGAACTTTAGATTCCTTTGGAAAATGCTGGAAAACTTTTCACTGTGTCTATTATTCAGAAACACCTATGAATACATCCATGTGCATGTTGCCAATCCGGGGACTTTAAGGGAATGTTTCTCACTAAACACGGGCATATTAATGTCCCTGTGGATTCCCTCACTACACTCATGCTTAAACTTTGCTTTCCAACTAGTTTCAATAGTTTTCTGCAGCACATGGAAACCATGCTCAGTGATAAGGGTTTACATGTATTGCCTATTCTTCACATAAAATATAATGTTTGTAAAATATAGTATCTAGGGAACAGCAGTTTTAAAGGAGTCATACACTGTAGCATCTCAAGTGTTAAATTATTCACTTACAGTAGCCTACCACAGAAGAGGCAATGTGTGATTACCTGAAATTATGGGGTGGTTTTAGACTTGAAGGCACTTTTTTCAAGGCACCAGAGATTTAAACAATAGTTCTCATTTATTTTAATGTAATACCTTCTCAGCCAGTAAGTTTTTCAGCCACTGACGAAAGCAGCAT
Source organism: Lophotriccus pileatus (assembly GCA_035583135.1). Classification (NCBI taxonomy): domain Eukaryota; kingdom Metazoa; phylum Chordata; class Aves; order Passeriformes; family Tyrannidae; genus Lophotriccus; species Lophotriccus pileatus. Next base: position 97,885,065 of record JAWWES010000115.1, on the reverse strand, counting down.
GTGGAAGTTTGTGTGAGTATGCAACACTGATTAATGCATCACTATCTGCAAAGCATGCTTCAGTTACAATGTCTCACAATAAATTGCAGAAAAATCACCATAATCCACTGCTCTCAACCGCTGGGAAAAAGCTCCTGAAAGTAAGGAAGATGCATTCATTTAAAAAAGGCATGTACAATGCATTCAGAAGAATAAGAATATAACATGATATATATATGCCAAGGTTTACTAATGACTGTGGCTTTTATTGAGAGGTTGGTATTAGCTAGATAAATCATTTGCATTCCTTTTTATCAGACTTTGAAATGCAATTGATATCATCCATCTAGACCACACAGGTCTATACTTCAGGTAAAATTCAAAACAAAGCTGTGTGGCCTAGTTTGTTAGCACTGTAAAGACAACTTATTGTTAAGCTTAAGATAAGCCTCTGTATTTAAAGCTATTTATAGCAACCTTCGGTAAGTATGCCTGGGTTCTTTTCTACTTTCCAGGTCAAAGTCACAAAGGCTGTCATAGGAAGGTGTAAATTACACTCCTTTGCTACAGCAAATCCCTCTGCATAAGGAATGGAGCACATTTCAGCTGCAAACACTGAGCTATTTCACTGCTATCTTCTCTCAGGATTTCTACTACAGAATAGAAGAGTGGGCAATTTAATTTTGATAAAGCTGTCAGTGGAAGTCATCACAGACCTTGGAAGGAAGAATCACAGACCTTGACCATGCCACTTTTATGCCAGAAATGCCTACTTTTAAAAGCTTATACTAGCTCTTCATGCCAGGTAACAAAGAGAACTATAAAAGGAGATTGCAGCTTGTTTGTGACCTCATTCCTTCTAAGAAAGGCAATTAAAATAACTTTCATTTGCTTCCTATGGAAGAGAATCAGTAAAGTGAGAAGAGTATTATATGAACCACCTATTTAACAGCTCTTGTGGAACTAAACTACAAGTATAGAAGTAAACCCCCCCTAATGATTAAAACCCATATGTCTGAAGGCTTATCTAGGTTTAATACTCTTGGGATTCACAACAATGTAAACTTATTTGTTTTCCTGTCAACTTAATTCTTGGTATACTATTCCCTACCCACACACACTCACTCTCTGTAATGCTCTCCATGCATAGGCAATGAAACAACAGAGAAAATCAGGTTTTCTGATACTTAAAAAAGTCAAAATAACTTCATCTATCTTGTTATAACAGAAAAAGCTGCCTCAAAATGCCCAGAGATTCTCAAAATATCCAGAATGATTACTTGGGAAAAAAGAAGAAGGAACCTAGTTCTAGACCCATCCCAGAGAGCCTTCTAATAAAAAAGAACATCCCTAGCTGCATTTCCATGTGCTCACTGGTGTGCTCTGGAAAGCCTGGGCAGAAGCCCTAATACAGTTCACAGTCCTTCTTTTGCAATTACAACTGGTCGAGGGCTTTGACTTATGTCTGCTATTTATAACTTATGCCCTATAACTTCTTGTTAGAGAGAGAGATGTGCTACGAGCTGGTGATTGATAGCGAGTTAATGATTCCATTGTATGCAGTAATGCAGAAAGTACAATTCTCATGCATCAAATTGAACAGGAGCTTTATCACCAAGGCTCTGTGCTTTTAAGTGGTGCTGTCACTAATACTCCTGAAAGGAACAGTGACCAGGACTGGAGGGAGTAGAATGAGTCTTTGATATCCATGTTATTAATACTTCTGTTAACTCTCCAGAGTACATAAGTTGTAGAAGAGGACTCATCAGGGTTGTTGTTATGATGAATGTATTAGGATAGACAGAAGAAGGGCAAGTTTTCACCTTGCCTATAGGAATGTCTTAGGTTGTTTTTTGTTGTTGTTGTTGTTGTTGAGCATTGAAATTAAATGCTTATTCAAAATTATTGTTAGAACTTTATTAACTGCCTTTACTCAATTCAAGCATTACCTTGTTTCCCCCTACTCTGCCAGCTCTACAATACTACCTCCTTCATCATAGTCATCCTCACTAACGTGACGACAGTGAGCAAACCACTGAGAGTGGCTTAAAATTCAGACGTCTTAAGAGGAGAAGGAGCACACATAACTCTTCCTGGAAAAATTTCACTTCTGCCTTTAATAGGTGAGGAACTTTAGTTTCACTCTCATCATTCCGCATCCCCCTTCAGAACTATCAACAAACATTAGATCTTCCGCATTCTGCACATTGTGTAAGGTACAAATGAGGAGCTGGAAACTGCTTGTTGCATTACCTTTCACCTGCCTGCAGAGATTTCCTTGCATAACATGGAGTAATATTACAGCAACTCCCACTGGACCTGAAGCAATTCCTCCAAGCGTCCAGAAATGTCATTAGTTGTAACTTCAGAGGTTTAGAACTACCCTTCTGTCCTACCAATGGTACAATTTGGTGAAAAAGGCAAAAAGCCTCAGCAGCCTACATTTTGTTTCTCCATACTGAGACCTTGGAATTTGGTTTCAAAGAATTTTTTCCTTACAACCTTTGAAAATTTATAGATTTGTGTGGATATACACCCCGTCATTGTATTTTTTGAATATTTAACTCAGTAAGATGCAAAACTTACTACAGACCTATACTCCTAAGAAAGACACAGAAAACATATAGAATTCCGATAACATTAGGATGCTGCCCTAGTTCTGCCAAGAAGTTCTGAAAATATTCTTTTCAGGACTTTTTGCACAGAAATACATAACCCAGAACTGTGTAGAGTGTCAGATTTGCACAATATTTCTTGTGTGTGCACTGGATAGCTTGAGCTCAGACACAGCAGAGGTGTTAGATCTAACCTGCATTCCCCACAGAAATATCTATTTCTGACAATTTCTGACCAGAAACAAGTTTCAGACAGGCAAAAGAGGCATGTTCAGGGAAATCTAATTGGATGATGTTCTCAATAAATATCACTATCACAGTTCAGATTTCACCTTCATTTGTCCATCAGAATTTTACATATAAATTTATCTCACATTGTGAAAAAATGCAGTCCCAAAATGATTCTATAGACAATATAATGTGCAATTGTATGGGACACAATAAAAGCTGACCCAAAGCCCCCAGCGTTGACATTACTGGCACAGCCACAGAATGGAAAATAGAATTTTTTGGAGCTAACTCTGAAATTTTCATACAAGACCGGGTAGAAATTATGGCTGAATAAAAGCCACAGAATGAGATCCTTTGTACATAAGTCCTAGTGTGTTCATGGTGCTTATTTTCTTAAAACCATACACCTTTGGATAAGAGCTGACACAGATTCCCACAAATAGCACATTTCACAGAATTTGCAACAGAGCAAAGTACATGGTAAATGTTATTTAAACATAATGACACTGGTTGTGCTTTTCATAAAGGTGTAAATGATAACACATCACACGGGAAGAAAAAGAAACTGTCCCAGTTACAATTTTTCAGTCAACACCAATGGAAGAAAATAAGCCCTTATCCTTATATTGTTTAGCTCATTATTACCAACGTTTGTGATGTCAAAAAGAGAAAACCTCAACTTCCTTCCAGAAAGGAAGTAATGAGCGTATCAGTCAAAAGAAAAACTTGCAAGAGACTAAAATAGATGAGAAGGTATTAAAATAATGCTTTGTTCTATAAACTTCCTTCTAACACTTTGTTCTATAGACTTCCTACCTCCTCCCTAAGTATTATTCATCTTTATAACTTTACCTGTCATGTCTGAAATCTTGACTAGATTTCTCTGTTTTCTAAAGATTCTTTCTTTGAATCTGTTGCCTACAGAAAAGGTATATCTGGAAGAAGTCGTATTTATTTTAAGTATGCATATTAAGTTCAATATTGGGAATGTTTTCTTGAAATAAATATTGATTTTGTTAGTTGAACCTCTAAAATTGTTAAGATTTGAATTGATAACTTATGTTGTCAGAAACAAGGCTGTAGAATAATATTTTACAAAGTCCTCTTTTTAGAACAGTTTATCCTGATTAAAAGTTAATTAAGATTCTTTTACCATCCTCCACTCTTAAAATGCCAGTTAGGAATTTTAGAATGTGGAAGCTTTTAGTTCATATTCAGTGATAACATTAAAACCATTAAATTCCCAGAGCAACACTATTTCCTTTTACTACCTTGATCATCTGCTGCTGCTTTAGGATGATATGCAATTATATGTGTACTGAGGTCTTACTTTGCTCCATCATAGAGTTAACAAAAACTGTGAGGAAGGTAAGACAACTCAGTTTTTGTCTAGCATTTCTGTAGCTCCCAAATAAAGTAAACAAAGCAGTGAAAGACTTTTTCTCCATTCACAGTAGCTTGTTCTTAAAAATTTGAAGAGACTTGCCTCTTGGCAGTGCTAGTAATGTTAGACATCACCTTAGGATAATAACTTTAATTATACGACCATAACCTTTCACCCCAATTATGTTCTTAGTTTATTTATTACTGATGTCTGATACACTTTTGGTACTGGGCTTTTTATTTTGCTTTGCCTTTTTCAAAGAAAATATTTAAAAATACCCCACATTTAGAATCATTAAAGGTCCCTTGATTAAGGTTCTTTCCTTTGACAAGTCTAAATATAATTAAAGTACAACAAAGTCCTGAGAGTGCCATTTCTTATTTCACTTTATTTTGTTCATCACATTTTTTCTTCTCCCTTGACTTTATAATGTCACTTCTCACTTTCCCTCACTTTTGTGAGGAAAAGCAGCCCTAAAATAATCCTACAAAGACCTACAGCTTGCTGAGTAACAGTCGTTCTATACGGTATCAAATTACAAATTCAACCCAAGACAGAATAAGATGGATATAGCATGTGACTTAAAATACTGCACATTAATTACAGATTTAAAGGAAAACAAAACTCTTCTCAGAACACTTGTTATCTTCACCTATTCACTAAGCCTAAACTTGATTGCTCATCTCCAGGATAACCTTGATTGACTGCACTGACTTTAATTGTAATGACTTCAGTATAGCTGCTGACTGCATGTAACCCTGAGTTATGGGAAGGCACCGCATGAACTCAGAACTAAAGAACATTTACTCACTTCTTACCCTCTTTTCAAGGATGTTTTTTTAATAGCATTTCTAACCTTGTTTGGAGGTGTCATTCAACCTCAGAAAACAAGGCAGAAAGAGCATACCTGCTTCCTCATGCTATAGGCACAATACGTAAGATTCAGATGAACAGAAGAACAGAATCACTCTTCCTGTTGTCTTATAATATGCAGGTATATGTGGCACCCACATGAGGCTTGATTTACCTCAGCGAGCTTTTGCATAGACACAGTGATCCACTGTTGAGCTGTAAGTAAGGGTATTCCATCCCTTGATCCCAGTTAGTTTAATGTCTGTGCCTGTATGTGTCAGACAAAGAAAAAACAGAAAATCCAGCATCTCCAACCATTACCAGAGAGAACTTTTACTGGATTGTCTAAGATGACTCTATTTTGTGCAAACACTACTTATTTCAAAGGCAGAAAAGGAATACTGCCCTGAAGTTATGAAATTGCAGACGTAGTTAACATAATTTTTTTGGCACCAAGTTTAATTCAAAAGTATTAAATAAGTGTATTCATAGATTTTTAAACCAATCAAATCTAGAAGCCATTTCCTGCATTAATTTCTCAGCTAACTTAATTATACAGCCCCAGGCTCTGGCTCATGATCAATTAACAGAGCTGCAAAAATCTGGAGCCCAAGTCTACCACATATTAATCATCACATCTGATTTAAGGAAAGCAGCCTTTATGGTGGTTTCTGGATTTGAAATCAAACCAGTATCCACAGCTGATGTAGCTGTGCTCTGCTATTAAAAAAAAAAAAAAAAAAAAAAAAAAAAAAAAGATATGTTTCAATTAGTATTTTTCATTACTTAGTTATGTGTGAGAATGATAGATTTTCATATGCAAAACAAGTCTGAAGAATATTTAAAACAGAATAATGTGTTCATTGTAAACTATTGAGAAAAGCTATGTATATCTGAAGGAAAACAGTTTACTAATGTAGCCCAACACATGGTATTTTCTGTCCAATACTGCAACTGCTTACTTGTTTCCCTCTTCATGATGCAAAAACTCTCTAGTTCTTGCTCTCCCATCAAATTAATCATAACAGCATGATGAGCAATTTTACCACATCTTACCAATTTGAACACACATTCCCTTGCTGCCCCACACACATCTCGAGTTCACAGTGGTTTGCTAGTACGGCAGGTGCCATTTTCACTCGGTTTCATTTATCTGTTCTTAGCAAGAGAAGCATGACAGTACTGAAACAGTCTGCAGTGAATCACCCAACAGCAGAGGCAATCCTGTGAGGTCCCATTGAACTTGGGTGGATTAAGGATTCTTCAGAAGGCAAATGCTACCTGTAAAGTACAAATGGACTCTTCTATAAATAGATAACAAGAGTATAAATATCTTTAACAACATTTAGCGAGAAAAAAAAACAATCTTTGTGCTCACAGAATTTTTCTGTGGTCAGGTTGATAAATAATATGAATATTTAATAATAACCAAAGAAGAAAATCCACAAAAATGAGAAGGACTTAAATAGATGTAGAAAAAATTCTCATTATACTGAAGATTATTGAAATTTCCTTCAGGAGATTATTTTCAATGGTATCTTCAAGGCTTAATTGGCAAAAGAGCAGGGTCTGTTAGACTGCCCTGAACTAAAAGTCCTCTGGAAAGCCTTCCTAAGATGCCTCTGAGCAGTGAATCATGCTTGTCATTTGCTTACATTTAAATGCTATGTTGAACTGGTGTCACAGACACCCTGTAGAGACCAAAGGTGAGCAAGTATATCTGAATACACTGTTACGGCACAGCTTTTCCCAATTTACTTTGTTAAGGTTGCTTTGAAATGTCTTGTGCCTTTCTGGAAGGTCAAACAGTTATGCTTATATCTGAGAGACAGGAAACAAATTATTAAGCTGTATATTAACAGAATCACTGAATCCCTGAATCACAGAATCACAGAATATGCTGAGTTGGAAGGGACCTACAAGGATCCTTAGACTATTAGGCCGGCACAGAACCAACCCTAAGAGTCACACCATGTGCCCAAGGGTACTGTCCAAATGCTTCTTGAACTCTGCCAGGCTTGGTGCTGCGACCACTTCCCTGAGAAGCCTGTTCCAGTGCTCAACCACCCTCTGGGTGAAGAACCTTTTTCTAATGTCCAACCTAAACCTCCCCTGACCAAAACTTCAGGCCATTTCCTCGGATCCTGTCACTGGTCACCACAGAGAAGAGATCAGTGTCTGTCCCTCCTCTTACTCTCACAAGAAACTTGTAATTGCAATGAGGTGTCCCCTCAGTGTCCTCTTCTCCGGACCAAGTGACCTCAGACACTCCACATACGCCTTCCCCTCAAGGCCCTTCTGCGTTTTTTTTTGTCCTCCTTTCGACATTCTCTAATAACTTAATATCTTTCTTACATGTTAATGCAATTTTCCAGGGTACACATATACCAGGAATGCCTCCTTAACACTTCAGTCTTAAAATAGGTACACTCTTAAGACACCCTTAAGCTCCTCAGAGCTAGATGCTCTTATATTTAACTTTCTTTACTCTTCAAAAGGGCTGAAAAAGGAAGTTAAATTCTCTGTGTTAAGCAATTACAATATATTAGGGGGATAAGTGAAGCCATGACCTGAAGACATGACTGAGCAATGTCGGTCAATACTTAGACTTCTGTAAGGACTTCAACACTGTCACACACAACAGCCTTATTTTTAAGCTGGAGAGATAAGTATTTTAAGGGTGGAAAGTTTAGTCAATAAGGAACTGGCTGGATGGACACAGCCAGAGAGTTGTGGTCAATGGCTCTATGTCCAGGTGGAGGCCAGTGAACAGTGTTGTCCCTCAGAGCTCTGTGTTGTGACCAGTGCTCTTAAATACCTTCATCAATGACATAGACGGTGGGATTGAGTCCACCCTTAGCAAATCTGCAGATTACATGAAGCTGAGCAGGTCATGCACCTGAAGGATGGGATGCCATCCAAAGGGACCTCAACAAACTAGAGAAGTGGACCCACAAGAACATTGTGAGGTTCGACAAGTCCACATGCAAGGTGATGCAGCTGGGTCAGGCAATTCTCACTACAGCTTGGGAGAAGAACTCATTGAGAGCAATCTTGCAGAGAAGGACTTCGGGCTGCTGGCGGACAAAAACTTGAGATGAACCAGCCAATATGCACTCACAGCCCAGGTGACCAACTGCACCCTTGGCAGCATCAAAAGAGGTGTGACCAGCAGGTTGAGGGAGGTGATTCCTCCTCTCTACTCTGCCCTCATGAGACCTCCCTGGAGCACTCAGATCTGGAGTCCTCAGCAGAGGAAAGACTTGGATCTGTTGAAGTGGGTCCAGAGGAGGTCACAAAGGTGGTCAGAGAACTGCAGCACCTCTCCTATGAAGACAGACTGAGAGACCTTGGGTTGTTTAATCTGGAAAAGAAAAGGCTCCAGGGAAATTTCATTGCATCTTCTTAGAGGAAGAAAGATGCCAAGAGACTTTTTACATGGGCAGATAGTGATAGGACAAGGGACATTTGAAAGCAATACCTTCTTGATAAATAAAGACCTGAAAAATATCAACTCGAACTTTATTTCTGGAGGGGGAGTAAGTAACTACTCTGAATCTTGACAAGGCCTTTTCACCTGAAGGATATATTAATGCAAATTAAAAGCAAAAGCATTTGGACAAAATTCCCTTCAAACTGTCTAGAAAAACTTAAAGGTATGTAGATAATTGAAAACTATGAAGAGGGACAAAAGAAGGAGTCGCAAACCAGCATTTCTAGTGCCCAGTCACATAACCTAAACATCAAATTTGATACAATGAGATATGAGGACATGTTCAACCGTCCTTAGTCATGCCAGACACTATGCAAAAAGAACATAAAACTTCTGGGATTTTTTTCCCAATGCTTACAAGAAGCATACTCTTAAGAGCCCATAGAAGAGATGTTTGACACAGGAGTCATAGATTCTGGGTTCTGGCACAAGGACTGTTACAAGTCTTGCTTTTGTCTCATATCTAGGGCATTTTCTTGTGAGGGTTTGATTTCCTTCTACAAGGTACATTTCACAGGTGAATATTCAAAACACTATTATAAACTGATAAGTTTGCAACCACTGGACACTACTACTACCATTATATTTTAGAGTCTATTAGTTACCCAATAGGATGGCTTGGCATCTTAAATTATGTGAAGAACTTAGACTGTGAATTTCAGCTTCACAGGCACAGTGAAGATCATAAAACTCAGGAGAAAAGTGGATTGCAGAAATACTTTAATATTCACCACTTGCTGGTTTAAATGTTCAATCCCATTCAGTGTTGGCCCATTCAATTCCTTAGCACTTTACTATCCTATCCATTGCTCAGGAATTGCAAACAACTAGCTAGGGTTATGAATTCAACTCCACAAGGCAGGCATACCAAAATTCAGCTGAATTCTGTTGTCAGGGATGGCTTTTGGTGAATTTTTTCTTCATTCCTGTTTACAGATCCTCATTGAGAAGGGTAGGTCTTCCTAGGTTAAAGCTAACAAGGAAATGTCAAGGTTGGCCTGAAAGCAGGAATCTCTCTGCTGTTTCAGCTTCAGAGATCTCTCTGACATTTCAGCTTTAACATGTAATAGAGCAAGTAAAATAAAATGTGTTCACTTGCATTTTGACAGAGATATAAGAGGAAAAGAAATTAAAAGGACAGGCTTCCTGACTCTATACCTCTAATCTAGGTATTCAAACCATTATTATGCTTAATTTCTTTCTCTGTGACCCTTTCTCCATGACTTCTTTCTTCTGCCTGTTCTTCATTATCCGCCTTCGCAATGTTGTCTTTTATTCATAATATAGTTAAAACCACACCTTGTTTTTGTAATCTACATCTCTGTCTCCAGACAACTAAACCCTTTCCATCAAACACATACATGTGTAATTAATTTATTTTTTAAACAATCTGAGCAATTTCTGAATTATCTTCTTTAATCAAATTATAGCTTTCCCCCCAACTTAATCCTGTCTTTAGCCTCCAGCAGAAGGAAATTTTAAATGTGTGGTTTCTGCCAAAAAAGATTTTCAACCTACATTGTTTGAGTAGTAAGCAGTCACAACATAGCTCCCAGAGCCACTGCACATCTCCTCCCTTTACTTGTGCTAACTTTCCTAGGTGGCAAGACAGTTTCTTGGCTGGTGAGAGCAGATAAGAATCACAAACCATCTCACATATGATTGCTTGACCTCACTCGATCCAGGGACACTGGTTATTGGTGTTTCTTTTCAATTGTATCTTTTCTGTGTGTTATGTGAAACTATAAACTAGATCAGATAAAGCATAAATGTTTAAAACCATTAGAGAGGCTGGGACCTGGGCCACCATGTCTGTGCAAAACATAAAAAATTAGAGTAAGCATTAAGTTTAAAATATACCAGGAGGCTATGCCTCAAGATTCATTGGTTTAAAGGATTATAGGATCATAGAATGGTTTGTTTTGGAAGGGAACTTAAAGATCATCTAGTTCCAACCCCCTGGCCATAGGCCGGGACACTTTCCACTTGACCAGTTTGCTCAGAGCCCCAGCCAACCTGGCCTTGAACCAGGGATGGGGCATCCATAAGTTCTCTGGGCAACATGTTCCAGTGCCTCCCCACCCTCTGAGTAAAGAATTTCTTCCTAATATATATTTGTATAATTTTCTCTGTTGGGCTTGGCCTTGCTCAGCAGCAGGTCCATCTTGGAGCCATATGGCATTGGCTGTGCCAAACAAGGGGGAAGCTTCTCACAGAAGCTCTCCTTGTAGCCCCCACGCCCCTTCTGCTGCCAAATCCTTGCCATGAGAACTCAGTACACAGTCTTTCAAGTGTAAGAATGCTGCTAACATGTTGATACAGTAGCAACAATACCACCAACATTTCTGACATTGTCCTATGGACATCCCGGAGCTTCCAAAGCTGTGAGATGAATATCCATAATGCATAGAAATATTTTCTTTTTTCTTATTGTATTGCCAAAGGTCTAGAAATTTGGATGGTTTATGTGGCTATGAATCTGTCATGTCTTAAATTTCAAGCATCTGACTTACTGACCCCAGTAATATTCTTTTAATCTGGTTGATTGTATAATACATGCAAATTTCACATACCTAAATGCACCTTAATGTCTCCTGTTATCTTTCTTAAGCTGCTTTTCATCTGAGATCAAAAGTTGTGAGATCTTAGCAGATGCCACTCAATGATATTAAAGAATGGGGGACAAAAAAAAAATTCTGCCTATGAGAACTGAAATAGAAAATGTATTCAAAATGTTTTGAAAACTTTATGTACTCTGGTTTTGGTTTAAGGGTTTTTTTGGTTTGTTTGTTTTTAAGAAAACTGTCATGAAGTTTTTTGCATTCATTTATCAGGCTTCAATTCATTACACTCAATTGGCAAACCAATATGCTCTCAGGTTTAAGTGTTGCAAAATCAATTTGTCTGACTCAAATACATGCTTTGACATGAAACAGAATTAATATGAGTGCATAATTATACATATCTCTTTTCAAAATTTATTAGTTTCTTTTTTTTTTTTCTTAAAGAGAAAATGACTAGAGCCACAGGCCTTAGAACAGGACGTCAAATCAAAAAGTAGTAACTTTCAAATCTATCCAGGCAGCAGTTTTCCATTTCTTTGAAAGCATGTAAGAGCTCATTAATATAAAAGTACGTATTTCTATAGGATTTATGCAGGTAAAATTAGGTTATTTTGTTTTGGTTTTACCAGTACCTATGCAGAACAGAATTGATTGCTGCAGAACGCAATGTTACAAGGTGCACCTACTGCCTTGAACACTGAAATGAAAAACTGTAATAACAGTATAGTAAGACCAAATAATTTTTGTACAAAAATGCTATTTTTAAAAAATGGGTTAGAATTAGCATCATTCTACAAGTAATATATTTTATTTTCACATGAGTTATGTTTCCTTATAGTTGTTCTACTTCATGGCAACATAAATAAAGCTTTATTTTAGCATATATTTATTTTAGCAAAGAAAAATAATTTTTTTATGCTCAGCAGGAATAGCTTTCTGTAAAGGACCTTTTGAAGGATTTTTAAAGAATTTTTTTTCTTCAAAACTTTTATTTGTTTTTATTATGTATGTACATGTTTATGTATAAATTTAAATTCTACACTTTTTTGCTGAAGATTTCATCATGAAACAAACTCCTCATAGCTTGCTTAGTAAAAACTGATTATTGCATTGTTAACCGTAAGTATAAATTAAAAAACAACTTCATTGTGAAAGAAATGAGAGTATCTGAATTAACAATTAGTCAACTGTAATACATCACAAGGAAACCTGACGTAGGATTTGAAAAATTCTGTGTTTTTTCACTTTAAAAGGCATTAAAATCCTTTTAGGTTTAAGAGTATAGTTCTCCTCCAGACATCTGTTTTTTCTATTTATGAATGGTAGCTTGGGCTTTTTTTCAGCTTTTGTATTTATGGCCCTAAAACTGATAAAACATACTGGTCCTGGTAATAATGCTCTACATTCTTCTCAAGGGAATGAAAGACAATTTTAAGGGGTCTCCAAAATCCTGCCAATGGATCAAAGAAAATCCAAGCAATTGAAACAGTCTTTCTCAAGCACTCTCCTGCTTGTTCCTGCTGAAAAGTCTATATATTTTTTCTATAGTAAATCTTTTACATTCTATCTATCACTCTGCAGGTTATTGTGTTAACAAATAATGTAGTGTGCTTTTGATGGTGCTCTAACACTATATCACTATGCCACATGAAAAGAGTTTTGCAGTGCTGCAGCTGTGCCATATTTGCCCCCAAATTCACCTTTTCAAAATGGTTTGTCTTTTACTACAAGGAATTCAGCAGCTGCAGATGTATCTCTAAGTCATCTCCCTAGACAGCAAACCCACAACTGTTTGTGCCACCACAGTTACCTGTCTGCTGAGTGGTTTCTTGCTCAACCCCACAATTTAAGAAAGGCACTGAAGAACAGTGGTGGTGGCAAGAAGAGGCTAGGAGAGTCAGGAGCAGGAGGGAATGTAGCAAAGTTGAGTAAAAGAACATCTGTGTCCATCAGAAGCAGAGATTAAGTTAAACGCTGGTGTGTAGGTGAGACATAAGGGCTGACAGGTGCTGGTGGACATCAGAAATAAATAGTGCAATAGTAAAAGTTCCCATTCCAAGAGTAGAGAACAGAATCTGGTAAAAAATTGAACCTCTACTGAAGTATTCAATACATACTCTAGAATGGGGGTCCAGTCTGCTCAAATGACAGACATTCTGCTGTTAATACTTTCATCACATCAAATTTGCTAATTCAAGGATGAATTTGGACCACTGGTTTTAAGATCTAAAAATTTTCCCATGACAAGGCTTGTATAGACATTAAGCCATCATCAAACTTTCTTGCAGAAAAAATGAAATATGAAAGAGACACGGAAACAGATCACATAAATCTGCTAACTTTTTGCAGATTCTCACTGGATTTGTTACATCAAGTTGGAAAAAGTTTTCTCCAGTCTATTCCAACTACTGAAACTTCATAAGATGAAAGAAAGGTAATAACTTACAGATATTGTAGCCTATTGCTTTCAGTAACTCCATTCAAAATTCTAATAAAAATTAAGAATTCTAAGGTTATATTTTTACATTAAAAAAATCTACTCATAATTTTTGTTACTGTGCCTCTGGTAAAGTAAAATCAACCAAATATTAAAGAACATATCTATACATATTCAATATGATGACTTTTTAATACTGTCATTACTAATTTTGAAAGAACGTATTGATGTATAAATGTAATAGCTTTCTCAAGTACTCAGCATTCTGTAGAAAAGAAAAATACTCTTTGTTTATTATATATGTCTCTCTGAGAATTCAACACTATTTACTAAATCTTAGCTTTGTGTTCCAGCAAGGAGAATATTAATCAGATATTCTTAACTCTGAGGCAGAATCCCACTAAGACTTTTAGCACAAAAGATGACTTTTACAGTGTTCATTGCATTTTATGCACTTTACGCATAAAAACTTGACAAAACTCATGGAGTGAAATCAAAGTTCTGTTTGGAACACAACTGTCTGTTTAAGTTTCTGGCCACATCTTCAAAATAATTCATGTATGTCAGAAAAATGCTTTTTAAATGAAGGTTACTTTGAGATTAGAGGTTCTTGATTAAATATCAAATCAGAGCAAAAGTTACAGTTTGATGATATAAAAATCTCACCACTTGCTGATGGGAGAGTTGGGCCAAAAATATTTTAAATGCCATAGCATTAACTCCATTTGATTTCTATCACGCTGACATTTGAGATCAGTTCTCCAGATGAACCTTTCACCAACGTGAGCTGCAACATTATTAGATTCAGAAAACACATTCTTCTGCTTTTATATCTGATCTGGAATAAATCCTCAAGGAACTAGCAGGATGAAAATGTAAGGATATGATTCATATAGAAGTCTGTAAAAATATAATTTCATGAAAGCAGCACAAAGCATGATGAAGGGAAGCAGCAATTACTGGTGTTTCATGTATATATGTGTGATCAAAATCACACATTAGATAGAAGGAAATAGTAGACTACCCATTCAAATGCACACATGTTGCAATTTCAAAGGAAATCATGAATGCATACCAGTATTTGAGATCCAAAATGACATTTTTTCCTCTTAGTCATTTTCTTTATAACCCCACCACTCTTGGGGCCATAATTGTTTCAAGGTGTGAAAACATATGTATAAATGAATATTTTTCTGGAGCATATATAAAATAAATCATACTATGCATACTCTGCCTTTAAACTTAGGCGGTTCAAAACCCCAATACATGGGCCAATGAGGAATGAGAGAGCTGTAAGCCTGGATTTCAGCTGAGACCAGAAACAGTTTGCTTATAGAGCTAGCAATTCATATTCTGTCCTGGAGTGTTGCCCAATCTAGGATTTGCACACTTCTCTGGCCCCCACAGAGGATTAGCCAGATGTTCCTTCAACAGCACATGTGTAACACACCTGCTTCATGCCGAAGCATTTGGCTTTGTTAAGGCCAAAGAATGGGAGGAGATGGGGAGGAAAAGTGGGAAGGAAACAAGGATTTTAGTCACCGCGCTGAGAAACCAAGATGCATTCAGAAGCTGGAGACAATGATTACTGGATAGAAAACTTATTAGCTCTTGACACTGCACAGGGGAGCTTTGCAGGGAGGCGGTCAAGCTGCCAGTTACCCCTGGAAAGATCAAAGGCAATGCTGAGGGTTAGTCAGCACAGAGGAACAGTAATCTTTAGGATTGAGCCTATGACTGCAACTCCTGCAAGCAGGAACTGTGGGTTCCATTACCTCATTTGGGATGTAATTCTGTGCTTTTACAGCAAGTCAGTTAACAGTTCAGTGAGGGGCTGAAGTACTACTTGGCTGTGGTGATCCCCAGAATCTTTCCTGAGAGGAAAAAAAAGTGCTGTTCCTTGTCAGTGTAATGGTCATGATAGAGAAATTGGGAATTCAGCCTTTAAGAAAGAATGGGAAAACATATTGATATTAATTTGCTGAAATTTGAAAGTAAAAGTTTAATATTAGTATCTTTTATTTAAATATACATAACTGCAGCAGGAAAGCCTGGATATAAAACAGTAGTTAATCTGTTGCAGAACTCTTTAAAAAAAAAAAAAAAAAAGTATTCTAATATTTAAAAAACTAAATATTTGCAGTATTTCCCACCCACAATAAACAATTATTTTACCAAAAAGCATGACTGAATACCTAATACTGTGATCATGTAAAAGTATGGTCAAAGTCTTGGTAGGGCTGATATTCATCCAGTTCCATTTGTTGCCCATGGAAGAGTATTTAAAATTTCTTAAGAGATGAAAACCTCCATCTAATTACTGGACTGTTAAATTGAGATTTTAAGAAAATTTACCCTTAACACAACTGAAACAGATAAGCATGTGGGAATCTCTGTCAGTATTTTATGAACTATAAAACAAGCACTAAGGCAACATATTTTAATGTGTTTTTTTCTTGTTTATACTACTGTGAATATCACACTTATTCAGTAATATTTTCAGAAACCATCTTGTTTGTGGACAGGAACAGAATCATCTGTAGCCTGAGTCCTGAATCTACAGTGACATATATAAATGTGGTTTTTTTTCTAAGAGGTACTCTTCATAGAATCATAGAATCATTAAGGTTGCAAAAGACCTCCAAGGTCATCTAGTCCAATCTTTGACCAAACACCACTTTGTCAACTAAACAGCACTAAGTGCCATGTCCAGTCATTGCTTGAACACTTCAAGGGATGATGAACCTGAACCTCCCCTGGCACAGCTTGAGGCCATTTCCTCCTGTTCTGTTGTGAATTGCCTGGCAGAAGAGGCCAACCCCCTCCTAGCTACAAACTACTTTCAGGTAGCTGTAGAGAGCAATAAGGTCTCCCCTTCAGAGCCTTCTTTTCCCCAGACCAAACAACCCCAGCTCCTCAGCCTCTCCTCCTGTGTCGTACTCTCCAGACCCTTCACCAACTCTGTTGCCCTTCTCTAGACACACTCCAGCACCTCAAACATCTTTCTTGTAGTGAGAGGTCCAGAACTGAACACAGGATTAGAAGTGCAGCCTCATCAGTGCTGAGTACAGAAGGAGAATCACTGCTCTAGTCCTGCTGGCCACACTATTTTGATACAAGACGGGATGCCACTGGCCTTCTTGGCCACCAGGGCACACTGCTGGCTTATGTTCAGTCAGCTCTTGACCAGAACTCCCAGATCCTTTTCCACCAGGCAGCTTTCCAACCACTCTTCCCCCAGCCTGTTTCATGGGGTTATTGTGACCCAAGTGTAGGAGCCAACACTTGGCCTTATTGAAACTTGTTCCATTGGTTTTGACCCATTTATCCAGCCTGTTCAGATCCCTCTGCAGAGCCTTCCTACCTGTAAGATCAGTGGTCCTGCCCAACTTGGTATGATCTGCAAACTGATTGAGGGTACACTCAATCCCCTTATCCAGGTCATCAATAAAGATTTTAAACAGGACTGGTCCCTATACTGATCCCTGGGGAATGTCACTAGTGATCACCTCCAACTGGATGCAGCACCACTCACCACCACTCTCTGGGTTCAGTCATCCAGGCATTCTTGGGCTCTTGCCTGCCCCTTCTTCCAGAGGTCATAAACTCTCCTTTTTACCCAGCAAAAGCTCCCTGCTCAGCCAGGCCAGTCTTATTCCCCAACAGCTCATCTTTTGGCACATAGGGATGGACTGCTCCTAGACCTTTAAGACTTCCTTCTTAAAGTATGTCCAGCCTTCCCCTTTCTCAACCAGTGTCTTGAATAGGCCAAAGTCAGGCCTCCGGAAGTCCAAGGTAGAGGTTTTGTTGACCTTTGTCCAAAAGAATAGAAAACTGTCATTTTGTGGTCAATATGCCCAAGGCAGACTCTGATCACCATGTCTTCCACAAGCCCTTGTCTGTTTGTAAACAGATTCAGACCAACTGGCTCCTACCCTTACATGAAGAAAATATCTCTTCAACAACACTTCGTGTGGCCTGTGATTCCCAGTACACTGCCTGCCTGGCACCCCTTACACTGTTACCAGTCAAGTCCCTGGACCAAGTATGCTGTTCAGAAATGCATTTGCATTTCTACGTCTGTGCTGAGCAAGTACAGAGCACAACTTATAAACACAACATACAGACAAAATTACTCTGATCAAAGAAAGACCAAGTTGTGGACACTCAGAACAGAACAGGGTTACCAGGCCAAGATAATAACCAGGATATTGGTGCCAAATTCCTTTTCAAACACTGAACAACCAAGCGCCTCATCAGTGCCATTTTCAGGACGTTCTGTGTGAAAGGAACATGGAAACATTTTTAACCAAAAAAAAAAAAAAAAAAAAGAAATGCAGATTTTGAAACAGAGCATCTCTTTGACTTTTATTGATGTGTTTAGTCAATTCCACATATATATAATGCATATATTTTGTTTATAGTGTCTAAAAGTAATCCTGTTAGTGTGACACGATATTTGCCAAATTAATATTACTTAAAGAAAGAAAATTTTCATGTCTTGCAATTCCCTGTTTTTCCTTTTGTGTCTGCTTCATTGTAGTTGGTTTCTTTCAGTTAACGAAATACTTGTGGTTCTGCTGAAAAAGAGCCAAGTGGGCAGTCCTGGCCATTAGCCTGGAGAAAGGTGGGCTAATGGCCCAGTGAGCATTAGAAGGCCAGCGGAGGAAAATGGGGGCTAACAGCTATTTGGAAGGCAACGTGTAAAAATGTGGTTTTTTTCAGATTTTAGCTGGGTTTTTCAGTGTGAAAGGAAGCAAAGGAAAATGGCTTGATACTTAGAGAGCCAGAGAAACCATTAATATAAGGCTTTTGAGTTGTTTGTTTTTTACCTTTTAACTGTTCAAAGTTATGCTTTGAACAAAGATAAATGCTGCTCTTTTTGTGGAAAACCCCCCACCATAATGTTTTAATTAAAATAGTCCCACTGCTCATGTCAGTCTGGTGACAGGAATGCAAATAATAAGCAACAAATCAAGACAATCTGCTAGTATTTATGTTTGTGCTACAAGCAAACTGTAAGGTTCGGAGAAATGTTGACATGTTAGTCTCCCCCAGTTAATATATGGACTGTGATAATTTAATGGCTGAAATTGTTAGAGAGAAGTAGGAGAAATGGCTGAAACATTCTTATACTTCCAAAAATTTAATAATAAATTGATATATGACAGCCATCATATCTATTTCCAGACAATACCACAAAGCTCGAGACGTATAAAGCAGTAAAAGGTAATTCTCAATCAACTATCTAATTCTAAAGTTGTTCCCTCTTTAATGTTTACTGTATGGATGGTTCCAGAACTTCCTCAATGAAGATAAAATCATGATTTTAGACACTTTCTAAAAAGGGACGCTCACTAATTAGTAACTCAACAGTTAAGGATTCAAAGGGAAAGCTTGTGGAAAAGACCTTCATGTCACTGAAACAGTGAAAACAGCATTTATATTTAACAGTATTTTTCTTCAGACCTTTTTTATTTTATCCAGCAACAGTTTACACAGACCCGTTCTCTGTTCCAAGTGCAATTAGAATTTTTTCTAATTTCCTCAAGACCAGGAAAAACTCTGCATCTTCTGCTGCCATATTTTTTTAAGAAATGCTTCAGGCCCCTTCCACAGAGTTGATGTTCTCAGCAGGGGTACAGAAGGTTTGACCTGTAGTAAACGTAGCATCTTCTATGTGTTCTCTATGTACCAACAAGAAAAGTTGGGCTAGTATCACTGCAATAACAGGTTCCTATGTGAGTCTCCTAACACTGACTTCATAAGGCATTTGCCTCTGTGAAAGGGACAGTGGGAAAGGAGCAATGAAAAACTTTTGTGTTTCAGAAGAAAATATAAGGAATTACTTAAATGGCTGCATTAGGAGCTTTTAATAATGAGATAATGAAATACAAATCATATGAGAATCAAAAGCAAGGAAAATCTTACCAAAATAAAAATATTACTAAAAACTTTACTAAAACTAAAGACTAACGAATAGCTAAAGTATAAAGGAATAAATAAAGAAAATAGAACATGGAATATGTATTAAAATCATAAAAGACATGGAAGTAACTTCTATAGAAACATTACATAAAAATGTAAAATAGAAACAAATATAATGAGAAAACTGAGCAACTAATGGACTGTTAAAAGAACAGTGAAATGTTTAAAGCTTTCTCTTGTTCAGTCTTCACAAAAAGGCTAACTGTGTCCAGATGATTAACTTAATTATTATGATTGAGGATATAGGAACACCAGCCTTTAATTGATTGTAACAATCAATTAAATAAGTTGAATATATTTGAGTGATTAGAACTTGACAAGCATCACCCCAGAGTACTTACAGAGTTAGTCAAAACAATTTGGCGCCTTTCATTAGAGAAATGAGAAAGTTCCATGGAAGGTGAACAAGTTCTAGAAAGTCAGAGAACAAGCATGGGAGGTTAAAAGGGGCACAGGGAACAACAGAAGAGTCAGCTTTTCTTTGATAGAAAGATAACCGAAGCAAATTATTAAACAATCAATTTGTATTCACCTAAAGACTAAATGCAACCAACATGAATTTGTCAAGAACAACTCATGTCAACGTAATTCAATTTCTTTGACAGGATTACAAGATCTGAGAAAGTAATAGATGTCAGATTCACATGACACTCATAAACCAAGTGGGAAGATATGATCTGAGTAAAGCTGCTGTAAAGTCTTTCCCAGAAAACTTGTTAATAGCTTGCTGGAGAATGGATGGGATATATTACATAATGCCCTTCAGAAGACTGACCTGATATTATTCAGTATTTTAACCAATAACACAAGTGTATATATAAAGTTCTTGAATGACAACAACTTGTGACGGATTTCATTTTAAAAGGCAGAATTGGAATTTAAGGTGATCTTGAAGAAAGGGAAAAGCCAAAACCTTAGATCTGAATACAGAAATACATATAGGACTAAACAGAGAAAGGAGAAATCAAATGCAAAAGGACAAGATGAAAAATTTATTGGGCAAAGATATTTCAGAAAGATGAGCTGTTGTGTTAAAAAGGGTCAGATACTAATTCTATGAACATTAATGATACATATAGCCACCTGTAAGGCTTTAGTGTCCCTATATTCTGTTACAGAATACTGAATGTATCACATCTAATATCAGTGAACTCAGTATCCAACACATCAGGATGCAGAAGAGAACTCCAGACATAGACAAAAAGGGCCAAAAATATTCTAAGATTTATGAGGGATGATTGAAGAAAAGGGGTCCATAAAAGAAAGAAGTGGAGGCAGAATATAGTATTAAAGTGGTAAATAATGAGTCTTATTCACATATACTGAATCTGGGACAAGAAATAATTACTTTCCTTCCAAAAAAGGAAAATGTAAACTTCAGGAATAAAAAATTCTGCAATAATAATCATGCAGTGGAACAAGTTACATTTGAAGGGGTTGAAACCAACATCACAGGAGAAATTTAAAAGGTATGCATACCAGGAACTGTAAAAAAAAAAAAAAAAGTTGATTTCCATGCTCTGAGACAGAATGACTGCTAGATGTCACTTCACCTCCATATTTCTTGGATTTCTTTAACCATATCAGATGTTTCCCAGAGTCTAAGTTTCTTCCAGTACTTATTTGTGATTTTTTCAGACAAGCAATTAGTCAACTACTGACCTGTGAAGCTAGAGATTATTAATAGCCATTCAGAAAACCTCACCTACTTTTCAGACAATAGAGTGTTAATTTACATAGCTAAGAAATGTTTACCTACATATTAGGTAATGCTGTGTTTTAAAATTTATGAAGTGCCATAGATGTAGAAGTGATTACTGACGAGACTGCAATTTAATAACTCCATTGTACAGACAGTAAACAGTTTCTGAAGTCTCATTAAACTGTATCCTTTCTTTTGAGTCCACCAAGAAATTCCCACTCCATGCACAGAACAGGCCTGTAGCTCACTTATAACTATG
Organism: Lophotriccus pileatus; assembly: GCA_035583135.1. Taxonomy (NCBI): domain Eukaryota; kingdom Metazoa; phylum Chordata; class Aves; order Passeriformes; family Tyrannidae; genus Lophotriccus; species Lophotriccus pileatus. Next base: position 97,863,561 of record JAWWES010000115.1, on the reverse strand, counting down.
CAAATTTTTAGGGAACAGTAAAAAGTTTAAATTTAACAAAATAAAACAAAAATCTTAGTATATGACATGAAAAAAGGAAATTCAACTGTCAAAACCTATAAAAAAGTATAACCAAGATCAGCCAAAGCCAGTATATATAAAGTTAATGCTGAAACACCTTCCAATGGAGTAACACCTAATAATATTTTTAAAACATGTTTTTAAAACATTTGTGTGGGGTTTAATATATTTCACATTTTGTCAGATTTATGTGATCTAAAATGCTTCAGGTCATGGTGGCCCATAGATTTCAAGAAAATTGGTGTAGGAATAAACACTACCCTTCTTATAATTCTCCAAATCTGGACTGAGTTGTTGTTGCCCCAAATGCCACTGGTCACTATGCAGGGAAAGGAAAACATCTCAAATAGGTAAAAACATCTCAAATTGTCCTAGATCAGTGTCAGCTCCATGAGTCACTTCTATCATGTCAGTAATTCATCTTTGCACAGAAGTCAATCACAAGTTAAGTCAGACAGAAACTCTCTAATACAGGATTTTCTGCACTTTCCTCTAAAGATCCTAGAATATACTATCAAAGAAAGCAGCTGAATTTAACCTGGATGAATTCTGGGTGAACAGATGAATTTCATCTGAAACCCTATGAAATGCACAACCTATCTAAAAATACTAGTTTTCCTCTATCTAAAAATGCTACTTTTCCTCCTCTTTAGCAGGATGCAGACTGTGCCCTCACAGTGATCTACAGAGATACCATACAGAAATGTGCTGATCTGATGCCATATACAGTACACACCCAGGCCCTCTGGAAAAATTGAGTACTTCTGACTGGTAAGAACTTTTTATGCGAGTGTAGATAAGATTTGCATTTTCACCATTTGTGTGAGATTACAAGGAACGCTGCAGGGAATAATGAGTCAAATCCTACTTTTGTAACAGGCAGGATCTATTTATTTCAGTAGCCTTCACAGGCAAGACTTCACCCTGCAAATTAGTGACTTCAGTGACCTGTGCAAATTTAAGAGTGCCTTCAGGTCAGTAACCTTGCAAGTAGTAGACATATGTAAAGCACTGTTCATTCATGCCTGAAACTTGCAGTCTAAACCCGGATCCAATTAGTAATAGCTAAAAGGATTTGCTTCTCCAGCTTGTAAAGAAAACGGAACTGAATTAAAAAAAAAATAAGAGTAACAGAAGTAGTAAAAACACAAAATAAAACATATGGATAATGCTGTTCTTCAGGGTGCAAATCAAACAGAAAAAAAAAAAAAACAAACCAGGAAATTAGAAACATTTGGGGCAAATTCAGTTCAGTCCCCTTTTACACAAATCATGAATTACATACAAAGAGATTACTTTACTCAGAGGATCATTGCCTCAGATAGGAGACTGGACTGCGGATTCTCACTTAACAAGCACACATTTTATATTTGGTTTTACTGCAATGCCAACTTGTGGCCTCTTCTTTCTGTGTCTTATTCTGAATATAAAATTATTGAAAAAACTACCTACATGATAGCAAGTAACATTCTCTCAAAAAAATCAAGAATAGAGTGGATTACCTTTTACAACTATGTACATAAAGCATAGGGATGTTACAATGTAAAGTACCAGCATTATCACAAAATCTGGCATGCAGCACCTTGCTGAACTCAGGATGATCACCAAGAGGCTGGAAAACTTAATGTCCTCAGCAGTAGCTTTCTGCAATTTTTAACCTGAATATACTAGGAAAATCACTATGAAAGGTCCCTCATACTTTTCCTGTTGATATAATGCTCATTTGGTGGCCACAGAGAAGGAGGCTTAGGAATTTCAAGTCCTTTTCCAAATGTCTCAAGATCTTGACCTCCTGTTTTCAACAAAGGAACACCAAAAATCCAGTCCCTTTGCCCTGGGGAAATATTCTAATCAAAATGGGACAGACTTCACTCTATAGGAAGGTGCCCAACTCTTTTATCTGGATTTGTTGCTAGTGCTAATAATAACGAGGAAGATTAGCCTGAGGCAGACACCTGGTGTGGAAAATTCAAGTCCATGTTCCAGTTTGAATAAAAAAATTATAAGCCATGAAAAACAGAATTTTACTGTAGGAAGAATCAGACTCTCCTAATAATTCTACTTTTTAAATTCAACTAATGGAAAATAAGGTATTCAGGCTCCAGTAATTAGCAGACAGAATTTGGCCCAATTACAAAAAAAAAAAAAAGGATAAGTTTTCCTGTCTTTCTACACCAAAGGTTTTTAAAGCAAGTAGAATTTTTAAATGCAGACGGTGGAAGCAATTAGGTAAATATCTTTAGACCAAGGGATTACAAATTTTTTCAGTTTCAACTGAAGGATAAATACGACTAGTTCTACAAAAAGCTTCACAATGTGAAGGGGAAACTTAATGGGACATCACTAAGAAGCTAGGAATTTTGTTAATAAAGACAGATAAGATACTGTGAGGAGACACTTATGTCTCATAACCCAGGGTGCCAGTGATCCCAAAATCATGGTTTCTGTGATGATTAATTTTTTTCTGAAGGGATCCAGGTCCATATTAATTAATTTCTACTCCTGCCATATTTTGTGAACAGGGGAAAGTTCTAGGAGAAATGGTAAAAAGAGGTAAACAGCAAAGAAAGCTACATCTTGGGAGGCCAAGTGAAGGGATTAAGTGAGAATTTCCAACTGCCAGGCTGAATTAGACCATTCAAACAAAATGGAAACAAAGAATAAAAGGTTATTTAGCAACATAAATAAAACAAAAGAAGTTGAGCTAGTAAGCAATGCAAATGGATTGATATTTAATACTTAATAGGCACAGACCAGAAGCTAAATGAATATTAGGCTTTAGGTTCCAGGAGACTAAATATGACAAAACTAACATGGATAATAGGCAGGAGAATTGAAAAGAGAAATTAACACCATGAACTTCGAAGTAAAAATCAGATCATAAAAACAAATTATTTCTGTCGCTGAATATTAAATACTGAAAAACCTCAAATATGAAAATGCAAATATGATAACAAAACTATTATCTTCAGCGGGAACAGAAATTTCACCCTATCTTATAAGAACTAAATTGAGGCATCAGTTTTCAGTTTATTTAGTTCAGATCTCCAATAGCTGTTTTCTGTTAATAGCTGCGAAGTCATAAGACCTTTCCTTCTAAGAAAACCAAAAGAGTCAGTCTGATAAAATGATACATTACAAATTCAAATTAGGAATTCTTTGTCTTTTTGTGCTTTACTGGACTATATTATTCTTGAAATACAGTTTTAAAGTCTGTTGAATTGAAATAAAATCTGATTTTTGTCTCATTTCTTATTCATGGGAACTTTATTTTAATGCCTGTGTCACTAACAGTACATGAAAAGAAGTATAACACGGAACTTTACCTGTCAAATACCAATATCAAATGTGTGGGTTTGGGTTTTTTTGTTGTTGTTTTTGTTTGTTTGTTTGGTTTTTTTTAACAAGCTACATTTCCAAGAAATATCAATTTAACAAACCAAGTCATTATCTTTTACTGGTGACCTTGGTACAATGGGGACATTAATTAATCTAAGAAATTTGGAAGAAGTGATAGCCAAGAGTTTCTTATTCAGAAGTACATAGAAGAACTGTAATATTTCAATTCTTATTCACAATGAATCTTGGTGGTGGAGGTGAAACGGTAACAAAATTATTTTTCTGCTGGAACCCAACAAAGATGGGAGAGTGCGACGGTTGACAGGATGGGGAAGGGGGAACTCCATTCCCAGGGGTTTCTCAGCCCCGGGGCTTGGAGGGGATCAGTGCTCCCCTTCCCCCCCTCCATGTGTTCCCATTGCCGCCCACAAAAGACAGCACACACACAGGGACGTGTAGGGAAAAGACAAAGAGAGCGTTTATTGGTAAGGTAAAGGCTTATATAGCCTCCAGGAGGATTCACAGAGCAGCCAATTAGAAGTTCAGGAGGTACAGGAACACCAATAGAAAGAAGGGGTTAAAAACCAATAGGAAGTCTTGAGGATATCTTCCCAGGACATTCCTGAAACAGAGATAACACTTACCATGGGGGGTCTTGGGAAGAAGAAGGTGATTTAGCAAAAAGAGTTACAAAGCCATCTTGGAAACATGTTTAAACAATAGTTTCTACCCAACTCCCACAGGAGAGACTGAGAACTGAGCTGTATTTCATGAAAAAGTGGTTGAACATCAATGCAAATGAGTATAAAAACTAAAACTAGAGCTTACAGCAAGATACACAAACAAGCAAGCAAAGACTGGATAATGATATTAGATTAATATGTCTGACAAATTTTCTCAGTTCCCTTTTCCCAAATGTCATTTCTGCAATCCCTCCTCTACAGAAAAAGATATTAAACAAATTTTATAGCAAAAAAAAAAAATAAAGCCTAAAAAACCCAAACCCACAGAATAAAACCAAAAACAAAACAACCAATCAAAAAAAAAAAAAACCAAAAAACCCAAAACAAAACAAAAGTATGAAACACCAAACTACTAATGTAGTTTTGTACTAATGTTAAAGTGGAAAAAAAATGAAGGTAACCGGTAACGTTGCAGCTACAGAAAGTTTTCTTGCTGTGCAAAGAGATGTATTTAAAAGATAGTGAAAGGCAAATTAAACGCATTATGGCAGACAAACTAGAAAAGTAAAACTGCTTCCTGATGGAGACTTAATTGCATAAAAGGTGCAGTTAGTTCACTGATTTCCAACATCACACATGATAAATGCTCCCTGCTCTGGAGCAATATTTACCATAGTCTTCATTTATTATTAAATATCTTAAGTCCCTACGATGACCTATAAGGATGATAACACAACAAATTTCTGTTTATACTGGTATAAACACAGTTACAGCTAGAGTCAGAATAAGATTAAAGCTATCCAGCCTTATTCCAGCCATCCATTTTGCAAATTCAAAACCCTGTGTACAGGAAAACACACACATACACACACACTCAAAAGTGTTTGATTAAAAACCACTATACTTTTCTGGAGTCCTTTTGATGATCCAGTTGGAACCTCCTGGAATCAAAAAATTAATTTTTATCACAAAGAAATCAGATATGACTATGCAACATGGAGTACTGAATTTGCTGCTACTTCAGATAAGATGCAGATACGAATTCTTCTGGAGACAAATTGTTGCTGATTTCAGACTTCCCTGGCTCCTAGCAATGAGGTGCATAAATGTTTGAAAAATCAGTGTGTGAGGTGAAAGATGCACAGTAAAGTCATTTGCAAACGTTACAGAAAAGCAAAGACAAAGCCAAACAAGCTCAGATGCTCCTCATTCAACCAGTATACACAGGATACACTGTTGAGACGTCATTTCTTTCAGAAGTTAGAATCTAACCGGAATAAAACTGGTTAATTGTTGTTTAAATAGAGACCTGCTAAACAATGCATTCAGTGCAGAAATAGTAACTCAGAGGTCAAATATTTATCTAAGAAAGAAGGAAACATACCTAGACTGGTTTAACACTCGTGCCAGGTAAAGCTGCCTTTATTGCTGTGCCCAGGTTGCAAAAAGCATGTACAGCCCCATATTTTGGTTTTCTTAAGACTTATCAGTGTGATGTGAATTCTGGAGAGAAATAGAGAGACAGTATTTTGAAGCCTCCCCAGAGAGGACAAGTTTCAAAGTAAAATACTAAGACAAAGCTTTTAGGGTAATATTATGTAAATAAGCAATAAGACTGACTGAGGTTTCAGCAGTAGTGCTCTGTGATTTTGCTTTGAAAGTTTTTACTTTTTGGAGTTCACTGTAACCCCATTATGTTTTGCTGGCACTTTCTCTAGGAAAAGCAACAGCTGCATAGCACTGATAAACATTAAGAAGGCCAAAATGCGTGACTGTGGATGGTGCTCCAGTCTAAGTCAACCACATGTAAAAGCTCTAACCTGGCACCATTTGCTGTTGTTAAATCTCAAATTCTGTCTTGCAATGAAAAATGGTGTTAAATAAGAATAATCATCCATAACGGTAAGTCTTTGAAGAAAAAATTATTTTAAAATATTATTTTTATTTAGTTATAGCACTTTTATTATCATATATTTCTATCAATATTGACTGAATGTGAAATCACTGTAAGGAAGATGACAATGAATAAACATCTTTATGCATTATTATTTTAGTAGCCACTGAAATAAATAGATGACACTTCTAAAAATCGTTTGAATACATAGCAATATATAAAAATATATTGTGACATAAAAGATTTAATAATTTATGAGATAATTTATAAACTTGATAATATTCGTTATTGAAACATAATATGCTTTTGCTAAATATATATTTATGTATATATATATATATATTTTTTATATATATATATATATATATAATTTTAGGCCACAGTAGTTTTCTCTTACTTGAATGATTTAAACTAAAACAGCAAATAAATTTATTATTCCTTGCTGAACCTGCAGATTATAAAAATCATATTCTTCAACTGTCTTCCTAAATTTCTATAAAAAGAGAAGAAGGAAGTCAAAAAGTCCAGTCATGTACCAACATTGTCTTATTAAAAATGCTTGGGTAGGTCCAAAATTTCTCCCAGTCTCAAGACAGAAGAAAAATAAAAAGCAATGTGATAGAAATACAGAATGGAATAGACATAAAGTTATAAAATACAAAGCTATCTCTAAATATGATTTGTCTGTGGAATTATTACATCATACAACTAATTGGTTCTAAGAGTTTAATAGAAGTGAAAAGGGATTTCTCACACTTAATGATCATACTGAACTATAACTAAAGAAAATAAAAATATAGGAAAAGACATGAAGCCCCATGCTTCCAAATGTAAACTAATCTAATTGAAAAAGACCTCTTGCCTGTAGTTACAGGACTGACTGTATTTGTGACCCACTGTGAGAGTATTCTTGTGAATATTGCCAGTAGGATATTTGAATTCAGTACTGATTTAGAATAGAGTCCACAGCAGTTGGGATCTTTGGACCTTTGTAAGTCAGATCCTAAAGGTACAAATTTTGTGCAAAAAAATGGTGGTGCCTGTGTTATTTAGTGTCAGCAGGAATTCCAGTTCTTAGACAGGACTGCTAAAGCTTTGCATTTGGATCATAACAAGATATTGATGAAGTCTTACAGTTATGGATTACATAGTTATGATTCTTAAAAAAATCTTCTGATAAAACTAGAAAAATTATAGACATTTCAAGAGTAACTTGAAGTATACTGAAGGCAGAAAAAAAGGTATTTGACCTATAGCAAAGAAAGCTTTTTTTTTTAATTTGAGTTGAACTTAATAGGTCTTCTCTTCAAGTTAATTACCTTTCAAGGTTGCTGTCGAGTATTTCAGGTTTACTCAATGCTTAACCTAATCTCTGCACTAAAAGGAAAATTCCTATGTCTTCAAGGGTTTGCTCTGTAGTAGACAAGTGTGATATACAATTCCTTCCATACTTTGATCTCTTTTCCAGTTATGTGAATCTTTTTTACTTTGTATTTGTAGGCAAGTCTGATGAAGCAGAGTCACATAGTGCAGCATCTTTACTCCAGGGATCTAGAGAAGTCTTACTTTGGAGACACAGAAAAACCCCAAATTATATATTTCCAATTTCTCTGCAGTTTATATGTAAATCTTGAGGCTGAAAAAAACCCCAAAATTTTAATTAGTCATACAAAATGTTGATCAGACTCAAGACCTGTTTGGGGAGTTCTGAAATCCTTGCTAATAAACTTTCCATAGTAGTTAATTCACCACATGTTTTATACCAAAAAAAAAAAAAAAGCACTTCATTTATCAGACTTAAATTTCCTACTTCTTCAGTTTTAGTAAATGTCCCATTGATTTTAGTTTTCAGAACACAGTTTGCTACATTTTACTGTTATCTTAGTACTTACTGAATTCCTTTCTAAAGAGTATGATTCCAACTGCTTTATTTTCTTCCTTCTTCCATGAAACCTGCTTATACTGCATACATACGTTTTAGGACAGCTGTGTTTCCAGTCTTTCTTTCAGTCTTAGAACGCCAATGCAGTGAGAATTAATAATTGTTCTATTTTCATAGAAAATGTTTATGTTCTCTAATTCTGATTAAAGAATAAGAATTAAGATATGAACTATTCCCGTTCATAGGATTAAAATTTCTAAAACAATAAAGAGGTAGATGCTGGAAATTCTGAATCACATTTCCCTCTAACAAAATGTCCCAGAGACATCTCTTTCCCTCTGTATCCTTTGCTAATCACAGAACTGGCCTCCTGCATGTTTCTGTTGCTTTTGAGACACTGAGGTCAGATATATTACAGACTTTAATTGCATAATGGTGCTGAAGTTTACTGAAGACATAATTCTTTTACAATTTCGTAACTTTGAACATGAAAGAGACTTGTCCTAACCATTTCTAGACAGTGCACAATGGGATATCTGCACAGACAATGATCTTCAAAGGATAAAAATCACACTCAAGATAAATGTGATTGAGGATTTTTGGGGGGTGAATAAAGTATGTGCGGTTACTAAAGTATTTAGACATTCAAGTGGATTTGATTGAACAAAAAACTTTTTCAGTGTTACTAGCATTCTTGGGTGCAAATCTCCATAAAAAGAATGTAACTTTGGAAATAAAGCTAATGTTTGCTGGATTTCTGATTAGTTCTTGAGCTATTTTTGCTTGACAAGTGCACTCATACTGAGTTTGAGGGAGTTTACATGCTGCAGTGTATCTTTGTGCAGGTATCAGTGCTGGCTATAAGTCTGCTGCTGCCTGTGGAACTGCAAAGAGCCTCCTGCTGTGTCCCGGCCAGCTTTTAGCTCTCTCTGCGCGGCACTGCGTTAAGTAGTACAGACAGAACTAAGAATACAGTTAATGACCTTTTTTTCCTATCTTTCCTAGCTTACATTTGAAGACAAAGATAAACCTAGGAAGAGGTGATTTAGGAGACTTTTTGATATTTCTGATCTAGTTATAAATTAAAAGTTCCAGAGCATTTTTAAATTCTGAAATGCACTAGACAAGACTGAAGTGTGTGAGACACCCATGCTTAAGGGAGCTAACCAGAAAATCAGGGTCTTGATGTAAGGACTAGCTTCAACTGATTTCCATGCAGTTTGCTTCCAGATGGTGTAAATCCTAATTTGTTATTATGTTTAGTAGCAAAGAAGATAAGAAACACACAGTGAGGCGGAAAGCCAACACATGGAGGGAAAAAAAAAATTTAGTGTTCTAGGCATAAAATATGCCACCTGGAAGACAATGTAATGGTGCTGCTATGTTTTACAGTCAGATTCATTTCAACTTATTTTTGAAGGAAAAAAAATGGTAAGTACCAAAGAAATTATAAGATCTCCATTTTGACAGAAGTGGAGAGACTACAAGGAAGAAAGCACATGGATTCTTCATTATGCTTTTAAAGCAAAGATTTTACAACCCAGACTTGCAAAGAAGATGAACATTATCCTCATATTTGAGGTAGACCAACTTAATATCATGGAAAATCATAAACTTACCCCAAACTTCATTAATCCATTGGTGTTACTTTGACCCTGAGCTAAGTAAGGGCAGGATTCCATCCTTGATTTCTCAGAATAAATTGTAGATACACTAGTTTCTAGTTTTAATCTCAGAGTAGTACCTTCTACACATATTGTGATTAAAATAATGTAACCCAAAGAAACTTTCTAAGGAAGAAAAGCTGCTGTGATATTTTCATTTTATCGTGATATTATCAAGAAAATAAATTCATTAAAAATATCAATTATTTACATTAATTTTTCAGAAAAAAGTATCATAATGTGTCTATTGTTTATTTATTCAAATAATATTCTGTGGTCTTACTCCTTTCTATCAAAAAGAAATTAACTTATTTTATTAAGTTATAACCTTCTTACAGACATATGCTAGTATTATTTCCAGATACATTTAAAGATCATCTGAATACAATAATCAATTCCTAACAACAGTTTTAAAGGCACGAGCTAGGGCAATGAGAATGTTTTTATCATTGAAAGATAATAAAGTTAGGTCTCACTTCCACTTCATAAATTTTGGCTTATAATTACAATGACACATACAACAAAATAACCCCATTCAATAAAAGATTTTAATATAATACAATAAATTCTCACTTTGATAGCAATATTTATGGACTTTAATATGAAGGAAAAAATGAAACAGAAAAACCCACCAGTATCTAAGCACAGTTTAGCTGGATAGATATGAATGTTCTCTCACAGTTGTTTGGCAATAGCTGTTACCTCCTCTGGTTCAAGGACAAAAATAGTTAGCCACAGCTATTATCTTCATTTTGAAAAGACCAGCAAGTATTCCCAAGGTAACAAAAGGCTGCTTTTTTTGCATTGTAGCTAGAGAGATGCAGAGCTGAAAACCAAGGGTAAAAGTAGTAATGAATGAAAGAAAAGCCTTTTCTTCTTCATCAGAGATTTTCAGTTGTGAAATTTCATCACGGATTGGATAATTTTTGTAACTCTGTAAACAGGTACAGAGAGCAAAATTTTTTCAAACAAATCTGGTCTATACATTGTGAATTACTTAAGCAACATATCACATATAATCCCTGTCATTTCCTGGCAAGTGATTTGTGTAGAAGATGAGAGGAAGACAAGAAAAAAGTAAAATTAATTATACCATTTATTTAAAATATTAAGACTGCAATTTAACATGCAAACTTCTTCTATAATTTGGAAGAAATATAAAAATCTATTGTCTTTTCACTCTTGAAATACAACACAGCATCACAAAGTGAACTTGGAGGCCATTCAGTAATGGTGTACTCCATAATACTGTGTACTCCATAATACTGTGGTTAGTCCTGTTCAATATCTTCATTAACAATCTGGACACCGTGAGCACACCATGAGCAAGTTCACAGATGATACAGAACTGAGAGCAGTGGCTGATATGCCAGCTGGTTGTGGTATGATGGGCCAAGAGAAATCTCACACAATTCAACGAGGAGAAATGGGAAGTCATGCACCTGGGGGGGAATAATCCCAGGAACCAGTAAATGCCAGTGGACAGCTGCCTGTTCAGCAGCTCTGCATAGCATCCTAGTAGGTAAAAAGACAACATGATCCAGCAATATGTTCTTCTAGCAAAGAATTCCAACACTATCATGGGCTACATTAGGAAAATTGTTGCCAAGGAGGTGACCCCTTCTTATCACTGACAGGTCTTGTCTGGAATACTGCATCTAGTTCTGGACTTATCAGTCCAAGACATATATGGACATCTGGAACTGAGTCCAGCGTTGGTCACAAAGGATTAAGAGCATTTTATAAGAAGAGCTAGGGTTTTTCAATCAGGAGAAGATAATGCTCTGGGGGGATCTTACTAATGTGTATCAATGTCTGATGTGAGGAAATGAAGAAGAGTGACTCAGACTCCTCTCAGTAGTGCCCAGTGAAAGGACAAGAGGTAATGAGTAAAAATTCAAAAATACAAATTCATAAGAAACACAAGAAAACTCTCGGGCTACATGCCCCCAAGAGGGCCCCTCCAATGAACTTATTCTGCAACTCACTGATTATGGCAGTGCAGAGTGCAGTATTGCAGAGATATACTTGTGAGCTGGTGTATCAATGCCCTTCAGGCAACTGGAAACCCCGCCACACATAGCAATAACATAGTTGTGGGCTCACAGAGTCATAGAATCATGAAATGGTTTGGATTGGATGGGATCTTAAAGCTCATCTTGTTCAACTCCCCTACCATGGGCAGGGACACTTACGCTTTGACCAGGTTACTCAGAGCCCCATCCAACCTGTCCTTGAGTGCCTCCAGGGCTGGAGCACCCACAACTTCTCTGGGCAGCCTATTCCAGTGCCTCACCACCCTCTGAGTAAAGAATCTCCTAATCTAATACAAATTTCCCCTCTTTTAGTTTAAAAATATTCCCACTTGTTGTACATCCATGTAAAGTCACCCTCCATCTTTTTTATAATCTCCATTTAAGTATTGAAAGTCTGAAAAAAGGTCTCCCCAGAGCCTTCTCTGGCTCTTCTCCTTATTTGTTTGGTATGATCCTGTAGAAATCATAATTTGATGATGACTGGCAGGAAAAAGATTGAATTACAAGGTCTCAAAGTTCTCTAACAGTGATGCTATGATTGCAGGTGGTCTTAAGGTATTTTAAACAGAAGTGGCTGTAGCTACATAGAGCTCTAACTTTTATTCAAACCTTCTCTGTATCCAAGATAATATCACGTTAAATAATTTTGAGGCCCGTTTATTTAAATCATAGCAGTCAAAACAGTCAAAGCTAAATCAACATACAACCTCTTCTCTATCTACTTATGTATGTCTACACAAAAGATTATTTATGTGCCTGACACCTGTCCACTTTTTGCGACTGTATCAGCTACCCTAATAAGAGATTTTATTCCTCTCTAAGTAACCTCCCAGGTTATTTAGCAGCAACTTATATATAAGTTGTTCTGTGACCAGTGTAATTAATGACGTAGGTGGTCGGTGCAGTTTGGATTTCAGAGTGATCTCATATGTGGATTCTCTGATAACCAATAAACAATGAATTCAAGCCCTGTTTCTTGTACACAGCAGTCCACCTTTCCCACCACTTCTGGAATTTACTACATGCAAGACCTCCTACCTCCTTCTCTAAATTTAGCTTCAATCTGCAACCAGGCATACAACCAAGCTGCTGGCATAAACACACAGATAAGTGGGACAAAAATGCTACTGAAATGTTGTATGTATGGAAGGTGTCTGGTTTTAATCTGAGTACTCCAGCAAAACAAGCAGAACATGGAATCCACTGACAAACTTTTGGTGATTTTAGTCAGTGCTTTCTCGGTGTGTATTTCTGTGGTGGGTAAAAGCCTGTCTCTCACTCACCTCCTCAGTTGAGTAGGGGAGAGGAAATGTTTTTGGGTTGACATAAGGGCAGGGAGAGATCACTCACCAATTACCATGATGGCCAAAACAGACTCAGTTGGGGAAATTAATTTAATTTATAGCTAATCAAATCAGAGTAAGCTAATGAGAAATTAAAACAAATCTTAAAACACTTTCCCTCCACCCCTCCCTTCTTCCCCAGCTCAACTTCACTCCCTATTTTCTCTACCTCCACCCTGTCACCAGCAGCAGAGGAAGACAGGGACAGGAGCTTATGGTCAGTTTATCACACAATGTCTCTGCCACTCCTTCCTCCTCAGGAGGACTCCTCACACTCTTCCCCTGCTTCATTGTGCATCCCTCATGGGGTGCAATCTTTCAGGAATAGACTGCTCCAACAGGGATCCCTCATGGGGTCACAAGTCCTGCCAGCAAAGCTGCCACAGGGACACAGGTCCTACCAGAAGCCTGCTCCAGCATGGGCTTCCCACAGGATCACAGCCTCCTTTGGGCATCCACCTGCTCTCTCCATGCAGTTCTCCATGGGCTGCAGGTGGATCTCTGCTCCATTATGGACCTCCACGGGCTGCAGGGGCACAGCTGCCTCACCGTGGTCTCCACCATGAGATGCAGGGGAATTTCTGCTCCAGCATCTGAGGTACCTGCTCCCCTTCTTTTGCACTGATCTTGATGTCTGCAGGACTGGTTCTCTCACATGTTCTCACTTCTCTCTCTGCTGTTTTTGTCGTGAAGGGTTTTTTTCCTCGTTCTTAACGATGTTATTGCAGCAGTGCTACCACCATCGGTGATGAGCTCAGCCTTGGCCAGCAGTGGGTTCATCTTGGAGCCAGCTGGCATTGGTTTTGTTGGACATGGAGGAAACTTCTGGTAACTTCTCACAGAAGCCATTGTTGTAGCCACCCTACTATCAAAACCTTCCCATGGAAACCCTATGCAATTGACCAAAGAGGGAGAAGGTTTTATTCATAAGTGAAAATAGAAGAAAACACAAAGAAAGAAGTAAGGATGGAATATCTGGGATGGGACTGATTTATTCACACTTGCATCCTTTAGCATATTTGGTGTCATGGTTTAACCCCAGCTGGCAACAAGTTTCACATAGCCCTCACTCATCCCACCTGGTAGGATGGGGAAAGGAATCATAATGGTAAAGGTGAAAGAACTTATGGGTTGAGATTAAAAACAATATAATAATTGAAATAATAATAAATGTCATGATAATAAGTTTCATCATAATAATAGCAGTGTTAATAAATTTTAATGAAAAGGAAAATAAAAATAAAATTAAACCAAAGAAAGACAAGTCATGAATATGAAAACAGTTGTGCACCATCAACCAACCAGTGCCCAGTCAGTCCCCGAGCTGTGGCTCCCTCGTCAACCTCCTCTCCAGATTTATATGCTGAGCATGTTGCCATGTGGTGTAGGATATCCCTTCAGTGAGCTGGGGTCAGCTGTGCTGACTGTGTCCCCTTCTAGCTTCTTATGAACCCACAGCCTCCTCACTGGTGAGGTGGGGAGAGAACTAGAAAAGCTCTTGGCTCTGCGTAAGCACTGTTCGGCAGTAGGGAAAAACATCTTTGTATTATCAACAGAGTTTCCGTAACGAATCCAAAACATAGCCCCATACTAGTGCCTCTGAAGAAAATACAGCAATGTATTTCAAGTGACACTGGAAATATTCACTCTATATGGTCAAAATATTAGACTGAGAGCAACCTGCACAGAAGATACAATGCGTGAATTAATGCTCCCAATGGACATTAAAAGTGTTTTAGGATGAATGAAAGTTTTCAAGTATAACATCACTGAATTACTTACCTGAGATCTTTCCAACTACAGGCAGTTATGAGTTCCATGTCAAAGTAATATAGAGGGAAATGGTGAAATAAAATAGGGTCAGCAGACAGCCCAGTAACAATTAAAAAAATCAAGATGACTGTATGTCTACTGTATATTAGCTTCTGGAAAATCCAATTCTCTTATGTAAAAAGTACCATTAAATTCTTATGTATTTAGTCACTATAAGTTCAGTAAAAGGAAAATTTGCTTTTCTCAGACTAAGGCTTACATCGAGAAAGCTTCTTTACAAATCATGAAAAGAACAGTGTCAGACACAATTAGTGTATGTGATAGCCACATGATGAGGATTGTGGACAGAAATAGAATTCATTACAGTGAATCTAGCATTTCAGCTAAAACTTTGCATGGAACCAGACAGAAACTTTTATTTAAAATAATTAAATTTAATTAAATTAAAATATTAAAATAATTAAATTAAAATTAAATAAATGTCATCAGAAATGTAAACCATAGTTACTCTAATAAAAGGAAAGTTACAATAATTAGAAATAGTGTATCATATATAACACTGATATAGTTCACTAGAAACATAGTATTCTGTCATCGGGAGTGAACGGAAGTTCAGGGGGTGAGACCAAGTGGTACAGAGGGTTCCTGAATCCAGAAAAACCCAAATAGCAGCTTCCTAACACAGAATTAGTAAGATAGAGCAAACAGATCCTTTCAGCCCCAGTCTTATTAGCATATTAGTTTAAGCTCCCTCAGTTAAGGTGGTAACTTGCCGTAGAGCTCGATCCCTTAGAGTTGCGGGAATCACTGAACCAGCCATGTCAGAGGGCACCAGCCAGACAGACCCACTGATGGCAGACACAGCTCTCCAGGTCACAAATTTCCATGACTGCCTGATGTCTCTTCGCAAAGCTGGGTCTGACAAACAGTTATTTTGCAGAGGGTGTGCTGTGGCTGAAAAGCTGTGTTGCACAGGAGCTGTAGGAAGAGTGAATAAGGAAGAGAGAGACCAATCATTTTCAGAGGTGCTACAGTCTTAAGACTTGGAAGATTCAAACCTCCATTGTAGAGGAGAAGCAGGTGGACTCAGAACCCTTCAGGGTAATTAGTCAAAGGACTATTAGTCAAGGGTCTGTTAAAGATAAAGGCTGGAAGCAGGTCACTGCACGTACCAGAAGGATGGTTCCTCCTCCTTCTCAGAATTTGACATGTAGGACAGGCACCTTCTACAGCAGGTATGAGGCTCTGGAACTAGAAGGCCAGATAACTGATGAGGTGGGAGAAGGTCCTTCTGGGGTAGTGGGGTCTCCTAAAACAACATCACCTGTGCCCCGCATAAGACCTCCTCTATCAAGAGGAAAAGAAGGGTAGTTGTAATAGGAGACTCCCTTCTAAGAGGAATGAGGGGCCCAATATGCAAACTGGGCACAGCTGACAGGGCAGTCTTCTTTCTGCCAGGGCCTTCAATAAAAACTCTCTAGTCTAGTAAGGCCCTCTGATTACTATGCACTATTGGTTGTTCAAACTAGCAGTGAAAAAATAACCAAGAGAAGTCCAAGAGAGACTTCAAAAGAGACTTCACGGACCTGGGACGATTCGTAGAGGGATCAGGAGAAGAGTTAATGATTTCCTCTGTTCTTCCATTAGTGAGAAATAATATTGATAGGAATAGACAGATCCAATGAGTAGCTCCAAGGTCGATGTAATTGGAAAATTTTGGGGGTTTTGAATATGGAATGATTTACTGACACCTGAAGTGATACACCTGTCTCAGATGGGAAAAAGTATTCTAGAGCAGGG
>JAWWES010000115.1:97827065-97842134 GCA_035583135.1 Lophotriccus pileatus | reverse complement strand
CAGGCACTTCACAAACTGGAACTCTATATTCAGGAGTCTTACTGAATTCAGGAGTCCTAATAAACTCAGGAGTTATTCTCTATTCAGGATTCCTGCTCAGGAACCCTAATGAAATGAATGAAACTCTCTGTGCCTGTGTGCAGGAGTAAAAGGAGCTGCTTATGTGGACAACTTTCATTCTTTCATTCATGCCATCTCTGTGCACACCTAATAGTTCCAAATTAATTTAGATTATTTGCCATAATGGTCCTAGGATTATTCCAGGTAAAATTGATTTCATAGTCAGTTCCTCATTAAAGTAGGCTGTCTGTTCCTCATAAACAAACATCACAAGAAGAAATTTCTTCCAAATTTTAATTTATTCCTTTCAAAAATGTCAAGATATTCTAATTCTGAAAATAAATATAATGTGGACTCTTTAGGAAGAAAACTACTGTAGACTTTTTAACATCTTAGGATAAAGAACTCAAGAAGAAGTTTTTCTACTGAAGGCAATAGCATGAGTTCTTATAGGAATAAGAACCAATTTAGAGTTTGAATTCACTAGTGACACAAAAATTCTTCTCTGATAATATGCAAAAATTCATTTTCAGAATGCATTGAGGGTATGATTGAAGGAAAAGCACATCATATAGACATAAGCATAAGCATGCATATATGTATATATGTGTATATATATATATATAGTTGAGTTATGACATCAGAATTTGATTTGCCTTTGAACCTTGTTTGCAAAAGAAAAGTATCTAACCACTGAATGTGTCATGTGCTACTGGTAAGTGAAACATTTCAAAACTGTCTCATGCATCTTTTGCTATTACTCGTACATTTACAGAAATACTGGCCTGTTTTCCTCTTCCCAGTATATCTCCCAGCTCTTCTCAGTACTCCACCTTCTTGACAGATTAGTAGTAAAAATTCTTTAATTTATTTGCCATGCAATCTGGTTGTAAGTGTGATGACTGACAGATCGTCTTGGTAGACTACAATGAATCTCAGTCTTTCTCTTCAGATTTTTTCCCATTTCTAATTATATATTACTGGACTCATGTTACTATTAAAAGGTTTTTCTCTCATGTTAATGTCATAGAAACAAAAAATCTTGTGATTTCCTGCCTCCAGAACAACTTGATATAATTATAGGCTTATAATTCACAGTTCCTGATATATTAGCTTTCCATTTTCATGTTGACTTCATGCATGCAGATTGGTATTTGGGAGGCATATATTCACAGTTTTGATAGGTGGGGTGAGGAAGGTGGGGGCAAGTGTTGAATATTCTTTATATTATGTACTAAAACAAATTTCCAACTGTTAGCATTATGTGAGTTCTTGGACTTTCTTATATGATTGTATCATGCTCAATTTCTTTTTGGAAGCATTTCTACTTTAGGTCCTTCTTGGTGTACAAAAACTCTAAAGGGTAATGCTAGCAGAAATTCTGCTGTAGTGAAATATTTCCCTAAGTTTCAGGTAAAGAGTATCATGTAATTTGTAATGATAACCACAGTAATGAATGCATATATAGTCAGCTATTACCAGCCATAATTGGTGCACCTTTCATCTCCTGTCAAACAGAGGTGAGGATTAGGACCAAAAGGCAGCTATCAGCTCTTTCATTTCCAGACTCAAACAAAAGGAAAAGAGGTGCCTGTCTGACCTGATAGCTTTTGGCCCTTTGATCAGGTCCTATCAGAAGTCAGCCAGACGCAGTAACCTGATTTCTTGTCAATGGGCTACTGTCTTTGATGTAGGTAAGGTTCTACTGCAAATTACATTTATGAAGGAAAAACACCAGGACATAATCAAAGTTACTGATTCACATGGAAATGTTGCTTTGGCATGCTACTTTCTTTGAGGGAGGTAATGAATAAGTTCTACTAATATTACTGAAAAGATATTTCTATAAACAAGTAGCAACACAGTCTTTCAGAAGGTTGTGTTTGCACTCCCCGGTGTAACAGAAAATTAGGCATAGTTCAGTGTTAATGAAAGGTCCAAGCAAAATAACAGAACATCAAATTTACTATTGAAGGAGGAGGAAAAAAATTCCCTGCTTGGAAAGAGAGTATACTTGGAAAATTCTACTTCTAAATATTTAGACAAACAAAGTACATTTCAGAGCAAGATTTTTCAAGTTTTACGTTCTTCCACCATAAAACTACACCATCAAGTACAGACATGTAAAAGCCATGTCAGTCCTTTCTCATTTTATTAAAATTTTTGTCAGGAATTATTCTTTAATGTTGATATTGCTGTTACAGTGGGCTACAGAAACAACTTCATCATGCATTCAGGAAGATGCTAAACAAGGTTGTACATGATGTAACTAACAGTTGTAGTAAGTACTATGAAACCACCCATATAGCATTATTACAGGAAGACTTTTGGTATAAAAATTCCAAACTCTTACTCTCAATTTTCCATACAAATACTATAAATTTAATGAAATAGGTGTTAATCTCCTCCTGATAAATAGATACTCTGTGTTTTCTGGGGGAAAAAAAAAAAGCTTGTTTCAGAGTGGAAGAGTACTGCACTGTAGTTTACTCAGTGCCCAGTGCTTTTTTCCCTAACCCAACCTGAAAAGACCTTGGTCTGTGACATCATAAAATAATCAACTTTTTTAAAGTGTCTAACTAGTTAGAGAGATAAATAATTTTCTGCTCAGTCAAAACTGTTGAAGTAAATCTCTATCACAGTTGAGGAAGTGTGATAGAGGTACTTTTGTAGCCTAGCATCCTAAATTTAGTCATTATTTGTTTGTATCCTTAGTTAAATTAGAGTGCGATGTATGGCAAGTTGCATAGAGTAGAATAGCTTTTGTAGCATTAAGAAAACATTTCTCTGTTAAGAAAAATGTTACCCAGTACAAAATTCCTAAATCTTAAATAATAAATAATCATTTAAATACAAGCTATCTAAAACAAAAAAAAACAGAAATCGAGCTCTATCAAAGGAGAATGAAATTTTAAATTGATTTTGAAAGGGCTAAGATTTTAGCCATGTTCATAAAAATGAAATTCACTTTTGGATTATTTTTTAAATTTATTAAAAAATTATTCTAAATCGACCAAAATCTTCATGAGTTCACTGAATACTCATGCTTTGTTCAATTGACCACTTCAGGTATTCATAAGATAAAAATAAAAGACAAAAAATAACTTAAGTTTATTTTTTTTGCATTGGACTCCTTTTTTTAGTCCTCACTTTTTTTTTTTTTTAAATCAGTGAGAATTTACATTCATGTTATTATGTTCAAGAGCAAATCATCTCTTTGAATATGGCCTTAACTTACTTGTAGAATTGGAAAGAGTTGACCACTCAGCACCCTGAGTACCTGTTTTTGACTCTTGTTCCTTGTGGTACCCTCATGGTGACTGACAGGAGATACACAGCTGGAGGGGTGGAGCAGAGTTTCTCCAAATGTGTCACATGCATGGAGGAGACACAGCAGAGGACACATATAGTGAGCTCAGTGTTTTGCATAGAGGGCTCCTGACATCCATGAGCAGAATGACCTCTCAAAACAACTTATTGTCTCTGTTAAGGCTCAAAAGAGGACAGCCTACAGCTGAGTACTGCCCTGATAGTTTTTCTCTAATTTGTTCTCACTAAAGAAAAACAAGGATGTGAATATGAACAATGGATGCTGAGGGTCGAACTAACAGTGGTAAAACCCAATGATATTTAAAGTAAAGTAGAGGATAATTTTTTCAATGTTTGAAATTGATTTTAAAGGCATTCATGTATGTATTTGGGCATTTATAAAGGTATTTAGAGATATACAAGGCTAGAAGATTGGCATCCTCTACTTCTAAAAACCCAATCCTCTTCTCTGAATACAAGTCAAATATTTAAATTAATCTACCATGGAATGACAGGGTCAATTACTTACAGTTTTGGAAGATCCAAAACCACCTACATCCCCATATAACAAGTGACACAACAAATATTTTGTCATACAGAGTCTCAAGTCTCGTTTTGTTGTTTTTTGGGGTTTTTTTAAACAGAATTATTTGTCATACAGAACAGTCTGGAGATACCCATCAGCTTTTATCTGACTTGTAAAGATCCCATTAGAAAATACAGTGCTGAAGAATTAGAATAGCACTTTTCTTACAGTCCTGCTATTGTGGATATTTAAAGGGTTAGCTTAACTGTTCTAACTGCTGTTTTGAGGATGGTAGACTACCACTGAACACCTTGCATTTTATTTCCAGTAGAGATTTTAAAATGTTAGCTATTTGTTTAAATTCAGATTTAATAAGAATGCTAATCCATATGAGGTATCAACCACCTGGTTAATATAATGAATTTTATACCTTTAATTGAAAATCTCAGTTTATGTTACAGCATATGAAGGGATTGCTGGTTTTTGTCGATATAGATTGCTTGGTGACTTTTCTTAAATATTTAAACAAAACTTTAGACATAGTTCCAGCTTCTCATTTCCTTGGGTTTGTTGCAAGTTCATCTTCCCTAAAAGCTAAACAAGAACCAGGAGAAAGACGGGTAAAAAATGTGAGGATAGGATGAGCTCACACTTTGTGACTTGTTCCACGCAGATTTTCAAAAAAGGTTGTTCTGCCACTTGTGATTTTGACAGATGCTTAGGTCTAACAGAATCCTCATGGCTTTAACCCTAAATCTGTATGTTAAAGCCATAATGAGACTATGACAGGCCAGAGGAAGAGCCTCTTTCTTCTCTCCCTTAACACCTCTTGTATTCTGTATAACTATTAACTTCAGTGGAATTGTTCCCAACTTGCAATTGTCAAACAGAAACACAATCAGACTCTTAATAGCTGGGTTTTGCAGAAGCATACAATATATATTTTCTCTCTTCTATAACTGTCCTGTGTTAGATTGGTACCATATTTCCAGGGTCATGCCAGTCTCATTGTTGATACTGGTGCATAAAAAAAAAGTGGATGTTTGGGCAGAAAACCTTAAACACTGGCAACAGAAAACTTTGACTCCTATCCAGCTAAAAACATCCGTGGTCTTGGAGGTTATGCAAGGCTCTGGCTACAGATGCTGGCTGTTTGACAGAACAAAATATTCAGACAGGTTGGCCTCCACTGCAAGGTCAAATAAAAGTGTCTCTGTGTGTGGCAGAGAAAGTTTAGTAGCTGTGAGGGAAAGAAATATCAGAAAACTTCTATTTGTTGCCTGGTGATCCAGATAAAATTAGAGACTCTTCGTGCTAGTCACTGTAAGGCAGAGTAGCACCATACCTTGGGACACTGTACAGTTAACATATATAATGACATTGCCAAAAACTTTAAAAAGTATTTATTCTCACAGCACTCTCATTAGGCATAGGAACCAAAGTCTCCAAAGCCCAAACTCATCACACCTACCTTGAGGCATTTGTCTGGGGTCATTAAGGCCCAATAAATAGTGATCACACCGAATAAATAGTCAGTGGTTCAGCCCATCTAAATTTCCCTGGCCCTGTGGAATTATTTTTTTTCTCCACTAGCAATCCAGTCTTCCTTTAGTGCCTAAATTTAATGGGACGAATCCAGACATTAGTGATTTTTTCGCTGACTTCACCAGCTATAGGAGAGACTGTAGCTGAGCAGGAGTACAAGTCAGATCTCTTAGGTGTCAGGCCTTAATTACTGAAATGTTCTGCCATTCATCTTCCCCCTAGACACAGTGGTGAAAATCAAAGGAGAATAGAATTGCTGAGTAATTATCCTGAGATGACCCACATCCTGTGTGTCACCTATGTGTATTCTGCTGGTTTTCTTGTTTCCCAGCAGTTCTCCAGACATAAATTGGTATTTCTCATATTTTGTCCAATGATGGAAGCTTCTTTGTCCTTTTTACTTCCTATTGCTCAAACAAGGCCACATAGTTCAATGTAAACAACAACATCTCTGTCAGGGAGTTGCTGGAATCTTCTTTCATAAGTGTCAACACTTATTCTCTATGCTCCAAGCTTCCATACTGGGAGCCACCTAGTCATAGCAGAATACAATTTGCAAAGAGAGCATTTATTCTTTCATTCCAAAATGCTATAGACTCAGTTATAGAGATAGCTTACATGACTTCCTCACATTTTTTCAAGATAAATGGTATTCATTACATTTAACATAGCTTCTAAAAGTTAGCTCTTTATTTCTAAGTAAGTAATTCCATGTGCTGTACTCACTGGCCAGGAACGGACATTTTTGGGTGGCAGCACACCACTCTCTTGTCTTTAAATCTGTGTTGGGATATTTTCTGCAAGTGTCTGTATCCTTTTAGGTCTATAAGGGAGTCCCAGGGCAGAGTGCATTGGAATCTGGACCTTTAACATCTGTACAAAGCAGAGGAGGCATATGGAAACATAAGCAGAGCATCACATTTCACTGTTATCTCAAGTGTCACACTGAACAAAACTGGACAATGGCAGCAAAAGACTGGTCAGAGTATACTGTCAGATACATCAGGTATTTTGATATTTCAAATGTACTGAGACATTTCGCCTTGGAAAAATGTAATTAAAACATTGAATCTCGCAATCAAAGATGGAGGAGTCAGAAAATAAAGGAAGGATGCCGGTCCTTTTACCAGATTCTTGTCCACTGAGTTGAACAAAATGAAGATCTGTGTTGATTCTTCCTACATTATTAATATGCATATTTCTTTGGAAAGAAAATATGCTGGGCAACTGCTTGTTTTGTGAGACACACACAGAGCTCAACTGAAGATTTGTCTATCCTTAAAGCAGGATTTGGACCAGATGAGAACTGAAGCATGTTAAGACAGTCAATAGTTTTCTAATTAACATATTTATGGGATTACTGAAGCCCAGAAAAACTACAGGGAATTTGAATAGTGCAGATTTGATCAGGGAAATAAAGATTCTTTTTATGTATGACTGCAGCTATTTACAAAAAAACTTTTAAAATACATTTCTTTATTTCTTCTCAAGCTGCCTAGCTTCATAATATTTATAAGTAGTTTCATGTCTATGTGTTCATTTGATGTTGTACTTCCGATTAGTCAGGACAGAATTCTTAACTATGCTAAAACAGCATATGGTCAATGAGGGCTCAGTAACTTCCAGCAATACTTTTTCTTTGAAGTTACTTTTACTACAGATAGAAATGTTAGAAATGTAGTAATGATGATAGTAATTTATTTGTTACTACAAATTATTACATTTTACACATTGCTATCATCAACTTCAAACAAAGTATCTTAAATAAGAAAACTTGTAACAGCCTAACTACTATTCTCAATTTATGGCAGACTCTCAATTTATATTCAGCCATACAGTCAAAACAGTAGAGTTCTTATTTTATTATTCAGTTGAAGAAACACAGACAGGCTGAACAGCTGGGTCATAAGAAGACACTTCTCTAGAAATCTAACCAGAGCAAAAGTATAGGTACTTCATGCAAAACTCAGAAAAAAGAAAGTGCTTTATGTCTACATGTGAATATTTAATGAGCCCAAATTTTCTCCTAAAGCAATATTATAATGCAGATTGAGTTTTGAAGGAATTCAGGTTCTGTACTTCAATTTTGATGAAAAAAAAAAAATCAGACTGCTTTCATGTAAAAACAGAAAGGAATTGAAGGTCAGACTTCCGAATTAACATAATTTTTAACATCATGACTAACATAATGATTATTAATATGAAGGGGAATAAAGTATCATTCTTTTTGAAGTCAACAGCTCCTGTAATGTTTTGATTGAAATGACAGCTGGACTACCCTGATACTATGAAAGTCTATGGTGATATCTTCTGCTAGAACACAACTTTGAAGGTCACTGAAGGAAATTGTTCTTTTTCCAAGACAGAGAAAGAGAGATACTGGATTGTGATCTCTTCTCTCAGAGACTTCTTTTACATTTTCTGTTTAACATCCACTGTTAAGTCACATCAGCTGCTTTAGGAACTGGGATAGAGACCAGAATTCCTGCACTACTTCATCACAGAGAGAGATTTAAACACAGGTGTGGGGAGAGAGATTTAAACACAGGTGTGGGAGGGGTGTCAGCTCAATTTCATAATCTCTTCTATATGGTGTCCAGATTTGGTAAGAATGATGGCACCATTCCAGAGCATGCTTTAATCTTTCATTTAGAGAAGATTTTGGAAGACTGGACATCATCACTATGTGAGAACTTGAGCACTGCTGGAGTGTGTCCAGAGAAGGGCAATGAAGATGGTGAAGAGTCTGGAGGGTAAGCCATATGAGGAGTGACTGAGGCAGCTGGGATTGTTTAACCTGGAGAAAAGGAGGCTCAGGGGAGACATTATTGCTCTCTACAACTACCTGAGAGGAGGTTATAACCAGGTGGGGATTGGCCTCTTCTCAAAAGCAACTCGTGACAGGACAAGAGGAAACAGCCTCAAGCTGTACTAGAGGAGGTTCAGGTTGAACATCAGGATGAATTTCTTCACTGAAAGGGTGGTTAAGCATTGGAAAAACTTCTCAGGAAAGTGGTGGAGTCACCATCCCTGGAAATGTTCAAAATGTGTGTGGATGTAACACTCAACGATATGGTAGTGCTGCTGGGTTAAAGATTGACTCAATGATGTTGGAGGTCTTTTCCAGCCTCAATTATTCCATGTTCGATCCACTTTGGGTGAAAATATGAGGAAAGACTAAAACCAAATTGTCTCTTTCTCGAGCATTGTTCTAACTTTTTATATTTTTCCTATTGCTTTTATGATTTCTATGAAAATGAATGTGTGTTCTGGAATGTTTATTACATCTCAGTTCTGCACATAAGAGTTTTCACTAGCTGCATATTGTGTGTCTGCTCCCTGGGAGATCTGGAAAAGATACATTACACTGAAGAAGCTCTCATTTGATCTGGGCCCTCTGACTTCTGAGGTAAAGACATTGATCGTAAAGACTGATCACTGATCTCAGGCTGAATGGCCAGAACTGGTTGACTATTACTAGACAGAGAAATAAGCTATCTTCTAAACACAAATTGCCTAGATCAAGCCTAATAGCAAGTACTGAAGAGATGCTTTTAGAGTTTCTCCTGGTCAGGAGACTATTTGTCATCCTAACATGCTTTTACTGGGCCGCTTTGTCCCCCCCAGATTAATTACTTGAAGACTCAGCTACAGGAGTTCTTATGTAAGAATGGAGCCACACACATAAAGAGGTTCCAGCTAATGCAAGAACAGCAACACATAGCTTATTTTAATCTTGGAAATCCAGCTTTCTATGGCTCACCTTGGACTCAACAGAGAGCAAGATGTTGCCTGAAATCCCTCCCAGTTCACAGTCTCCACCATAAATCCTTGAAACTTCCATAGTGTCTTTGCCAATATCAATCTAACCACATAAATTTCTCCAAAAGCTAGTCAGCTCTTATAGGAATAAGTGGATCACCCGTATGAAATTTCAGAGAAATAAAAAACTTGCTGAAAGCAAGATTTGAAGGATACTTCACAAACTTGATAGTGAGCACACCACTGTGAGCCTTTCTGGCCTGTGTTCTGTAACTCACAGAAGCTTTCCCATCAAGTATGAAACTGAGGAGACATGTAGAGAGGGAAATATAGTGAAATACATTATATCCAACACCTTGAAGAATCATACTCTGCTAATTTCAAAAAGTACCATAAAGTTAATGAAGGTTCCGATTTATACACCTCCTTCAAAAGGTAGAGTGCAAATCTGTGAAGAAATCCCAACCAGGTTAAAAGTTCCTGCTTGATATCTAGAGTTGTTTACATTTCAGATTACTTTTTGTTAGTATGCTGTTCTGTGAGGAAAGTTAGTGTAAAGGTCCCTGTATTATCCTGTCAGTAGATTCCACAAATAAAACATGACAAAAATGAACACAAATACTTCAAATACGGATTAACAATATGTAAGAATACCACATATTGGACTTCAATATTTATCAGATTAAAAAAAATAAAAATCAGTTGTTTCCCCCAGAAACCAAACTTCTTTCAGAAGTGTAATTTTATGGAAGAATTTATAGTAATCATGAAGAACATTTAAAATTTCAGACTATTATTTCACTTCATCTTTGGTATTTTTGCAATTTTGTCTAGAAAGCTAACAGCATTTCTGAAAAGAGATTCGATGAAAATACTTTCTGGCTTTCATATTTCAGAATTTTGCAAAAATACTTTTTTTAATAAAAAGCCCTCTATACTGTACAGGTAGGAAAACTTTTTAATGCTACTTTTCTTTTTAAAATACTACTTCAAGCTTGTTTATCATTTCTGTGCAGATTTAACTGTGTGTTGGCCTATTTTATATCAGCAAAGTTACCCAATAACCAGCAAGCAACATGCATGAAAACTGTCCCCTCAAATCATACTCACAGAACACTGGACTCAGTAGTATCTCAGATTCCCTTCTTTCCCATTGGTGATGTGATTTATTCCCAAGGCAGCAACAAAACTTTTAAAGTAAACAGTGTATGGACTTTGACCTGTGCTGATCTGAGAAACAAGATGGATGAGCTGCTTTGTGAGGTTTCACAGACCTCATCCCAACTCTCATTCCACAGTGGTGCAAAGTTTGCACTGCAGATGCAGCTGTAAAGTCAAGACCTTCATTACCATGGACTTGTCCTTAACTTTCCTTCATTATCTAGTAGTTCAAGAAATAAAACACACTACAATAGCTACATGTTTCATGTCATACTGTAAAAAGATGACATTATTTCAGCACCTATTATGCTGAAGTATCCATCTCTGTGTTTAATATTCCTAGCACATAAGTGTTGTTTTAATGTTACGCCTGCAGTAAACTTGACCCAGCATGTTCCAAGTTTGCCAATAATTTTACATAACTCTCACTGGTATAGCCTATGCTAGAAATAAACTCTAAAACTAGGGACATGGTAAAGGTATGTAAAATAATGAGAAGAAGGCAGAAGGGAAGATTTTGTTCTTCTTGTCTCAGAATACATTAAACAGGGCACATTCAGGACAGATGGAAGAAAAGAAAATAACATAAATGAAAAACACTTTTTCTTATAGTAGCAACTATGATGTGAATTCTTTACCACAGTAAGCCTTTAAAGAGTGTAATTTGGTGCTGTTCAGTACATAATAGCACATGTATATAGATATCAGAAATCCAATGAATTATTATTTTAATTGCAAGGAACATTTTAGAATGGGTACTAAAATATGTGTTTTGAGGTTTAAGTCAGCTTCTAAACTGTTATAGTTCAGAATGTGCCTGTGCAGAGCAGATAGTTCTGCTGTCTAATGAAGTGTCCTTACATTAACTTATAACTCTGGCTCAAGGCAACAATAAGAACCAGACGGAATGAATCATTCCTACTTTGTAATATAACAAGACCTATCAGAGCATCATAGAATCATTTATGTTGGAAAAGACCTCTAAGATTTCCTTTTTCTCCAAGAATTGAAAACTTGATCATTTTGAGATCACTGTGCCCAATATGGCCTCTGACCATCATAACACCCACCAGTTTTAGTCTGTTTGTGAAAAACAGCTCCAGCTGTTGCTTCAGTTTTCAGAAAAGATAAATATAAGAATTTTATGTCTGCATGCGCAGGTGTACTCAGATACACAGGAAAATTGAAAACCAGTTTGAAGGCAATATTGGAAAAAACTTCAGCAGGTTTAAGATGCTGTAGTGGCTAAAATAATTCGTAGAAAGATTTGGGAGTCTGTCTTCCATTTCTCAATCCAATCTATATGACCAAAGTCCATCAGTACATGTTCAAGTGGAAACTGGAATTTAAAGACATTTTTTGTGTCATTTCAACCGTAACACATATAGAGCTTTTTTTTCAACAAGGCCATTTTAACAAAGCCAAGGGTTTAAAAAAAAAAAATCTCCTTTATAAATATAGCATTTAGAAAGCATAAGCATGATCTGCATGGATTGTAACTACATTGACTTTAATGGAGTTCCGGAGCAACAGTGTATTTCTTCCCTTGCATCCTAGTTCTTCACAGAGTAGATCTGATTTTCAGTAAGAACAGAAGGGAAATATTATGTAATCTGTTATATTTTTTTAAAAATACATTTTACTTTTATATGTACTTCTTGCACTAGTTTAAGGAGAGCCATCTAGCATCAGAAAACTAACAAAATACCTATAAACGCATAGAACCGTAGAGAACTATGCATTTAACTGGAATCTACTAAATGTATTTCATGGCAGATGAAGAACCATAATCTGAAACATACTGTCTCATTAGTGCTAACTTTATGAAAATGAAAACCATTTAGAGTGGTTTTTTGCTGTATTCTTATGGGGATAGTATAGTATATGTATCAGCACAGAGTTCAGCTTTTCTGTATACAAAATTCCTCATTCTAACTTTAATTGTATTTGTGCACTGTAAAAAAGGCGCAAAACAAACAAAAACCCCCACACCTGTTTTCATGAAGACAAAGATCTGCTACAACTGGCTCTTTTGTTTTTAGGCAAAGAGCAAACTAGCTTTCCAGATAGTAGCAGGAAAAAGTGACTACTCAAAGGTGTAAAATAAAATTGGTTTAGAGCATTCAGTCCAACAAGAGCAGGCTACTAAGAAGTCTAAATAATAGAAATAATTGATTTATACTTACCTATAATTTTATTCAGAGGAATTCTTCATCTATCTTGTTGTTTTTATTGAAAGTCTTAGTTTTGGTGGTGAACATTCTGTGGCACTACTAAGAGCTTGTTGAAAATGAGAGTAGTTAAAATTGCTCATAAAAATGCAAAACATTCTTCTCTTTTTATGCATTTTCTTCATTGAACTCTATAAGTGAGCTATCTAAACAGGATTCTTTATGCGTTAATAAAAAATAATTCATCTGAGTCTAGGCAGACTTTGAGCTTTTTCTCCTCACTGAGGCATAAAAATTAAAATCCTAGGACTTAAGATAAATTGAAACTCGAAGGATCAGCACAAAGCCGAAACTTGTTGAGGCAGGGCAGACTATGCCCCAATTCTACCACTGCAACTTTCACTGTTTTTCATCATTGCCTTTCTTCTCAGAGTTCTGGAAGGGACCTAAACTGGTATCCAGCCAGGAGGTAGAGGGCCTTTGCAGGAAGTCAGCACATATTCCAAAGCTAATCTCTCGGAGGGAAAAAATAGCATTATTCTTCAGGGACTGGGTATTAGATTATTCAGCAAGATCTGTTTAATTTAACTTGTCTTTTTTAATGTATTATTCATTATACAAAATTCCCACAACAGAGCAATAAGAAGGTCAGTATGATAGCCTGCACCAAAATAAAAGGTAATTTTTTTTCTGGGTTATACAGCAAAAAGATGAATAATTAGTATGATACAAAAGAAACAGGTGTATAAAGATGAAGGAGAGTGAACCAATTATTGTTAACTGGTGATGACAGAAGTTAGAATCATCACGTAAGGATGATTCTGGTATTCCAGTATACAGTCTTATGATTTAATGAGTATTAAAATGCAAAACATCTGCTGCACATTATGATTGTACATAATGAATATATCTCTTACTCTTTTGTAAATTGATGCTTGCACATTGGACAAGTGATTATGCAGATTTTTATAGAACAACATTATCACAGATTGGGTCATGTTAGGAGGGACCACAGTGGGTCCTCTTGTCCAACCTCCCTGCTCAGGCAGGATCCTCCTAGAGCACATGGCACAGGACTGTATCCAGATGGTTCTTAAATTTCTCCACTGATGGAGACTCCACAACCTCTCTGGCCAATCTATTCCAGTGCTCAGTCACCCACACAATAAGGTTCTTCCTCATATTCAGGTGGAAGTTCCTGTTTGTCAGTTTCTGCCTGTTGCCTCTTGTCCTATTCCTTGGTGACATTGAGAAGAGCCTGGCTCTGTACTCTTGACACGCTTCCTTCAGATACTTATAGACATTGATGAGGTCTCCTCTCGAGGCTGAACAGAGAGATATTCCAGTTCCTTAATCACCTTCATAGTCCTCTGCTGGACCCACTCCAGGAATTCATGTCTCTCTTGTATAGAGGAGTCCAGAACTGGACTCAGCACTCCAGATGTGGCCTCACTAGGGCTGAGTAGAGTGGCAGCTCATTTCAGAGACAACTTTGCTTTCCTAATACTCATGTATTCTCTTTTTATTATTAATAAATTACAAGCTTTTAACTTTGAAAGTTTTAATATTTCAGAGGGAAAAAAAAGGTGTTACTGATGCTAGCAGTACATACATGGTAATTGCCAGTCTTAATATTCTACTGCATTTTTCTATGTGTACTTGCATTTGAGTAGAGTATAGGTCAGTTCTTTCTAAATTTGCTTAAGGACTCTTCACTTCTCCTAAATAACTCAGGAGTTGTATTTCTCAAAAAGTAGAATCTAGTCAAAGATTAAAAGATAAGGAACAAGAAGACAACAGAGTCTCTGATTTGTATTTCTGCTTGATTTACTTGAGCAGGATCAAATATGCTACTGGCAGACCAAACTGTGTGCACTATTAGTTCACACCTAAATCCTGTTTACAAGACTTAAGTGACCTTCAATGTCAAAACAAAGATGAATGTAATCATTTATGAGTAAACCAGGACGAAATGCAGCAAAAGGCCTAAATAATTTTTCTAAGGTCTAATTTCAAATGCAGGATTGTTTGTACTGAAGCAGAAACTCTCTTGAGAGACAAGAAATTCAAATGACCACAAATTTCTTAAAAACTAAAGGATAACATATTTTTCCCTTCTGATTCTTCTGCACAAATATTACTCTCTTTCCATTGTTTCTGCAGAGTTTTGAGAACTGATCTGGGTGTCTTACAAGTACAAAATATCTGCAATGTGCAAATGGAATAGTATTTTCTTGGAATTAGCTCTCAGACTACCTGGAATAAGTTTAAATAGTAAAAGCTGTAACAATACTAATTATGTTAGCATAGGATTCTAATCTTATAACATTTCATAGCCCTCCACAGACCTATCTGTCATTTCATAGAATCAAGTGGTAGTGCATTCAGTGCCCTATAAAGTTATAAATTGGTGCCCCAGTTTTTCAGACGTAATAAGTAAACTGAACAAACAGCAGAAATGTCTATTTGCATCCAAATGCATGCTTTAAGATTTTCGTGTTAGTGGCTTGGCACCTGTGTGTGTAACTTGGAATT
>JAWWES010000115.1:97766262-97819872 GCA_035583135.1 Lophotriccus pileatus | reverse complement strand
ACTGTAGTATAATGATCTGTCTGGGTAAAACTGTGTGACCTGTCTGGGCTTTCTGACAGACTATGACTCTCTATTCAAAATATGTTGCAAATAGAACTCACCCATCTTCATCTCTGTGCTCAAATGATCCCTGTAATGTTGATTAAGCTGTAACAGATGATGAAAGCAAATTAATTGTATTTCTAGGTATCAGCTGCTCCATCAGCAAGGAGAAAATCACAAATACAAAAGATTAAATGAGCAATGTGATAAAAATTATATCCCTGTACTTTAAAAAGTCCTAGTGATTTTAGGAATCTTAGAAGTTTCAAGATTGTGTCTGTCTTCAGACTAGGGTGATAAATCCACAATATTTGTAAAAGCAGAACGAGCATCCTCAGAACATTCAATGCATAACACCACCAGTAGCAATTTTATAGCAGTTTTTAATGAAAGTGCTATAAGCATTTTAAACAAGACATCCTGTTTTATTAGCCTTATTTTACAGTTGTGGTGGAACAAACATACCGAAAAAGTGGTAAGAAACCTGATGGGAACAAGATCACTACTGAGGTCTTACAATTCCAAATTCAGCTACTCTTTATTATACTGTTCTTAGGCTACCTTGTAGCTGTCCTGAAGATGTAGACTGTTCAGAAAGGAGACATACAACTTTATGTGCTGCTCATGACCTTAGGAGGATATGTATGTAGTAGTTGCAGTACAAGTGTGTGCATGGATATGAGAATCCACAACAAAATTGCTACAGTGATGTGGATTCAATATTAGCTAATCTTTGCACCTACTTCCACTCTGATGCAGTTCCACACTAGCCCTTCAGTCAGCACTCCATAGGCCACAGCCAGGATACTGCATCTGGCTTTGGAACCCAGTGGCAGAATGAAACCAATAAACAGGAGAGAGTTCAGTGGAGGACTATCAGGATGGCCAGGGATGAGAGCACTTGCCCTGTGAGGAGAGGCTGAGGTACCTTGGCTTGTCCAGCTGTGATTTTGTGAAGGGAAATATTCTGCTTCTATTCAGGACAATTTTACCATATATGCAGGCTTTGTGACATGTGAAAATCTTGTTAACGCTGTGATATTATTAATAAATAAAAATATGCAATCCTTTACCTACTCTGCTCATAATCTGTAAAATTGCTTTGTCAGCAATTTTGGCTACTAATGACTGTGGATGTATAAAAAGAGATTTAAGGGCACTTAGAAAATCAGAACCTATCAGACTGAATTAGGTTTCCCTTTAGCCTGGAAACAGATGTTTTCACTGTAGGGGGAAAAAAAAAAAAGGAAAAAAACCCAAGGGTGTTTTTTACATGGAAGTGTATTGCTTAGAGTAGAAATAACAAAAGAACAATACAGTACAGGAATTAAAGTACAGAATGAATAAATGAACATCTGTTCCCTGTTCAAGACTGTAAATATTTCAGTGTAATCGGAACCACAAATTCTAAAGTAAAACAAAACAAAAAATATCTACTGCTAGATATTTTATTATTACAAATTCTGGCATGATAAATATAACATGACTTGAGAGATAGCATTTAAAATTACATGTTCTACAGCAAAGTGTTTAGAAAAGCATTTATGCAAATCTTGTCTAAACCTTAATCTTGAAAATAATTAAGCACATGCACACTTGTACCTGTGAAAAATTGCTCAAATGAGTCAAGTTATTAAGCTTAAAAGAATGGAATAAAAACAATACAGAGAGGACCATTTATACTAAACAGGAATCAGAGGATAAAACAATGTTGTCTTTGGACTAAACTGACTTAGGTATCACACTCTATTAATTTCCATGAAAGTCTTCAGAAATAGAATACCTGCATATAGGTGCAGTGTCATGCCTGAAGCCTCAAAGCATAAAAAAAATCTACAAAATTAACAATTAACAAAAACTTGATAAATCATATACTTCTAATGGCAAGTATGTTTTCTAAGAGGAAATGGAAACATTAAATGGGCCTTCAATGTGTAGAGGACTGTGAAAGTCCAATATTAGATATTTCAGACTAACTAAATGCACACAGTACAACTGTTCCGAGCATATCTTCAGCATGAAGATATGCTGAAGAATCAGATTTCTATTCATGTGTACAGACACTCCATGTTGCATCTGTACCATTTCACTTTTCTGTGTCTATCCACATTTGCATCCCCAGCTCGTGGTTCCCTCAAAATAGCCCTGCTTGTGAAGGTATCACTCTTGACTCCTGAGTAACTTAGTGACTTCATTTCATTACAGACAATTGTTTTAGAGCATTAACGAACACTCCGGTTTAGACCCAAAGCATAATCTTATTGGCACACAAAGACAATGAAAAACAAAACTAAAAAGAATTCAACACATATATATAGTGTGAAATTGGGTATTGAATGAGAATTTTTCTTGGTATTGTTTGGATTATATAGGTTGTTAAAACTTACAATTAGTCTTGTACCTGAACATTAAACCATTAAGTAAATAGTGGGGGCCAACACATACACCATATAATTGATATTGCACAGTGGATGTAAGAATAACAGTCTCAGAAACTGTATTTGCAACAGTTGCAAATGAAAAGACCTAAGAATGGATCTAAGATAGGAATAACCTAAGAATGGATCAGCCACTCAACCTAGGGTAAGGCAATCAATCATTTTGGTGATTATGGTACTGGCTGCCTACATTTTTCATATGTTCTGTTTAAAAAAATCTTTAATCAGATACCATATTCCAGAACCTAAGATTTTATTTGACTCCTGATTGGAGATAATAACAGGGAAAAACCTAACCTCAGTTCCTTATAGAGCAAAAGAGTAAGTAACTAGAAGAAAAGCATAAAACCACCAAGAATTTATAATAAACAACCAAGAATAATTTATCAAAATCAAATGAAAACAAAAACCAGGCTGTCTAAGATTATGAAGATTAAAACTACCAGTCCTTATTTTTAACTGTTAGAATATTACTGGATAGAGAAAAAAATTAATAGGTACAGTTAGACAATTCCAGTTGTTTTGGAAAACTCTTTAGACAAACTCTCCAGTTTACTCAGAAAACTCAGATGATTGAAATGTAATTGTTCACACCTTCAAATCAGTGATTAAAAACCATTAAAAAATAGTAAAATTTCAGAAAAACTGTAATCATTTGAATATGGTATTATCCCTGCTGAAATAATGATCTTATAAAAGTTCTGCTATTCAACCTGCCATGAAATGCAGACATAAAGCATATTCATGCACTTGCAGGTTGTATTTTTTTGTTGTCTTGGTTGCTGTTTGGTTGAGGTTTTTGAGACTTTTTATTGCAGAGTTGTACTCACAGAGTCTGCTAGTCAAAGTCTACCCTGTATTTCCTGATGATATACTATGTTTACCAAACTATCTGTAGAGCCACATCTGTATGTATTCTGTTGTTACAAGCTAATAGGATCCTGCCCTCAAGTGACAAGCATTTCAGCATCAGAAATGGTTAAAAAAGATGGTACACAAATTTTCAACACCATTGGGAATAGACAGAAACTCACTATTTACCAGCTGAGTGTGTATTCCCTGATATTTTGTGTTAAAAGCATAGCTGCAATTTGCCCACACGTTGTCAAAAAATTTGTTATAAAAATGTGGTATTCCAGTGGTTTTGCATGTCATCCTCTGACATATGACAAAGGGAAGTGATTTTTTTTTTTTTGCACGGAAACGTTTTGTAGAGCACTCTTACCTGGATTCAGCGGATTGTGAATTATTTGCAAAAGCAGAGTTATCCTATTTCATACTTGAAACCAGTATATAACCACAAGGGTTTCAAATCCTGTCAGGCATTCAGAAATATGTGGCTCTGATTTTATTACCAGTTTAAAATAGTTATGGAAACACGAATTCATTATAGTTTGTATGTTTTATTTAATATGAATAAAATCAGCAAATTATAGAATCACTAAGGTTGGAAAAGACCTCCAAGATCATTGAATCTAATCTTTGACACAAACCCACCATGTCAACTAGGCCATAGCACTAGGTGACATGTCCAGTTATTTTTTAAACACTTCCAGGGATTGTGACCCCATCAAATCCCTGGGCAGCCCATTTCAATATTTAGCCACCCTTTGGGTGGAGAAATTCTTCCTGATGTTCCACCCGAACCTCTCCTGGCACAGCTTGAGGCCATTTCCTCTTGTTCTGTTTCTAGTTATTTGGGATGATCCCCACCTGGCTACATCCTCCTTTCAGGTAGTTGTAGAGAGCAATAAGGTCATCCCTGAGCCTCCTTTTCTGCAGGCTAAACAACCCCAGCTCCCTCAGCCACTCCTCATATGACTTTCTGTCTGGACCCTTCACCATCTTCACTGCCCTTCTCTGAACTCACTCCAGCACCTCAATGTCCCTCTTATAGTGAGGGGCCCAGAACTGAACACGGGATTCAAGGTGAGGCCTCACCAGTGCCAAATACAGAGGGACAACCACCATCCTAGTCCTGCTGGCCACAGTATATTTGATACAGGCCAGGATGCCATTGGCCTTCTTGGCCACCTGGGCACACTGCTGGCTCATGTTCTGTTGCTGTCGACCACCACCCCCAGATCCTTTTCTGCTGGGCCACTTTCCAGCCACTCTTGCCCCAGCCTGTAGTACCTCATGGGGTTGTTGTGACCCAAGTGCAGGATAGAACTGCAACTTTTAAATGTGACACTGATGATGCATGACTGATTGTGCTGGTTTTGGCTAGGTGAAAGTTAATTTTTTTCATGGTAGCTATTATGGACCTATGCTTTAGGAAAACAGTGTTGATAATTCAGGAATGTTTTTGTTATTGTTGAGCAGTGATCACACAGAATTGAGGCCTTTCCTGCTCCTCACCCCACCCCATCAGCAAGGAAGTTGCAGATGCACAAGAAGCTGGGAGGGAACACAGCTAATTCCAATGACCCAAGGGATATCCCAGACCATATGGCATCATGCTCAGTATATAAAGCTGGGACAAGAATAAGGAAGGGGAATACATTTGGAGTGATGGTGTTTGTCTTCTCAAATCACTGTTACCTGTGATGAAGCCCTGCCTTCCTGGGAATGGCTGAACACCTGCTTGCCCATGGGAAGTGATGAATTAATTTCTCATTTTGGTTTGCTTGCCCATGTGTCTTTTGCTTTACCTATTAACTGTCTTTATTTCAGCTCACAAGTTTCCTCACTTTTACTCGTCTGTTGTCTCCCCCATCCCACTGGGGAAATTGAGCTGGAGGCTGTGTGGGGCTGAGTTGCCAGCTGGGGTTAAATCACAGCATTGTCCAAAAGTCTGTCAAAACACAGTATGTCAGATTCAGCTTCCTTTCACAAACATATCACAATCTGTTTTGATAGGGAAGGGATATAGTTTAATTATTTGGTTTTAATCTGACTCCAGACCTGACATATGGCACCTCATTAAGTTCTCTTTGCTTGTTCTGTTAAAAACAACTATCTGCAAAGGAGGCATGCAATTTCTGGGACAAAAAATAAACTCGTAAAACTTTGTGTCAGCTTGCAAGGTAAGTCAACCTGTACTAAACACCCAACTTTTGGTTTTGAAGGATAACTACCACAGCACATGGTAGTTTATTTGGTAGCAAATAAGCTTTTCATTTACACCTCAGAACTTAACGCAGTTAAATACTGAAAAATCTGAAATCAAATCAGAAAGAAAAGGACATGGGTAAGCTGTTTTCTGACTTAGACAGTACCTTAGTATCATTCAGACTTTTGAAAACCAAAAATGCAATCTGCAGCATGTAGAATTTCAAGACAGATAAAGTGGCTGAGACATTATTTGAAATGGAGAAATATGACAGTACTTTGTCAACCTCACTCAAACACAGCTAGTCATTTAGAATTTAAGCTAAGGTTTTCAGAGGGGATGAATCACAGAATCATTGAATGGTTTGTATTGGAAGGGACCTTAAAGATCATCTACTTCCAACCCCATTGCTGTGTGCAAGGACACTTTTCACCAGAGTAGATTGCTCAGAGCTCCATCAAACCTGGCCTTGAACACTTCCAGGGATGGTGCATCCACAGTTTCTCTGGGCAATAAAAGTCACCAAAAAAACCTCAACATCCCCTTCAAGAACAACACATAAAGCACAGAGTTACCATGAGATATATCATGGAACATTAGGGCAAAACGTTGGTATCTTGAATTTGCATAGCACATTTCATCTGGACAATCACAGTAAGTGGCTTAGGCCCTGCAAAGGTGTTCTGCCTATGGGTTCTCTAAAAACGTATATTGTTC
Source organism: Lophotriccus pileatus (assembly GCA_035583135.1). Classification (NCBI taxonomy): domain Eukaryota; kingdom Metazoa; phylum Chordata; class Aves; order Passeriformes; family Tyrannidae; genus Lophotriccus; species Lophotriccus pileatus. The sequence continues at coordinate 97,813,620 of JAWWES010000115.1, read as the reverse complement.
TCTCACTGAGTGTCCATTTATATTGTTCTTGGTGACCCTCTTTGCCCATGGAAGTGAGCAAGATTTCAGTCCTTGAAGTACAAAACAGTCCAGGGCAACAATATTTTATCCCTAAACTTTTCTGCATAATACAACATACCCCCAGCCTGAGAAATAACTTGAGTTTCCTAAGAGTAATTTTTCTAGGATCTTCCATCTCCCACCATTCTTACTACTTTGATGTGAAGCACCAATCTCCAGACTTTTCTGGAAGCTGTGCAACAGAGAACCAGGTAATTCACATGTCAAGGAAGAGCTCAGATTTCTTTTGCAGTGTATCAGATATTATGTTTACAGTGATATTTAAGTCCTCAGGTATGTGCTGGAAAGACAAATTACAGCAGCAGCAGCTGAAAACCCTATTGTGCTATAATTTACCAACACTGTTTTGCAAAGAATATTTTAATGGAAAGATGTTACTGTTACTTGAGAACAAAACACATTTAGCTTTCCTTAGGAAGCATGTTGCATATTATTAGACAAAAGTTTCTTTATACTAAATGAAGAGGCATGATAGATAAAATTTTCAAGTCAAAACAAAAAGGCAAAGAGTTTGAGCAGCTCTTCAGGAATCCAGAAATCTCTTTCTCATGTTTTTAATATAACAAAGGCTTCAGGTCCTCTGTTGGTAATGTTAAAGCACTGGAGAGATCAAGAAATTTGCAAGGAGTGTGTTATAATTTGACATAGAGAGAATTAAATAACTTGGAGTCTTCAATCCAGAGAACTGACAAGTTTTTCCATAGGGTGAATATCCCCCTTGCTTTTTCCATAGTCCAACTACATAATTTCTTGTGTCATTTGGAAAAAAAAAAAAAAAAAGAAAACAAATTACCCAAGGCTATTTTGCTTCCTTTTTTTTAAATGCCTTCCTTAGTGTTGACAGATATTCAGTATAATTTCTGCTTGTGCTGAGAACGTTGTCATTCCTTCCTAAAGGATGAGGATACCTTTCAAAAATTTCTGTGGCTCTCTGAAAATTTTCTAGCACTGACGATATCCCATATGGCAATCTACTGTGCTAGGTGAAAAATGCTTACATTCCTACTCCAGGCTCAGTTGTTAGTACTCCTTTAGCTTACTACAGGTTTTACAGACATCTCACACAACCCTGGAAACTTGCTATTCAGAAAAAAAGGATAATAAATATAGAAAACTGAGATGTAGTAAACTCAAAACCTTCTTGGGGCAGACAGCATGTCCCCGGAAATCGCAGGAAAATGCATTCAGAAAACTGCAGTGATAATCCAGTGTTCTCTTCTTTTAATTCATCAGTCTTAGTTACATTTATATTTTAGAGGGTCAAACATAGAGCTTTCAATCTTGATAAGTGAAATTGTTCTGCCCAAGTAGCCAGAGCTGCTCTTGTATTTATTAGTGCATTTGTACTGCTGATAGTTGCAGTCACTGATTACCGCCACCAAAGGCCACGCTTTGTGTTCCTGTTGACCCCACATAATTACAAAGTCCCTCTTTCCTCCAGACAGAATGTGATATTTACATTTCTTCCTTTACATTATTTCTTCTCAAATTACGGAGGTGGGTTTTTTTCTCTTTTCCTGAAAACTTTTGATTCATAATCCTGTATTTCATAGAATTATAGAATGATTTGGATTAGAATGGATCTTCAAAGATCATTTAGTCCAACCTCCCTGCCATGGGCAGAGACATCTTTCACTACATCAAATTGCTCAAAGACCCATCCAATCTAATTTTGAACACTTCTAGTGATGAGGCATCCCCAACTTCTGTGGGCAGCCCGTTCCAGTGTCTCACCACTCTCCGTATGAAATATTTCATCCTTACATCCCTACTCTTCTTCAGTTTAAGACTAATAAAAAGTATCCCTCCTTCTGGAAGCCCCCTTTTTATATTATAAGGACTCAATGAGGCTTCCCCAGAGTCTTGTTTCCTCCAGGCTAAACAACCCTGACTCTCTCAGGCTGATTTTGTAGGATTGGTGCTCCAGCCCTATGGTCATCTTTGTAGCCCTTCTCTGGACTTGTTCCAACAGGTCCAATATTCTTCTTGTATCGAGGGTCCCAGAGCTGGACAGACCACTCCAGGAGGGGTCTCATGAGGGCTGAGTAAAGGGCACAATCACCTCTCTTGATCTGCTGTCCAAGCTGCTTTAATGCAGCCTGGGATGTGAGTGGCCTTCTCAACTGCAAGCAATTGCCAAGTCACATCCCACTTTTTGTCCAACAACACCACAAAGTCCTTCTCAGCAGGGCTGCTCTTTGTCCATTGTTTTCCAGGTCTCTTGCACTCCCTTGGGCTGCCTGATGTGGGGGTGGGGGTGGCTGCTGTTACTCCTGCCCTCCCCACGCATGCCTCCTCCTCTACTCCCAGGCAAGCTGCCAGCCCTGGACAGGTCTTGGTTCTTCCTTGGGATTCCTCCATCTCAGGAACCCCCTTCACTTGCACACCGTGATCCCCCACTCTACTGTGGGACATACCTTTTCCAGAGCTGAGAAAGCTTAAAATAGAATATTTTCCATAATAAATAGGGGATTTTCCTCATGAAGTGCAAATTCCTGTTTCAAATGACAGACAGCATTAGACAAATATATTATAAACATATTTCTCCTGTGTAATCTACAATTTCGTGTTACTGAAATGATGATCAAGACTATCATCACATTTACATTTTTCCATTTTTGTCTTCAATAAATACGAGTTTCATAAAAGACTGTGATCTTCAGCAAAGCAAAATCTTTTAGTTATGACCCGGCAAACAATTTTAGTAAAGGAATAGATAACATATATGAAAAGTTTCCCACTGCTTAATAAAAAATTTCAATCAATCAAGATTTTTCCATCTTCCTTAACATTTGAAAACTCTATGAAAAGTAAAGTTAACTGAAATGGTATTAGCTGTAGGATAAAATTTTGATTACATCTGGAAAAAAAAGGAGTCAGAATGGAAAAATATCAACTATGTAGAAAAAATTTGAATTGCTTGACAAGTTTTGAAATCCTTTAGTGATACCCAGATAAACCTCAGCAAACTTAAATTAGGCTGAATAATTTTTAATTAATGTACCACATTTGTACCTTCCTGTGTTTACAAGCATGAATCGTATTCAAAATCAAACAGCCAACACACAAGACTGTCTGACAAAAAAAAAACCAAAAAAAACAAATGAGAAACCAAAACTGGTCTTTGTCACACCTGTATGCATTTACAGTTTAGTTATTTAGTGATGGCAACACCTATGAAGAAACTGATGAAGCATTTATTACAAAGAGCAACAACCTGATTACTTTAAAATATGATTTTTTTTTATAATATCTGGAGTTACAGTTCAGAGGTAAGTAGTTATGGTATAGTCTGCCATGGTATTCAGCTGTGAAAGAAGAAAAGTGACTCCTTATGTTGGTTTGTTGACATCTGTATTAAACCCAGATGTTCATTATAGACTTTTCTAAGCATTGTCACTTAGAAATAGATCACAGATGTTTTCTAGAGGAGATGGAGAAGTAAAACTATTATTTTTTTATACACAAACTTAAAAAAGCACAACACTTTCGTTTTACTCACTGTGTAGAATACCAGAAACAGGATTATGCAGCTCAAAGTTCAGAACACAGGAGAAGTTTCTCCTGCTGCCATGATTTTATCACAAACCTGAACGTTATTACCTAAGCTGACAAATGTTGGCATCTGTCAGTGAAGATGTTTCCACCCTTTAGACTTTTCCACCACAGCAAGTTCAACATGGTGCAAAAATAAGATAAGTTTTTGGGGTGCTTTTCCACCAAGATAACAAGCAAATCTTTGTGTAGCCTTTCCATCATATGGGTAAGTCGAGTGCAGGAAGCTGACCTGCTGCACTGATCCTTGTTTTTTTAAGGAGACACAGAGTTACCAGGGACTTGGCACCACAAATTCAATTTTTTACTATTTTTTCCTCATTTTCATTTTGATTATAATAAATACTTCCAGTGCAAAGCTGTAATGTGCTGCCCCCACACCTATCAATGAGTAAAGAACTCTTGCTGTGATGAGAATTTCTAGTCCTTAATAAAGAAGGCAATTGGGATAAGGGTCATTATAATCATTGAACTGAATAATAGTTCAATTGCACGAAATACCACTATATGCTGGCTGCAAAAAGGGTGGCTTTTCAGGGGATTTGCAGGGTGATGAAGTACTTACAAACAACAGTTGCATAGTGGGTGAAGAAAAAGTTTTGAGTGATGAGATGGCTCCTAATGTGCAAGCTGGAGAGGCAGAAGGCTGCCTTGGCTGAATAGAAATCTTCTCTTGGAAATAAGGCAAAAAAGGAAGGTATATGCCCAGTAGAACCAAGGTCAAGAGACACAGGAAGAATACAGAGATGCTGCTTGCCATAGCTGGGAGAAAATTCATGCAGACAAAGCTCAATTGGAGTTGAAGTTGGACAGAAATATAAGGGACAATAAAAAGAGGTTTTTCAAATATTATAATGGCAATAGGTGGTATGAAAATATCATCAGCCTGTTACAGGATGGTCACCTCACAAACAGAGACAAAGGCAGAGACAGGGCAGAGGTGTTTAATGCTTTCTTTGCTCCTCTCTTCAACACCGATTATGGAACAAGGGGAGCTCAGTGACCTGAACTGAAGAACCATGATTCTGAGAATGATCAACTCCCGGGCAACCCTGAAATCGTGCAGGATCTGCTGCTTCAGCTGGATCTCTACAAATCTATGGGGCCTGATGGGATTCATCCCAGAATCCTCGAAGCACTGGGTGATGTCACCTCAAAACCTCTCTCAATGATTTTTGAGCAGTTTTTGCAGTCTAGAGAGGTCCCAGCTGGCAAATATTGCCCCAATTTTCAAGAAGGGCAAGAAGGAGGACTCTGGAAACTACAGGCCTGTCAGTCTCACTTGAGTGCCTGGTAAAATTATGGAGAAGATAATTCTGGGAGGTATTGAAAAACATTTGAAAGACAATACAGTCATTGGTCACAGCCAACATAGCTTCATGAGAGGAAAGTCCTGCTTATGAAACCTGATTTCCTTTTATGACAAGGTAACCCACCTGGCTGATCAAGATAAGCCAGCTGATGTCATCAAACCAGAGACCTATCACTAGTGGGGTTCCACGGGGCTCCATCTTGGGCCCTATGCTCTTCAATATCTTCATAAATGACTTAGATGCAGGACTGGAAGGAATACTGCACTGGTTTGGGTCCAGGGAAAGCAGCGAGTCCGCTGAGAAGCCCCTGGTGCTGAGCAGAAGGCAGGCCTCTGCTCCGTGTGAGAGCAGCGGGCCTCAGTCCCGGTGTAAGCTGAATAACCACAGGTCACACAGGGGTGGTAGAGAATGGCAAACTCCTTTATTAGACAAAGGAAGGGTTTTTTATAGGGGGTATACATGGAAAGAACTAGACCTAGGGTGTAACAGGGATGGGACATGTAAAACTTAGAGACGGGATAGGGCAGTACACAGGGATAAGGGGTAACTCTACAGATAACTAAGGGGATTACAATTGGGTGGAGGCAGCAATAATTCACTTAAGCTGTCTTGTCTCTGGCCTGCTGTTACTCACAGCAACTTTCAAAGACACATCTGGGGCCTGAATAGTTTCTCTTCCTACATCTTTGTTTCCTGGTCTGGGGAGCCATCCTTCCACTGATCCAACCCTGGTTCAGACTTTAATCCAACTCCAACAGGATACTAAGCAAGTTTGCAGATGACACAAAACTGGGAGGAGCTGTTGACTCCCTTGAAGGCAGTGAGGCCCTGCAGAGAGACCTTGACAAATTAGAGGACTGGGCAATCTCCAACCATAGGAAGTTCAACAGGGGAAAAAGTGCTGGATTCTGCACCTGGGATGGGGCAACCCTGGATGTACGTACAGACTAAGATATGAGAGGTTAAAAAGCAGTGCCTTGGAAAGGGACCTGTGGTGCCTGGTCAGTGGCAAGTTGAATATGAGTCATTGTGCCCTGGCAGCCAGGAGGGACAACCGCGTCCTGGGGGGGATCAGGCACAGCATGGCCAGCTGGTCAAGGGAGGGGATTGTCCTGCTCCGCTCTGCTCTGGGGCAACCTCACCTTGAATGTTGTGTGCAGTTCTGGGCACCTCAATATGAGAAAGATATTAAGTTATTAGACAGTGTCCAAAGTAGGGCAATGGAGATAGTGAATGACTTTGAGGGGAAGCTGTATGAGGAGTGTATGAGGAGCAGCTGGGGGCACTTGCTCTGTTCAATTTGGAAAAGGAGACACTGGGGGGAGACCTCATCATGGTGACAACTTCCTCCTGAGGGGAAGAGGAGGGGTAGACACTGATCCCTTCTCTGTGGTGACCAGTGACAGAACCCAAGGAAAGGGCCTAATGTGTCAGGCAAGGTTTAGGTTGGATATTCGAAAGATGGTCTTCACCCTGAGGGTGGTTGGGTACTGGAACAGGCTCCTTAGGGAGCCTCAAGAAGTCTTTGGACAATCTTTTCAGGTACATGGGGGATGGTCACTCTTGGGGGTGGTCCTGTGCAGTGTCAGAAGTTGTACTCGATGATCCTTGAGGGTCCCTTCCAACTCAGCATATTTGGTGATTCTGTAATGCTCTTACCTGTGGCTTTGCTTTTCCCCTCCAGGAAACCACTTTAGACCTCAAAATCAACAGTTACTGACTTTGTTGAAATAAAAGTAAATTAGATGGAGTTTAATCTGACAAATCACCCAAATAAGCAAGATAGACCCATGTAATTTGCTGAAATACTAGCTGTAACCATTGTTGCATGATTTTTGTTGGCATTTTGCAGCAATACAGTGAATTGAAAACCTGACCTCATGCAAGAAATAATTAAAACAGTGGGTGAAATGGTACTTCCACTGAAGTCAGCATATACAGTTAGATCCCAAGTGTGCAGTCTTTTTCATTCCCCTCAAAAAATAGATGGAAATAGTTACTCTTTGAAGTCTATATTCATTACAACTGTATTAAGACATGAAAACAGATATACATGTATTAAAAATGCAGTGCAAAGCTACCTACGTTGTATTTTGTGCTGAGATTTCTGTTTGAAGCTTGAAATACATTGAAATATTTCAAGTGAAATATGAAGCATAAATATGAAAAATAAGGAAACTTCGACCAAAAGTCACAAGAACTACAAGCCCACATGACCAGTTTTATGTGATCCTGTTAGAGTTTTTAATCCTAAAGCTTAAAAAATAAATAAATGAAGCCAACCAAAAAATGACTGCATGTCTGTAGTATTTAAAATTTTAATGATGACACATGAATATAAGGAAGAGTACAATATAGTATTGCTACCTTATTGCAGACTGCAGCACTCTTTATATTGATTCTTCTCCATGTGGGTGATCCTGTAGTTTTGCACAACAACCTTACTATTGACAGAACATATGTGGGTGAGTATGTCACAGAAAGATAGAGGTAGGAAGGTGTCTATGGAGGAAGTCTGGGCCAAACACTCCTGATCAGATCAGCATCAATGACAGCAGCCTACTCAGGATGTCTGTCCAGTCAGACATCAAACACCTCCAAGGGTAGAGACTTCTCAGCCTCTTTGGGCTACCCGTGACAGTGTTTGACCACCTTCTGGGTTAAAAAGTGTTTTCTTATATTTAAATGAAATTTCCTGCATTTCAGTTTTTGCCCATTGTATCCTCCTTTCACTGAGCATCACTGAGGTGAGCCTGGCTCCTTATGATATTTTATGATTCATAAGGCATACTTTCCCATGAGTCATCTTTTCTCCGGACTGAACAGTTCAAGCTCCCTCAGTACCACTTTATACCCCAGATGCTGCAGTCCCTTAAACACCTTTCTGGCTAATTGCTGAATTCCCTCCAGTATGCTCATGTCTCTGCTGCACTAGGGAGCCCAGAATTGGATGCAGCACCGCAGGTATGTCTCACCCGTGCTGAGCAGAGAGTAAGGATCACCTCTCTCCAATGATACTGGGCTTTCTTGCTACCAGCACACATTTCTGCCTTACATGTCAACTTGATGACCACCATCAAGGACCCTTTCTGCAAAGTTTCTCTCCATCCTATTGGGCCCCTGTTCTTACCAATGAATGGAGCTATTCCTACCCAGGTTCATTTCTTTTTGTTGCATTTTATGTTAGCCCATTTCATTTGCCCATTAAGGTCACTCTAAATGGCAGTAAAACAAATATGTTTTAACATATCCTTGAGTATATTTTTGTTAGGGCATAAAAAAACCTAAAAAGTGCAGCATGATAAATTACATAACTGCTCTCTTTGTGCAAAAAATTTGCAATCTAAGTGGAGAAAACATAGTGAAGGTAGGTAAAGAGGGATGTCCTCAATTTAGAGAAAAGAGCAACTGAAGCACAGAAGTTAAATCATCATCCTGTGGTTAAAAGGGAGTCTGTGGTAATGAAGCTACATAATATTCCCTAGTCCATTGAAATCATCAGAAGATCGTTTCTGTCTCCTGAGTGCCTCAAAATAAACCTACCACACAGATAATGCTGTACAATGTGCAGCACCAGAAAATTTAGTGAAGTAGACCTCAATCACATAGAACTTATAAAAAATTACCAAAGATACAAAACATTATTGGTTCTCTTGTAAAAATAGTAAATTAATTCAACATAGCAATCCTACAATTGTTTTCAATATTTGAAAATCAAAACAGGGTTCAGAAGTTAAACACCAATCTCTTTCTCATACTGCAAGCAGTACTCTCTTGTGAACGATTACAGAAATAGCTTTTAACATCCAAAAGAAAAAATACGATCACAAAAAGTTTCAATTTCATCTCTGATGCCAAGCTATACATTAACATATAGCTCAGATCATTATTGTTTAAAAAACAACCAGAGCAAAATTTGTTAGGTATTTTCAGGCCTTTTGCCTATGCCCTTGCAAAATTCTGTTTGATATTGGTTGTATCAAAATCACAGTACATATTGCTTCTCATTGTGTACTATAACACTTATACAACACTGGAAAATATTAATCTCTCCTGCATTGTGTATGCAAAACATGTATATTCAATATTGTTTTAACACCAACAAGGCTTTCTAGATATAAGTTATTACTTGTACGAATTTACACAAAAAAGAAAGATATTCTCAAAGGATTATTTATTCCCTATTCTAATCTTTCAGCTGTTACATGATAATGAGGTTCTTCAGATTTTAAAAGCTGAATCTCCTATATCACAAACATTTTTTTTTTCATCTTGTATCTAAACTGTTCAGAGGCACATTTCTTATCAGCTGAACACATGCACAAACAGCACAGGATTATGCATATACACACTTCATCAGTATGCTGAAATCAAATGTCCAAATATATATATATATAAAATATATACATATATCAGGGAATTTCTCCTTGGATGAATGAAACAAAAAAATCTCTCTCAGAAGAATGCAGTATGGTGTTTAAATATATATTTGTAAATTTAAATAAGTGTTAGATTGTACTATGCTGCACTGCAAAAAGGGCTTGTGAAAATGATAATGTTGTTGTTTTCCCTAAACTTTTACACCAGAAGACTGCAGCTGACATGCTTGTCAGAAACAAGATGTGATCTGCTCTTGCCAATTAAAACCTAAAGACACTTGAGCCCCTTTGTGACTCATTTTAGTGAGGTATTACCTGGTGAGACATTTCTATTCCTTGTTTAAAAAAAAAAAAAATGGCAGAAGTTTAAAAGGTACAAACTTTGCAGCTGTGGGGTTCCTGCTGGGTGTTATCCCCTGTCTTTGACCAAGGACACCTTCTCTAGCCACTAATCCCTGCGCCTCAAGATAAGAGACTAAGATTCACATGGCAAATCAAAGGAGTGTGTTGTTCACACATAGGGACGCAGTCTGTAGGCCATGATGAAATATTTCAATTATTTTTAGAGACACCCAGTGTGATTCCATTGCACTACAGTTTACAAGCTGAGCAATCAGTCAAATTACATCACATACTTGAAGATATAAGAGATTGGCTATATTTCAGTAGTAGAAGTAATATATTAGAAGACTAAAGAAATGAAAATAAGCAAGCAAAGGCAGGGTGAAACAAGATGCATTTCTGCACATTCCTTCAGCTGAAGCCAAGCTACCGTGCTGAGCCTTCTGTGTTGCAAAGATATACCTGCTACCAGGGCTCCACGCAGGAGAGGGGTAGGGCATTGGGGAGTAAAAGAGGCACATAATTCATGTCACTGCTCTCATCAAACAGCATAATTAATTTAGATCCACAACTGGCCCTAATGAAGATAAAGTATTGAAAATTGTTTTGATGGAGCAAACAGCCCAGGAAATGAAACCAATTTTAATCTGAATCTGAGCCCACTGCAGTCCAAGTACATTTATCTCTCAGCAGAAGGTAGCAGAACTTCTGGAAGGTGTCAGTAGCCACAGGAAAAGTAGGATACCCAGAATCTAGTAGAGCCTGGATAAATAAAAATGTTTTCCAGTAGATAGTGAAACTTTTATTAAGCAGGATAAAAAAAAAATTCTTATTCGGTACTGAAATATGTCTCTGTCTTATTACAATCTTTATCTCCCCAAATAAAGTTCTCCAGTAGGCAGAATCCTCAATTTTAATCTGGCTGAGTCAATGACTCAGTCTGTGACCTTGGGCTAATCATTTGACCTTCCTCTGAATCAGTCAAGCCAGCTAGAAAATTGGGTGAAAACATCACATCACTGAAAACCAGATCCTGTACCTAAAATGAGTTTTTCTTTAGAAAAAAAATATAAACTGCAGGGAAGAAAATAAATTATTATTTATCCTGAACTCTGGGTTAGAAGGCTAAACCAATAATTTCCAGTGCTCCTTCTATAATGGTGTTTGCCCTATAAATACCATGATACCGTGTAAGATTATCCATATAAATAAATTGTCTGCAGTTACTTTTAAAGCAAAGTTTATTCATAAACATGGAAGTTTTTAAAGAGTTCTGTCAGTTCAACTTTTCAACATTTAAAAAATCAGTTTTCTCAGTGTCTTCAACAACTTTGCAGGAGGAACAAGAAAAACTGAAGCTCATTAAAATTTATGTAATTCACAGCAAGGTTCCAAGCTCTTTCCCATTTCAAATCAGTGAGGTTCAAATGAGAATAAACAGTTCAAATAACATAAAATTTCACTGAAATTTCCCATATTGAAAAAAAAAAAATTACTGTGAGTATAAAAGAGTTGGAAAATAATATGTAATGTATGCAAGATTATCTACCCTTCAGTTGTTATTAATTATTTAATTGTCTGGTTGAAAAAAAGCCCATATTTTAACATATTCTGTTCCAAATATGCCCTGAAAGTCTACTGTTTCATTCTGAGAACGGTAAATCTCATGTACACTTATTTTGTTATGTGAAAGTTATCTGAGATTACAATAATTAAATAGAGGGATACAAACATAGTCACAGAAACAAATAATATTTCAAATAAACATAGCTGGCTGAAAAATGGACAACAACAGCTATTGATTTTTTATTTTGCTTCCTTCATCTGACATTTTCTTTCCTTTCATTTTGCAGCTAAAAAAAAAATAAAATTAGAAGTTTTAAGCAAATAAACTAAACAATATTGCTTTCAAATTTCAAATATAAAACATGTAATATGCCCAAAATAAGAAGACTCATTTTTATATCATGGCCTTGAAATGAAACACTTCAATTTCTAACATTTTAATTTCTGAAAATCTGGCAGTTAAATGCATTTTTATCTCCTTGAGCTAGTGTGGGTGCAGGCACATGGCTAGATTATATTTCTTTATAGCAAGGGCAACTAAGCCACTGAGACCTATGATAAAAATATAGGAGGTTTGGCCCTGTGGCAGGGAGGAAAGGAAGGTAGGGAGAAGGAGTGGCATCAAAAAAGAAAAAATTGCCTTGGATGTACAGAATAGTTGAAAACAAAAACCATTAACATTTTAGAAGACAAACAATTATGAACAACATCCCAAGAAGAAACATTTGAGAATTCTTCTTCTACTCACAGACAGAAAGTGCGACTCAGAAATTTTAGGAGGGTGGACCAAATTCTACCCAAGTGACGTGATTTAACCCCAGCCAGCAACCAAGCACAACACAGTCACTCACTCAACCCTCCCTCTCTTCCCCCACAACCCTGGTGGAATGGGGAGGAGAATCAAAGTAAAACTTGTATGTTAAGATAAGAACAGTTTAATAATTGAAAATAAAGTAAAATACAATATGGTAATAAAAAGGAAAAACAAGTGATGCACAATGCAGTTCTCACCAAACACTGACTGATGCCTGGCCTCCCTTCTCACACCCAGATCGATGCCTCTTCTGGGGGTAACTCTCACCAGTTTATAAACTGAGCATGACATCATTTGGCCTGGAATACCCCTTTGGTCAGTTTGGGTCACCTGTCCTCCCATATGTCTCCTCACAGCTGTGTCTCCTCCCAGCCTCCCATGCAGCCCCAGCTTGCTTATTATCATGGCAGTATGGAAAGCCTTGGCTCTGTGTAAGTCCTGCTCAGCAATAACAAAGTCATGTCTATATTATCAACCCTGTGTTCAGCACAAATCCAGAACACAGGCCTGTACTACCACTATGAAGAAAACTAACTCTACCTCATCTGAAACCAGCACCCTAAGGTAGTGTAAGGCAAATGCTAATAACATCCCTGGCTAAAACATCCAGAAATTTGCATGGAATTGATGAAAGATGGAAATGGTTAGGGTTAGGGTTAATTTCAGGTGATCTTAGATGGAATGTAAGTATTGTCATTAATCCACTTCATTCATTCCAGTATAGATTGAAAAGAGAAATGATTTGGTGAAATTTTGAGCAGACAACTTTATGCTCCTGGCTAACTGATACTGGAGTTCTTTATAATTCTAGATGTTCACCTACACTCTTTTTCAAGAACAAGATTCTGCTTTCCCTGAAATTAATGTGTTGAATCACTATGATATGAGAAGAAACATATCCGTGGCCAGAAAAGGAATATGCTCAGGATCTCCTCACATAAGTTTCATAGGACAGGACTAGAAGTGTGAACATTCAATAGTCTCTCAAATAGTTTGGTTTAAAGTTTTAATATTAATCATATCCCAGAAGTAATTTGTTGAACTAATGTATAATATGAAGTATTGGCCACTCTTACTGAGATTTATTGACTGTAACAGTCCAATATTTACAAAGACTTTGCCTCCCTCAATAATAATCTCTTACTATCAGCAATAAATCTCTGTGTTGGTCTACTAATAAATCAATATCTAGTTATTAATCACAGATAAAGTAATTTGAATTATATACATTTCTTTTACCTTCACTTGGCAGCTAAGCAGCTGATTCTGTCATAATTATATGAAGTAGAAAAACTATGTTTCTTTAAAATGTTGTTTAAAAAATTTGGAAAACTATTTCAATTAGTTTTATTTACCTTTGTATTGAAAAAAACATAATTCAACTTCTACTTTATTTAAAGGAAAGTTTCATTAAATGGGAGAGGCTACTTTAATATTTTAAAGATATGACTTTCATTACAAAGTAGAAATTATTTACAACTTGTCTTGCCCTCTATGCAATATAAAATGGAGCTGTATTTAATACTAAGAAATAAAAATTCTATAATGTGTTCCCAGTACTTTATCAACTAAGTCTTACCAGAAAAGTTGATTTTGCACAAGTAAACCCACTGAATATTACTTTCCACATTTCTTATATATTAAAAAATTGATTACATCTCAATTAAGATTTCTATAATTTTATTCCATCTCTCAGAACTATTCAGAAGACCCTATTAAATAGAAAAATATGTCTGACCCCAAGTGACCAATCTGAATTCCAATTGAATGCCTCAAATCATCTAAAAGACATCATATGTGTGACCTTTAAAAAGTGAAATGGTCTGTGAGATTTCTTACCAGCGGTGGCTCAGCTAACATGCACACACTTCCATGTGTCCCTGTGTGCCAAGGAGTTCAACATTCACCTAGTCCATGCTTTCTGCTGTGATGTTAGGAGAAAAAAAATATAAAAAGATTTGGTTTTATCTGAACAAAAGAGAAACCCAAGAAATGTCTGTGTCGAATCAGTGCTGTAGGGGCAGTAGTACCTCTGGGTTCCACTGCCAAGAACTAGACTATTCTAGCTTGTTCAACAAGTATTTTTTCATCCTCTCTCTAGTCCCTGAACCTCAGGACATGCTGTCTTCTGGCCTTCATCTGGCCTTACAAAATACACTGTTTGCTCGTATCTCAGTTTCTTGTACTGCTGCACAGGTATAAGACTACCCTTCGCTGGCTAGGCTGGACTCAAGGCATCAGTGCCACCAGAAGACACATCATTATCTCATTCCTGATGCTTTCTTCCAGGTGTTATTTGTAGAGAGAGAAGCACCCTCAACTCCCTGAGCTACCTAATGCACATGAGTCATGTGACTTGCTATTTCTTACAAGCTGACAAGGTTTCATAGAAGAAAAAAAAAGACTAATATATTCACAACTAATTATGAAAACTGACAGATTAAGCCTTTCGTGCTCAGGGAATATGAGAGCAATCATGATTACAGAAAATATATAATTTGATATAATTATTTTGGGGAATACCTTAACTCTGTAGACCAGTCCCTATGTCCTCCACAAGTATTTGATATTCCATGTCAATACTTGATACTTGAAAGACATGTGCTTCAGCAAGGTGTTTAAGCAAGTACATATCTTCAGGTAGTTAAATTCAAATGAAGATTTTTCATGTGTTTAAATTCACTTTACAAAATCAGATGACTCTTCAGATATGGCTCTTCAGATAACCAAGTACTTTGAGAAAATTTTAATAAAAATAAACTGAGATGAAAGAATTAAATCAATATAACTAATCCAGTTGAATACAGCAGAAAGAATAGTTTATTCTCCAGGTAACAGAAGAACATCTCTGTAGATTTTCATTGTTGTCATATCTGCCAAAGGACAGTGAATATCAGTTAATTTTTCATTGCTCAAAACTTAGGTCATATAGCAGCTTTTATTGATGATACACCTGTTTATTATCATAATTTATATTTTACCACAGAAGACTGTTGCTACCAGCAAATCTTGGAGAGGATTGTCTGATTAAGAATAAGAAAAAAAGGCTTGAATTATGTTGTTGTGAGAAAATAGCTTGAGATTTGGAAGCCATGCTTATCAGCATTTGTAGTGGGAAGTATACATCTTCAAATTTTCAGGTCACTGTATCCTCCACAATTGTTTCTCAGTTTTTCATTGATGGTAAAGTCTGGGGGACTATCTTTGAGAAATTTTTTCAACACTCCCAAGTCCTGTTGCTGTTTCCACCAGGAAGAAGTGATCTAGTGTTCATCACTTCATTTCTATCACTGTCCATCTAGTTGTGGTCCTTGGCACATACCAAAATCCAGCCAGTGCCAAATTAGCAACGTCATCTTCACTGACGATGGTCCTATGGACAAATCCCAGTTTCTGACACAGTGCACTTGAAGAAAGAGATTTCAGAAGTGGCATGACCTTCAAGATCTTCAAGATCTCAGTTGATCTCCATTTGTAGGGGACCAAAACACTGATTTAAGGACACAAAAAAACCAGAACAAAACCTCTTTACTAAAAAGCTATTGTTGCAGACTTATGTGAGCTTGGTCTAACTTGCAGAATGGTCTCCCAGGGACATTAAGCACCACCTCCTGATGCACTCTGTGCTCTGCTCCCTCAACTCTGCTAGGCAAGCCTATTACTTCTCTGGGTATCTGTCGAACTCAAACACAGCAATCTGTTCATTTTTCCACAAGAAGACAAGACAGCAAGCACAAGACAATTGTTAGTCCTGTTTAATTCAGTGCAAGATCGCACTAAGACTGTGCTATGAGAACTTCCACAGGCATTACAGACTACACAGTTACTTATGAGTCTAATTTTATGGCACCTGAAAAAAAATCTGCTTTAAGAAGTGCTCCACAGAATAATAAAATACTTCCTATCCATGCCTTTCACTCTGTGACTCAAAAAGTCCAGGAAATAAAATATATAGAAGTGAGATATCAGAAGTTTCATACTCTCTGTAGCAATTTAAAAGCTATTGAGCAGTTCATGCATTTTCAGATTATGTCGGGGTTTCATTTGTCTTTGTTTGGCACCAGTTCTCCAGTAAACTTGTCTTTTCACCATATAAATGGCTCTGATGTTGTATTAGCACAGGGGACTAAACAGAAGCTCTTTACTTCTACCCATGCATTTAAAAGCACTACCTATTTCAGTTGATGTCAAAGGAGCTTTCCCACTATCAAAGGTAAAACAGGATCTGACCATAACAGATAGCTATATTCCACTTGTAGTGAGTAGAAATAAATCTACAGCAATGCCACTTTCAATACATTTTTCTCTGAATTTACACCGTTATCTCTAAAACCAGAATTTTTTTCTGCTTATCCTCTCTTTTATTTTATTTGTAGTAGTGAAAAACAGGGTTAAAAGAATTTTATATGGATAGGACCACTGAAAGGAAAGGTTCATTTGAAACATTTAAATGCATTCACACACAGGTTTTCTTTCTCAATTTACTGTGATAAGACTGGTTTCCTGAGGTAGAAGATGTAATTAACAACTGACAATGAAATCACCTGCAAGTGACCCTGTAGAGATGGAAATTTTTTTGTCAGTCTTTGTTCTGTTTTGTTTGTTGCTTTATTTTCTGAGCAGGATTTTTTTTGGCTAATCATAGTGAAAGGAAGAGGAAGTTAGACCTTTCAAATATGAATGTTGAATTCATCTTTTAATTGAGGTGTATTCTCATTTGGTGCAAATATTAATATCCTACTAACATTCATCTGAGTTCTGCACCCCTCTGGGTAGCAGGGGAAAATTTTTTCATTATTAAATGCATATAAGACTAGGCCCAGTGCATTTTTAAAGATCTAGGAACTTTATAAAAAGAAATACATCATTAAAAGAATAAAAATCATTATTTTTGTATTGAAGTTTCCATCAATAAAATTTATGTTTGGTTTTATTGAAAAGCTTATTCCCTTCAGCCAACCAGTGTCAGCATTATTAACAGTAGTGTTTATATGGGACAGACTTACTGTGGTGACAAATTATCTCATTTACAGCAGTATCCAGAAGTTCTCTTGTTATAGAAGTTACAAATTATGCCAATTAATTCATCACTTGCTTATAATTCCTGACACACAGTATAATTTTTTTCATACAATGTATGATTCTCTTTCCACTTCACTCCTCCAAATTTCATTGAGAAAGTGACATGACTATGGGTAATGGTTTTGGGTCCTTGCGTCTGCAACTTCAAAGTGTTCATACCATAAATAAAGCAGGTAATTAGAGCTGTTTCTGGGCAACCTATAAAATCTGCATGTTAATACATCCACATCAATTAATGACGTTCTGAGTAATGCAGATTTTTCGGAGAGGTCTATATCCTGAAGCTCCTGGTCCCAACCACTTATACTGAAAAGTGTATGTATGCCATTAACCAGAGTACAAAGCAACATGCATTTATAAAAGAGCACTGAACGTGAAGACGTAGGGCCTGAAACATAAGCTGTGGAGTAGTAGTCTCTGAATAGTCCTGTGGCATGATCACTTACTGAAAGATCCAAAAAGAATATCTCCTCAACAAAAATCAGACTCTGTGAAGTGTAACTCCACAACACTAGTTCTGCACATGGTTAAATGGAAGCATGACAAGAATGAGCTACCTATCTAGGACATCCAGTAGCAAAATAATTAATAAAACTTATAAAACTGTTGTCTTGAG
This sequence comes from Lophotriccus pileatus, assembly GCA_035583135.1. Lineage (NCBI taxonomy): Eukaryota > Metazoa > Chordata > Aves > Passeriformes > Tyrannidae > Lophotriccus > Lophotriccus pileatus. The sequence continues at coordinate 97,795,872 of JAWWES010000115.1, read as the reverse complement.
ACAGATTTCTGATTTCAATAAATGACAATGATCCTTTGTCTATTCTCCTGCACACAAAACATGAGTACTGTCTAATAACGTAATTTATGCAAATGTAATGACACAGGAAAAAAAATTTAGAACCTACCAAGGCAAAATCAGTATGTTTAAAAATTGTGTTGAACTTTGGGCGTGTATTTGGTTTTGGTTTGGGTTTGGGCTTCGTTTTTTGGGGGGTTTTTTTTGGTTGGTTGGTTGGTTTGGGGTTTGGGTTTTTTTGTGGGTTTTTTTTTATTATTTTATTTTACATTTAATTTTACGGTACATAGAGTCTTTTCCTGCTTACCACGAATTATTGAAATTGGCATATTATGGTCTGATCCAATGACACTGAGGACCCTGGCAAATCATCCTTTCATTTCAGAGTACAGAACCAGACCTCTGGCAAGTGAAAGAAAAAGACCCTAGCTATTAAAGATGATGTACTGCAAAGTAATTACATGTTCCTGTAAATGATTCAGTAATTACACCAAGTAACTCCAAAAATAGTTTCACTTGCAGTTTCAGATCCCACAATAAAACCCTTCTTCAAAACCAAGTAATCAAGAATATATCCTGTACTTCATGATAGTGATTGTATTGTCCTTAAACTTGCAATATATATTTATGTTGTCACCACAACTGAGCAGGTGTTGAAATAAAATTCCCAGGAATATTTCTTATTAAAATATGTTCTACCATGTCTATGTTCCTTTCTATGTTGTTCATTATATATTTATCTTCCTAAGTAATAATCTCAAAATAAGTAGAACTTTAATTACTAGCTGTTGCCACAAATTCTTGTATTTTTAAATGAATATACTGCATTTAATAACAGGTATATAGTCTAAAAGTGGGTTTAATTGCTCAATTCTGAGTAAAATAATAAATGTATATAAATATACTATTTCAAAATATTAAAAAGAAAATAAATTACATAGTTGTGGAAACAGGTGAGATAATTTTGAAAATGAGTTTGTTTATGGGTTTACAAGAGATACAGTGATGTAACCTCTACCACTAACCTTTGTCTTAGCTTCCAACACAGAATGACCACGCAATATACTATTGAAAAGAGTATGCAGACTGAGTTAATTCCAAAACTGTGCTTGAGGTGCATTTGAAGAGTGCTAGCTGACTCATGCCAAAAGCTCTTAAATAATTTAACCATTTAATGGTTGAACCACTTGAATAATTTAACAATTTAAATGAGAAAGTTCCAGTAGCTGGAGGCATGCCCTGATCGAGTTTAATATGCCAGAACAGACAGAGACTTAAGGTTTACAAACCTTACATCATTTTCAAAGATGATGACCACAGACACTACTGTGAGTTACCATCACCTCATTTGGAAGTGTCAAATACATCTTAAAATAGATAGAAGCGCAGAATTAGTATGTTTCCACCTCACAAGCTAAAAAAGATATAAAAAGGAAGACACAGGAGAATGCCCACTAAATATTTACATACAAAATCATACTGACCACTCTACACATAGAAGAGAGGATGACCTCCTAAGAGATCTGAATTATAGATGACCTAAACATAACTTTATTTGGAGGCCTAGAAGTTACCATTTATCAGATTTAGAATCAGATATTAGACTGCAGCATTCCAAATTGTACTAGAAAACAAAGAAACCAGAGGGAAAATATTCTTTGCTCTGTCAAACATCTATCTGTCTCTCCGATCCTTCACTTTTGAATTGATACACAGAGAGAATAGATTGTTTTAATTTCCAGAACAGAAGTTACCACAGACACATTTCATTGTAGCATGAGAAAAGCATGGAAATTAAAGGATAAGTTTTGTATCTTTTTGGATGTATCAAGAACAATGACAATGTCTACAGCAAGTGAAATGCACATGTATGCACTGAATATTCCATACAAGAGACTGCTGGTGATTACAGTTGATCACCACATCCAATAGCTTGATCTACTTATATTCCACTGAGCTACGCATGTGTTGAAAGATAAATCCTTGTCACCACCTGTGTTTCTGAACATTGCAGAGGACAGCTGCTCAGGGCCACAGTACATATATCCCTTAATCCCTAAAATACCTGTGTAAGGACTTGTGAAGAAAGGAAAACGAGCTACCTATGGAATGTCATTACGGATAACTAAGTTGCCTGTACAGACTCTCAGAAATTAAGCTATATTAGTCTATTTCTACTGGCCTACAAGGAACCAAAGGTCTGGTGCACACATGCAGAAGAAATTCCTGACAGGAACACCAATACATTACCAGAGAGGACAATAGTGTGAAAATCCACATCAATATTGGCAAGGAGGAAAACATTTTGGTTGGTGAGCAGTGCTCACAAAAAAATGAACAAACTGACAAACAAACAAAAAAACCTCTAAAAAATCAAAAACACTGTAAGAGATTTCTTCTTACCAGGGTACTTTATTTTTTCTACAAAACAAGTAGTGGCATGCAGGATTAACCTAATTATTTTTTTTCTATTCCTGATTTCTCAAAGTAAAGAACCTGTTAGAAACTTAATCAGAGTTATATATAGAATAAAGTCTCTTCCCAGTGTGGGATGTGAATAAAACTTAGAAAACATTTTCAGCATTTTTCTTCAACCTTTAAAGTGAAAGGTTAAAACTACAGATTTGTTGAGTCACCTTCAGCCCCACCTTCAGAGGGTTTTTTTTCTGAGCTAACAGTGAAACATTGTGTTCAGTGAAATTCACCTATCTTCTTGGATCCTTCTCTTATTCCTTTAGCCTACTTGAAAACACAAATAGCAAACTGTGTCCACCCAAAGGTTACGGTATGAGTGTGAATTTTGAGGCACGTTACTGCCATAATCACTTTTTTCCTCTATTCCCTCATTTTTTGCTCCTGAACCTACTTCCTGAATCCACAGGGAAAAGAGGATCAATGTAAAGTTTATAAAAGGGAGGACTTTTGCAGTTATGATAAGACTTTTATGGTATCTCTCTTATCTATGCTATATTTGTGGGACTGTGTTATTGAATGCTATATTCAACATTTCCTCTGAAACTTTTTAGCAAGTCGGAATTTCAGAAGTAAGATTGAGTAGCATGGACCTGCTACACAGACACCAAATTTGCTCTTGGTTAACTGTAATCATCAAATGGATTAGTATCTTTGCAGACATGGCAAACTGAGTAAATAAAAAAGACAGATGGGGACTTTAAGAAAAGTGTTGATGACTAATCAGTAAAAAACAAGTGTATGAGATTAACAATGAAATGGTGATTCCAAAACTTTGTTTGATCTAAGGGAGACTTGACAAAAATAAGATAGAATAACAGATTTGTGACGAACAGACGGATTTTGTAGGTAGTATTAATCTCATTTCACTTCAGGCATTTATACCTTAGCTTTTTATTTCATGGAGATAAATATTTCTGGTATGCAATTAAGCTGACACTTCTTAGACATCTACTTTAGGATACATAAATGCATAGCCAAATGTCATCCTTCTCCTTCACTGATGATAAAGTCTAAGCTACCTAGATATTTAACATCGACTTCACCAATCAAACTTCATTTGATTAAATGTAGGTAGTTTAAAAAGTCAGAAATATCTTATATTAAATATTTGAGTATAAAAACTACACAATGAGATTATGAAATATGCAACACTCAAAACATTTCTAGCAACCTTGGTAGTGATTTCAGCATCTTTAGTGTATTTTGCGTTAAGACTTTTTTTTCCCCAGAGAAAGCAAACTTTTTAACTGAGAACATGTACAATAAATATTTGTTTTCTTTGCCTTCCAAAGAGATGAAAAACCTCTGGCTGACTAGTTATTCACTACTGAAGAATAAGCTAATTTATCAACCTGTGAGAGGTCGTTATGTTAGCAAACAATCAGGAAAGGAATAACAGGAAGGTGGAATTAACTGAAAAAGTCCACAATTTTTACTATAGATATTTTTGGGGTTCTTTTGTTGTTGTGGTGGTGGGTTTTTAAAACTCATTAATATTCTCATGAGATACATTTATCCTAATACAGTTGGTCATGATTATACCTCAAAACAATACTTTACATGAATGGTAATGTACACAGCAATGGTGGTTGATTTTATTTTTATGATGCCTTCATTAGTTACTTTATGCATTGACATCAGTGTGGAAATAAAAAGCAGCAAAACAATGTTGATCGGATGCTTTATATGAATGTCATGCTGTACTTATGCACAGGAATATTAATGTCAATGCCAAAGCCACACTGCATATAATATCAATATTGATGTTCCTGAGAACCTTGTTTCTTATTCGTGTTGCAAATGGCATGTTCTGAAAAAAAATACTATTTACAGTGTAAGCATAATGACTAAAAAGAAAATAATAATGATGTGAGGATAAGTAACACATCTGTAACCATGGTAACATTGCACAGTGAATAATTCAAAGCAAATAACATATTTGATGAAGTTAGCCTCCTTTTGCTGCAGTGGAATAACTGCCAGCAGTTTGCAATTTTCTCTTCACATGTGCTTCTAACTCAACCATATCTAGCACATACTTGAATATTTTGTATGTGATCCTCAATGTCTTAAAATTAAATTGCTTGTGTAGCTGTGACTGGAGACCAAAATTTTTTAAGCTTCCTGGTCAGATGAGCATCCATTCCCAGAAATTTAGTCCAAGTTCCATTTAATTCAGAAGAAAGGTACCTATTACATTTATTTAGAACTGGATCAATAGAGAGTTTGAACATATATGTTTATGATGAATTATTTTTGCTTACAGTATTGAATAACAGTCATAGAACCTTAGGCTCCCTGTTCATGAAAGACTTTTTTTTTTCTGTATGTAGACAAGAAAGGATTTTCTGATTCTTTGACATCATTAAGAAATGTCTTTTGAATGCACTTCTCAATCCAGAAGCTAAATGTTAAATGGATTGGGAATGGTGGGATCAAATTCCACTGGCTGCTCCTGGCCTAGCATGCATGACTGAGACATATAAGCTTCAGTAGCCAACAGCAAACCAGGAGCAGTAAAGTTAGCATCACATACAGCTATCTTTAATTCTCTAGCCCAGGCAAATGTTCATTTACATCTGGATCAGCTCAGGTAGTGGGATTTACCACACTATTCCACTGCAAAGTCCTCATTTACATCTGTGGATATTAATGAGAAGGCTCAAACACTCTGCTATCATTCTATCCCTCCTTTAATATGTCTTTTTGGCATCCCTTATGGCCTGCATGCAAACTCAGTAGTATTAAGGTCAGCTAAGAGAGGAAAATTACTACCCAATAAAGGCCAGATGGAGTTTTGGCCTGCTGTCACCATAAGAATCGTTTTGCTCTTCTTTCCTTTCTCCTTCTTCACACTCCCACACCTCCACTTTCTCTAGCTCACATCCTCTACTGGAAACTGGAAATGAGAGTTTGCTCCTCTGGCTACCAGTGGGAGAATCTTGCTGAACATTTCAATCCAGCATATGCTGGAGATTTCAAAGATACAATGTGACATACAGAAATTTTAAGTTTTCTTTGAAGACAATTTTCAGTTGGCCATTGAATAATCAGTCATTTTAATCCAAATTCCAATTTATACCCTGTAGCCTTATGAATAATTCTACCTCCTTATTTAAAATTATGACATAATTTTAATGAGTCTTATTCTGCTCTGAGGTAGGTTCTGAAATTCAACTACATATGAAAAGAATTTTTCAAGGCAGAATAACTTTACAACTATGTTATGTTTGTACCAAAAATCTTCTGAGCAGCCACAAATTTAGCCCTGCTTGCAATCAGCTTTTTGTATTCTTAAAAATCATCCAACAGCAAAAGAAATTGGTATTTTCCTTGCCCTGCATCAATAATATCACCATCCCTAAAATCTTAGCTGATTTAGCCTGACTTTTGTTGGAGGCTTGCACCAACTATCCCATCTTCTTGAGTATGTCATGGAGCATGCCAAGGTGGCTTATCCATGGATGCACATGACCTTGGGAAGGGGTTCCATTACCAACCTATAGACTTTTAAACTCCTTCGAGAAAATTGTCTCTGTGAGGATCCTAAGAAAAGTAATACCTTCAGAACTAAAACTAGACTGGACTGGCATGGAGTTTAAAGAATGCTTGTGCCTATTCATCCTTTTAGAAGGATAATACATTTGAACTCTCCAGTTTACAATTGTTCTGATCAGCAAACTCTCTAACTGCCTGGAGGCCAAAGAAAGCTCTGATAGATGGGTGACAGCAGCTGGACTAGATAAATCACAGAATTTGAGTCTGGGGTGGAGAGGGAAACAATGTTTTTAGCTATTTTTTGCTCTGCTTCTAATTAATCTACCACTTTACCTCATACAGCACTTTGTAAAATGTGCTTATCACTGAATATCAACATATAGATTTAATTTAACCAACATTTCAGATTTTCAATTTATTTTAGTAACATGATAGTCTGTTTACTGGTTTCATTAGTGACTAAGCTCTTAGCTAGCTTAGAAAGACTAAGAAATTGATTGACCTAAATTTCTTGCAAGATACATTTTTTATTCTTTCCTATTTGTATGTGCAAAAGGAATTGGAGAATTTTCCGTTTGGCAGACTGAATAGCAGCTTATAATTAAATTAAGTTTTCCGCAAATATATTATGCTTTCTGTTGAAGTACTGTGTGAAATGACTGCATATGACCCACTGCGAGAGTCTTCTCTGCTCAAGATGGCCTGAATTTCTAGTAACTAGACAATTAATTTTTTAAAGGTAGATAGCTAGGTTAAAGAAAAGCTTAACAGGGTATTCCTTTGTGGTTTTGAAATGTTATGCAAGAGTTTATTCATTTATTTTGCACCTGGGAGCTATATAAACTAGCTTTCATAGTATGCAACACCAGTTTTCAGGTGTCATTAGTACCAGTGCTGCTGCTTCATTTTTATCTTCTTTTACAATAATGATGATAATGCTGAAGCTTACAAATATGGATTTATATTAGACATCAAATGAAAGCCCCCAGTGAGTGGATTAACATATCAGGACAGTTGGTTGATGCATTTCAAGCAGCCTCTGAATTATATATGGCCCCCAGTGCCCTTATCATTAGGCAAAGATGTACTTACAGTTCATTGAATGGGACAGGATAAGTGAAATAGGACAGCTTTGCTGGTTGATTGGTAGAAGGGTGTTATGCAGCCAGATGAAATGGATTGTTGATTACATTCTGTTTTAAAGTTCAATAAATTCATCCCCAGAGCCTAGATTGGTGTTACAAAATAATGAATTACTCGGTTGGTGCACTGTCATGGTTGCATTTAATATGGTAGAAGTCTTTATGAGATGGTCAATAGTCACAGATTTACACAGAAAGGGAAAATAGCCTTTCACTTAACCAGAAATACTTAGTCTATGCAGTATTTTAAAACAATCACAAACTTTCCTAGCCTGAATAGATTGCTGATTGTTGAAAACACAGTTTACTGGTCCTCTGACAAACGTGATGGAAATGTTATCAATTAAAGCAGAACACTAGGCAGAGTTAAAGAAATTTAAAACTCAATACATGGCAGTTTGGTGTCTGCTCATGCTTTTTTAGGTAAGATTGAATTTCTTTTGCATTCAGTTACAAATTCAGTCTTTTTGTTTAACATGAAAAATATAAATTTATCTTTCATTCTCAATATAAAATTTCATACTCCTTTCACATGGAATAAGTTTCCTGAGAAATAGGATTTTAACTTTTCTAAAGTCCTAACCTTAAGCTTATTAGAAATTTTGCATGATGGCTTTGTCTCTGGGGTTCTTGTTCAGTCATTTTATGAGGGTATTTTACATATAAGGACATAATTAAACAACTGGAATTAAAATAATGATTCTATATTCCTAGCTTTAAGAGTAAAATCCCAACAGTGTTGCAATTGTTATGAAAAGCTCTTTAAAACCAGGAAATTCAGCATAATTGCACACAAAAGACATTCAAACGTATCAGTAAGGAACATAGATGCAAAGTATTCCAGTAGCTTTAACACTGTCTTTTGGGAAAAGAAGTTAAATATATGAGAAAAAATGGAAGTCAAAAATCTTTTAAAAGATATCAAGGTACAAATATAGATATGCTTTTGGTAACACCAGACTGTCAGTGAGACTTCTGTGTTCAAAACATATTTTTCCTCAGTAAAAATAATTAGTCTATTAGAAAATGCTAATCCTTAAGAAACCTATTTTTTCTATGCTCTTAAACAAAAATTACCTCAGTAATAATATTGCTATGTATAGCTACTTCTGTCTTGAAAGAAGTGCATTTATGGAAATCATGGAACTGTCTCTTATAAATTCCTAATAATCTGTGCTCTTACACCCACATTTCATGCCTTTGGTGTAGCTGTGAGAAATCAGGAAGAATGTTTAAAAAAAAAGATAATCTGAAAATTTTGGCTGCATTCTTTCAAGACTGATTGTATATTCCTCCTTATCTGCATGCCTGGTGCATTAAATTTGGGGTTAATGTGCTCATAACTTTAAGATTCCAACAAGCCATAGCCTGTATTCTCATACAATACATTATACATATAGAAGATACACATGGGGAAAAAGAATTGGAAACTCCTTTTGTAATACAAATATAAAATTTTATAATTCTTAACAAGAAAAAAATAATTAAAAAAGACCCTGAAACATTGTCTTAAGTTTTTACGTGTTTTAGCATATGGCTAAAATAAAAGAAACTTACCATATAGTCACAACTGACCATAAAACAACATTCCAAGAAGTTACCAAGTTAATATTCTGCTTAAATGCAGCTCACTCTATTATAGACAAAAAAGATAAAGCAAACAAAAACAATTCTGATGGATTTTACAAAGAAATGAAAGCAAATCCTAGATCACTTCCCTTAGTGGATGTAAAAACTATTGTGGATTTTAAAATCCTTATCAAATACATGAAAAAGGTAAACAAACTTCTAACCACTGAAAGTTGAAATGAAGAGTGATGATATGATCGGTATGTGCTAATTTTCTTAAGACACTGATGCACTGTGATTCAGGCTGCAGTTTCAGGATAATGGTTTCAGGGCATAAAGAGTCTCTTAGCCACATGACAGAGAGTGCCGAACAGGCAGGATATTAGCTTGACATATTCATGGTTACTGAAAAAACAATTGAGGGATTCATTTCAGTTTGGGTGAACTTAAAGTTCACTTAGTTTTACCAGGTGGTTAATTTTGTGTCTGGTCCGTTACAACTGGTTCGTCCTGAATTTGCAGTCCCTCTTTCTTCCTTCTCAGAACTGCCTTGTAGGGCAATGACCTCCTTTGTATTTTCTCATTCTCAAAAAGCTGTGGATTTGCTCATATATTCAGGATGTCTCTTTACCTTCTGTAACATCAGCTTGTTTCCTGACTCATTCACTTCCAACAGCAAGCCAAAGCTAAATCTGATGCAGTGACAGATCTCAGGAGCCATCCACACTGAAAGCCACATCCCTCACAATTGTGTTCCACAGACTCTCTTCAATAGAGACAGCCTGGGCCAGACTGTCTGCTCACACTGGGAACAGAAATGTCTGTGTGAAGAACTGTCATTGGGAAGTCACAGAACAGTCACCACAAGGACACGCAAATATGTCACAGACATATTTTTCAAGCACAGCCTGCAAGAAGGCTGGGAATAGGCCTCTACCCTCAGGCTGTTTCCGTATGAGATAGAGACAGGACACAGTCACAATCATCCGTATTACAGAAGCAGAGAATATGCTGAATTGGAAGGGACTTACAAAGATCATCAAGTCCAACTCTTAGCCCTGTACAGGGCCATCCCCAAGAGTCACACCATGTGCCCAAGAGTATTATCCAAATGCTTCTTGAACTCTGTCAGCCTTGGTGCTGTGACCACTTCCCTGGGGAGCCTCAGGGCACCCACCCACTATCTGGTTGAAGAACCTTTTTCTAATATCCATCCTAAACCTCCCCTGACACAATTTCAGGCCATTCTCTTGTGTCTTGTCACTGGTCAACACAGAGAAGAGATCAGTGCCTGCCCCTCTTCCCCTCACAAGGAAGTTGTAACTGCAGTGAGGTCTCCCCTCAATCTCCTCTTCTCCAGGCTGAACAGACCACTCCTCAGACACTCCTCATATGGCTTCCCCTCAAGGCCCTTCACAATTTTCGTTGCCTTTCTTTGGATGCTCTCTAAAAGCTTAATATCTTTCTTATATTGAGGTGCCAAAACTGCACACAATGTTCAAGCTGAGGCCACCCCAATGCAGAGCAGAGCGGGACAATCCCGTCCCTCAACTGGCTGGCAATGCTTTGCCTGATGCCCCCCAGGACACGACTGGCCTTCCTGGCTGCCAGGGCACTGCTGACTCATATTCAACTTGCCATCACTCAGGACCCCCTGGTCTCTTTCCTTGGCACTGCTTTCCAGCATCTCATTCCCCAGTCTGTCCATACATCCAGCATTGCCACATCCCAGGTGCAGAATGCGGCACTTCCCCTTGCTGAACTTCCTATGGTTGATGATTGCCCAGTCCTCTAATTTGGTGAGGTCTCTCTGCACAGAATTTTCACTTGCTTTAAATCTGAAGGGCTGTGGTCACATTTCATCTACAGGATGTTACATTATCTTTTATTTTCATTTTGCCAAATGGGATGTCTGTAGCCTTAGGACATGAATGTTAATTTATTAGACTCTGAATTATTCTTATGGCTCCTTTAGGACCCGCATCCATTTTTTCAACATTATGTCATGTAAAGCAGTGATATCCTCTGTTAAATCCTACCTGATATCCCCTGTTATCTCCCAAAAAAATTCCAAGAACTCTGATTTCAAGACAGTTTTTTGGCTGCATCACACAGCTCAAGTGAGGTAATGTTAACACTGTTCATACTTGGACATTCAGTACTACTGCATACTAAAGTACTTTTCGGCCTCAACCCAAATGTAAGTAAAATTTAGATTTGTAAAAAACATTTAATCAATTATTTGTTACTAAAAATAGAGATACTGATTTGATTTATTAATTCAAACTGTGTAATTTGCCTGTCATTATTATTTATCAGTAACTAGTAAATTTTTTATCACCAGAGAAAAAAAAATTATCATCAGTGAATTTTTCTTCCAGGTCATTCATATTGTTAAGAACTAAATACCCACTTAAGCCGTGTTTCATTTCAAGCAATTTGCTCTGAGGGATATTTTAGTTTAGCTCAGTTTTGCTTTACAGAATTTCAACAATATATTCCCCAATATGCTGAAAGATACCCATTTTGTATTACAATTAGGCAATGATTACATTACATGAGAGATTATCCTTCCCTATTTACAGTAAATAGCTACAAGTTACAAGAAAATAGAAGCTCTATTCATGAATGATTTACATGCTGCTGCTTCTCAAGGTTTTGTTTTATTCAAGTTGAAATTTGTGCCCAGAATATTAAAGACATGTTCTAATTTGGTGTACACAAAGCTGACTTGATGCAATAGTTTCTTTTGAATCAGTCTTACTGTGGCTATAAATTTCCCTGCCTATCTTTGAGAGTCAGATAGAGGAAATCAATAACATTCCAAGATGCATGGTATGTCAGGTAGAATGAGATTAGCATCAATTTTGATAGATATGAGCATGAGTGGATGTGTATGTTCCAGTGGGACAGGTTCTTTGATATCTAGAAATTATTTCATTTTCCTATAGCTAAATGCAGTGTAGTAACTGCAATGGTTGTCCTGTTATTAGTTCCTACCTGAGGGCAAATTAAATTTTTGAATGTGCTTAATAAAAATTTTAACGTTTGTTTTTCTACATTTAAAACAGTCTGTTTCATTGAGAAGTTTACTCAAGGAATTAATTGAAGCTACATATCAGGAAAAAGTAAAAGATTTAGAAAGACAATTAGCAAACTGTTCAGCTGTAAGAACAATGGATAATACAGCCTTTTTAAGGACTCAGAAACAGAGTCAGAGTACTCATGTTTGATACCTTGTCTATCCCACTAACCCTGTAATCCATTAGTCTGTCCATAAATCTTATCCATGCTTATCAAATTAGCAAACATTATGCCATTTGTTTTTTTGCTTCACCTTCTGTTTGCAAAGAAATTAATTACCATGGCAGAAGAAGAGAGAGAACTCACCAGTGATAGCCACACTGATAGTGACTCACCAGTGATAGCCACACTGTATTTGTTATCTTAGGAACTTTTAGCTCTCACTCATATTTTGAGAGGAAAGCTTGCAGAGGGACTTGAAAGCAAAGAAGAGAAAGAAATCTGAATTTTTATTTTCATTCACTGTACTAACCAGTCCATATTTTTTCACAGTCTAACAACATGTAACAGGAGCTCAAGGAACTTCAACGTGTAATCTGTTTAACATTTTTTTGCCTTGGTAAAGGTTTGAAAAGTAAAGGTGAAAAAGGAAAACTAACTTATTTCTGAAATATTTGGGTTGCACTGATCAGTAAAATATTTGGGTTGCATTGACTTGATATGAGGAACAATGTCCTAAGTCATGGGATATTTCTTTCTTTCCCTATGGAAATTTTTGAAATTTGAAAATTTTCTGTGCAAGATATAACAGCGGGATCACCCTAGGTTAGCTGATCAACACTGTAATTCTGAAGGAGCTATTACACAGTTACCTTTGCCTAACTCCTATCTTCACTTAAATGTGTGTTCTAAGCCTCTAATATTTAACTGGGGCTGAGTAGGGATAGTAAATGCAGAGTTAGCATTCCATTGTGCTTTACTGTACAGTCAGAGATTTGCTAAAACCTTGAGCTCTCTCACCAGCAATGGGAAATGTAAATACACTTGGTTTTGAGGCTTACTCACACTGACGTAGGAAGCAATAATGTAGCAAAATGGCACAGAATGAACTTTAAGGGGTTTTTTTTAGTTCTTAATAGTAGGGGAAACATTAAAAAAAATTCTGTAAACAACTGGAACACATACAACACAAGAAAATTAAGTTTTCTCCTTGTAACATACGCCAACTTCTCTTTCTTTTAGCATCCCAAACCAGAAAAATAATCAATTAAATATCTATACAAATAAATAGAAGGCTGCCTTGTAAGTATTCAGTCTAACAAACTTGACAATATTGATGGAATTATTTATGGCCTCCTCAAAACTCCTTACAAGACTCTTATCAAATTCAATAGTTCAGAATTAGTCTCTTGAGTTTTGACTGTACTTTTATTCCAGTATCTGATTCACAGAATTTAGTTAACACGATTTTCCACTAAAGGCAGTGTGAAGTAGTAGAGAGGGGAAGAGAGGGAGAGAAAGAGAGAGGAAGGAAGCAAGCAAGCAAGCTACATTATATGGGCATAAACTAAAAAAGTCATACAAAGGAGTTACAAATGTATTTTGTTTCCCCATATATCGCATATTTAGCTCTCTAAAGAAATCCACTAAAATAATCAAAGATATTTTCAGTAAAACTGGATAAAAGTAAATTCAATCCATCTGGTTTTTAACTCAATCCTGACAAATAGAAAAGAATAAAGAATGCACATTTCTTTACTGTTAAGTCACCAGCCCAGATTTTTGGCTACTTGGAAGTTGTCTTGCTCCATAGTGCTAAAATATTCTGGGCACTGATTTGTATAACTGACCTTAGAAAGATACTGTCAGGTTAAGAAACCTTCTGTAGTCTCAGAGCTGGTAACAAGCTCTTCTGGATCCTCCACTAATCAGCTTAATTTAGAGTAGCCTTCATAATGCTCTAATTTAATACGATGATTTTTTGTGTTTCTACATATTTTATGTATTGTGTTTAAATGTATTTCTCATCCCCTTCTCACTCAATTGTATTTAGGCAAAGCAGTAGATATAGTTTCTTTTGAACCCGTTGCCTAAAATAAAAGTAGTAGAATTTTGCAGTTGTGTAAGAATAATAAAATCTTCCACAAAAAGCAAAAGCTGAATAAAATGCTGTATTTATCTGTGAGTCATGAGATATTTTGAAATTATCTTCCTCAAACCTTCTTATTTTTTCAAGTATACTGTTTCTCTCTCTTCTGAAAATATCTTACACCCTCTCCCTCTACTTACTGAAACATCCTGCTAAAAGACCTAAACCAGAGAAAAGCATGGTATAACAACCACAAATGCACATTGCAGCATTTCTACTCTATGTGTCCTCCAAATCTTCAAAACAAGTTATTGCTTGTATGACTGGCTATGAAGACTGAGTAGGAGAATGAATATTTTTTTGCTTGAAGAATTGTGCCTCTGTAGGCCACATGAGCAAGAATGTGTCCAACACAACTACTTTGACTAGAAGTAGCACTCATAATGATACTTCATGTGATCAGAAATGCTGACTTGCAGAATATCTCTCAAACTATAGTAACTGAAATTTATGGTCCTGCTTCCTTCTGAAGTAGCTGTGAAGATTAAAGTGGGAAAAAGACGAGCAGGAAATGTGTAACCAGCAATCCAGTATTGCTGCCTCCCTTAACAAAACAAACAAAAAAAATCAAAAATGTCCATAGGCATCCAAACCTTGACTGTACCAAACTTCTTCCAATTTTACTTCTACTGCTTTACTTGCTAATATCTGGTTTATATGTACATCTACTGTGTGTCTCCACCACTCCCTATAAAACTTTCCTAGAAGTTATTCAGAAGTGAATACGCCAACAAATTCTCATGTGCATTTTTTATTGAAAAATATCAACAAAAATTCAGTGGAAAGTAGAATTATACAGTTGAATTTACTCATATTTTAGCTTTCCAACCAACTCATATGATGGTTTTCAAAATACTTTTCATTACCAAGCACCCGCTGTACAGCTCTTTGTCACAAAGGAGAGTAAACAAATCTGTGAGCGCACATAGGGATGGCATCTTTGTTGCATTTGCATGAGTAGCTTATGGGGAGTTCATTTGTATGATCTTTAATTTGGGCTAAGAAATATTTTCTTCATTAATTATGTTTATAAATGCTACTTCCAAAGATCATGTCTGCATGTTCCTCTCACAAAGAAAATGTTAAATTAAAAACAGACTTCCCTTAACACTGCACATCGTTTAAAGGGGAATTAGAGTTTAGTATGAGTGAAAATTATATTGTTATTCACTGAAGGTTTTAAAATGTACTTTGTTAAAGCAACTCTCTTAAACATTTTGCAAATACAGAATTACAAAATAGTCATGGAACTATAAGAAAATTGAATTTGTAAACTGTGGAATTATTGGAACTATGAATAAAATCCATGGTGTTTGCCACTAACTGTACAGATTATTATGTCTCTGACAGAGATTCTAGATCTATCAAGCAGCAATTTTTTTAAATTAAAGCCTGTTGCATCCAGTAAAAGCAAAGGTCTCTGATGCTGAAACTTAAAGTTATTGGTATGTAATTTTGGCCCTTCACCAGGAATTTGTCCCTGATCATTATTTTAGCGTTGGACCTCAAATTTTCAGCTAGTGCTAGCCCTGCAAAAAATAAAAAAGCCATCCATTCCATGAAGAGTTTCCAGTTTAAATTGCAAAGATGAATAAACACAGACTGATGAGCATTTTTAAAACAAACAAACAACCTGACTGCAAGAGGAAGTTATATCCACATTAAAAGTGCTGATTCCCTTCGGTCCCCTGTCCATAACTACCAAGCATACCTATATGTCTGATCTACTCACTCTAAGTGTTTTATTAAAATGAATCAGAGAAATACATACTTTTAGAGTGGAAGTATCTGGTTTGCATTAGAGGTTTTTAGAAAAATTATGAATTTGAATACCCATTTCTTTATGCTCATTATAAGAAAATCAAGACAACCAAGAGGAAGCAGTCTATTTTTTTCCTTTTGTTATACTTGTTGTAGTCAGAATAGCAAAGGAGTATTGTTAGGATGTCTTGAAGTAGGTAATGATTCCTTTTCTGCATACATGATCGAGCATACAAGTACCAAGAAGCAAACTTTCTGTGAAAATGAGAAAAGTATATAGTATAAATGAATGTTGAATGATTTGTAAATACAGTAAGTTGCTAATGGGAATACCTGGAATTAACAAGTTGCAGAAGAAGAGAAGTAAGCCAAATACAGGAATCCATAGTCCTCACTGCTTACATGTAAAAGGAGAGTGTAACATTTTACAGTTAAACGGATCTAATTAGAATTGATGTGATGCAAACTGTGAACTACAAGTTTTCAGTTTTATTTAGTATTGAATTTTTCAGTTTTATTTAGTATAGGTCTGTTTCAATCTCACTGTATGTTCTGGCATCTGCAGGTTGGAAGGACACTAAGCTTTTCCTGTATATTTTATCCTAACTTTATCTCATGACCTGTGAGCTCTCTAATGTCACCACTGTTTGTATAACATACCTTGGACTGTGCTAATGTGTTTGTCTGAAAGAATTTCCCACAGTGAGATAGTGTTTGGTTTATTCTCAATGTTTATTCTACCAAGAAGTGACCTACACAGAACTGGAGGCTCATATTAGGTACAGTGGTGTGAGGCTGTGTCAGGGGAGGTTTAGGCTGGATATTAGAAATAGGTTGGGCACTGGAACAGGCTGCCCAGCTAAGTGATCACAGCACCCAGCCTGATAGAGTTAAGAAGTGCTTGGACAATTCTCTCAGCCACATGGTGTGATTTTGTCCCATACAGGGTCAGGAGTTGGACTTTGATGATTCTCGTGAGCCTCTTCCAATTGAGGATATTCTATGATTCTAGAATTCTAAATATTTTATTTGGCAGTTAAAAAAAAAAAAAGCAGCATAAAAACTCACACTTATTTATCTATATATTACTACAGTTACACTAGGTCTGATTATCTTATAGTAGCAAATAAAACATGTCAGTGAATTTAATTTTATCCTCAGAAGTCATACCAGGCTTATACATCTAGTTTTGTAATCTGTCGCTTTTTATACTCTTTCCCCACTGTGTTTCTATGACATTAAAAGCTTATTTTAGGCTCCTGGGGTAACCCTGTTTCTTCTGTAAAAATTCTCCCATAAGAGAAACATCTTCTCAGCTTAAGAAACAAAATAAGTCTCACTAGATATTGACATGTAAACATATATTACTCTTAGAGATCCAAGGACATTTCATTAAAACTTTTTCAATGATTTTCTTTTATTCACTGAGTTTGAATTAGTTGACCAGGGAAAACACCTAAATTTAGCAAAAGATAAGCTTTTCAAATAAGCTACAGTGAAATGCAGTGCCAGAAAAATTAAACAACTTCTTTGTTGAAGATTAAGATCACATTTCTCTGCTATGTTCAAGCTTCATAATATAAATTACACTAGCTCAAATTTAGTAGTGGTTTAATAAAAATGACCGCCTGTTTCTTGGGGTTTTTTTGTGTGAAGGTTCTTTCTTTTGACTTAGTTTCTTGTTTATTTTTACCCAATAATGCTACTAACTTCATGCTACATGATATAAGTATAGTATAGGTGAGATGAGAATAAAGACACCCAGTGTAACATAGCAGTTCTGCAAGTAGTTCGAGTGCATTATATATAAATCAAGCACAAGTAATCCATAAAAATACAAAATTAAGGATATTAACTAATTTGCAGTTAAATATTTTTATTGGCAGTGCAGCCTGTGGAAGCTGTCAGCTGTATTGTATTCCTCTTGTTTTACTCCATAGCTCCTAAAGTCTTGTCTAAACATAGCAGTGTTTGTACTTTGAAAAAAAAACAAATCAAAAACCAAAATTCTGTGATTAATCTGTTGAATTTTATGCAACCTGGTAACTTACGTTAGAATTTGAATAGATAGATAGATAGATAGATAGATAGATAGATAGATAGATAGATAGATAGATGATAGATAGATAGATAGATAGAATGTAAAAAAGGAGATAAAGAATAATATGTGGTTCAAAACAACTAGTTTTCAACTTAACTCTACAAGACAAGACTTGACCTCAAATTGATCTTGCTGCACATAACATGAAAGGGGCCATTATGTAATAGAACACAGCTCAAAAAAAATAAAATATTAAGAGATGAGTCAAAAGAATAGACATGAATCCTAGCCAAATGAGTGAAAGATGCACTTAGCATTCCACTCAAGATGAATACCATGCTGGAAATACTGAAATAGAGTCTCAAAAATTTAGACCACTTTAGAATTTGGAAATACATGTATCCTCCCCAGTGCCAGTTGTTCATAGAGATTCTTGCCATTTTATGATTGAAGTCACCTATTTCTTCGATTGTTTTCCCAAGGTAGCCTGGCAGGTGTCAGGTCGTTCTAAATTCCTGGGTACAGCCTGAGTGGAAAACTTCATGAAGTCTTCTGACTGAAATGGAAAGAAAACACAGAGAATCTTCATCAGGCCTGGAGGACACAGTTGTCTCTTCCAGAAAGTGAGTAGAGGCAGGAATTTCACACACTATCCGCAGTATAAATCTGAAAACTAATACTTTTTTTTCCCCCTATTCTCTCCCTTATCTGTTTATTTAAACTTATTTTATTCAGAATTTAGCCCTGAAATTTAGAATTATTCCTAGTGATTGCTCACTAGGCTGGTCTCCTGAAACAGCAAATAACCACATCTTCAGGGAGAAAATATAACTTAGTATTTTGACTAATTCTCACTATCGTGTTTAGAAGTGCTGTCCTTTGCTATTAACCAATGTAAGTGTTTTAAACTTCAGTCACTTCCTTGATTAATCATTATTTAAGTTTTAAGAACGGCAAGACTAGATAGAGTTGTTGAGGTCTGCTCTTTAGTGACCTTGTTTTCCTGAGAGCTGTTGAAACATAAGAATATTTAATATTTCTTCACATATAGCCAGTTTTCTAGCATAAGTGAAGTGCTATAAGTAGGTAGGACATAATTTCAATAAACTTTTTAATAAAAAAAGAATGTATTTGGGAAAATGTAACATACACATAAGAAGACCTGTCTACTTATCATCCCATATACTGTTAAGGAAATCACTTGAAATACATTTATTAAACTGCTAGAAATTATTTTGGAAAACTCATAAAAGGTTAAGGAGATGCTAGGAAGAACTGCAGTAATGATATTTGAAGATACAAACCAGATACAAGGAATTGCTATCTAAATGCTTTAACTGAAAATCCCAGTAAAATAAATCATCTGCCTTTAAGAGAGAAAAATGTACCGACACCAAAACGAGTAATGAAACTAATCACTAAATGAAAGAATAAATCTTGTTATTCAATAACTTCTTTGATCAAATTAAATAATCAATAAATGAAGTCTAAATTAGTGATAGTATGGAGGATTGTACTCTAGATATATATTTTCATATTAAAGTTCACTTCTGGGTGACAGAAGTTATTTAACCTTGTAAGTCAGGGTCTCCTCTATCTCCATTCTTATTGTTTTAGAGCTCATTATGTCCCTACCTTTCAGGTGCATAGTAAAGATAAAACCCATTAATGATTATAAGGTGCCCAGATACAACTCTGACAAGGGTTACAAAAGTGCCCAGAAAGATAATTAGTAGGGAATGCATTATCACACATTAAAGGTGAATGTAATATCATAAGGATAAATGTAAACATAATGCCTAACCATAGCCTAATGTTTATTTTGCCTCTATCTTGCCCTTTTGAAACCAAATTAAAGTTGTCTTTTGCAGCAAACATGAGTAAATACACCTTTGGCCCCTAAAAGTTCTCTAGGGTAGTGGGTTTGCTAATAAGTCAGTCTCACTGGGAACAACAGGACACAGTACAACACTAAAGCTTAATTAATCTAGTCTCTAGTTCAGAATGTAATACATTATGCTGAAATGTTCAGTTGTATCAAATAGACCCTTTAGTTCAGAAGGAACGCTTGTGTAAAACATAAAGCATTTGTTTGAGAGTAAGACCGAATCAGGGACATCATTATTAATGACATCAGGAAAAGAAATAAGTGGCATATTCCCTGAATAGATATGCTTCATTCAAAGGTTTTCCATATATTAAATGAGATCACACAAAGCAGAATGGAGCTAAGGAATTTAAAATCAAGTTCAAGCATAAAAAATCCAATTAATTGTAGGTAAACATAATTATATTTCTTTAACCTACAAATATTTCTGTGTATGCTAGGTAGCTTAAGTGGTACATTTAATTTGATGGGTCGCAGAACATGCATATAAGAATGTGGTTTGTTTTGTACAATACTAGTAAATTTGCTTTGAAAATTATTATGAAACAAAGATTAATTTTCCATATCTTAGGTAAGCCTACTGATATTTCAAACAAAATTAGTTTCCTGTGTTGTTTTTTTTTTTTAAACAGCACTAAGCCAGTAGTGGTGAAGCAAGGGGAGGAGAAGATGTAACATAAGAGATGTAGGTGCACAGACAATTATATCATTTTACTTCCTTATATAACTTTTTTTAAGTGTCTGTATATTCTTTTCCCATTTGTAGTTGCCTGTCATGGAATTAAATTACCAGGTGTTCCTATAATGGCAAAGTGATACATAACAAAACCACACAGTTACTGAAATACATGGCTGTTATAAATGCACACAGATTTAGCTATATTTCTGATTTTCTTGGTAAGTATTCATCTAGCTTTGTTTAATGATTTCTTTCCTATATGACCATCAAAACCGTGTTTACCTTTTTTTTTATCTCTCATATGTTTGGTCTAATTCAGTACAGTTCTCTTGGTTGAACTAAAAGCTTGTGTGTGGGGGAAGGGGATGTTGAGTTTCATGCAGAGGAAAATCCCCTGTTTTACTAAACTTTTTGACATATATTGTCTGAAATTGAAACATCCAATGCTTTCAGATGTTAATATGAGAACTATGATAATATACAACTTCATGTAGAGGAGATCATTGGGGTCTATTGTGAGCCATGAAATAGTTTGGATCCGTGACAATACATAAAAGAGGCTGTAATAAAACTCAGACAAGCACAACAATTTTTGTGGTGCTACACTAAAGTAAAAGATAAAAAACATGCTTCTTTTTTCACAGATAGCTGCATACCTGAGGTACAGCCATTCATCCCTGATTCCATCCACTGAACCTGAGTCACTGTTCAATGTTCTTCCCTTACCCACAGATGAAGAATTGACTCCTTGGCCTGAAATTGGGTGCTGTTTTGCCAAGGAACTGTGGTAGCACAGTAGTTGCCTCCAACACTTATAGCAGATGTTAAAAGTTCAGTTTTTCTCCCATAGTTATGTCTACAGGAACGGACAATGAGCAATTGACAGCATTCTTCTACACAGTGGATGTCTTTACATTCTTTAATCCTCAATTAGTCCATATTTACTGAGGTTAAAGTGGAATTTTTTATGTACATTTTTTTTGTTTCACTTTGTGTACAAGTGTTAAAAAGAACTGCAAAAAATGGTAAGTTTAAAGGAATAGAAGAATCTGAATTACATGATGGATTTCCAAGTATTTAACTCTGTTTAATTCCATTACACAAACACTGAGCATCTTCTTGATCATTGTTAATTAGATCTCTAAACACTGCAAAGAAAGGCAGCCACGTCAATGCAG
Organism: Lophotriccus pileatus; assembly: GCA_035583135.1. Taxonomy (NCBI): domain Eukaryota; kingdom Metazoa; phylum Chordata; class Aves; order Passeriformes; family Tyrannidae; genus Lophotriccus; species Lophotriccus pileatus. The sequence continues at coordinate 97,774,450 of JAWWES010000115.1, read as the reverse complement.
GCAGAGAAAACACATATATTGCATATTGGTTTTGTTTTCTCTTGTTCTGTAGACAAGGTAATTGGATTTTTTTTCTGAGAAAGAGAAAATGTTAGGCCCTCTCAAATATGTCCTAACAAATATAAGTGGTATTTCGAAAAAATACAGTACCAATGGAATATGACTTTTATACCCAAAACTGAATGAAAACTAGTATGAGTGGATCACTCTTCTACTACTGTCTTCTCAGAAAAAAAAAAAATTACTATCTTCAGAGTGCAGTATTGACTAGAAGATTTAACTCATGGTTTTCCATAACTCCACCTTGATATTTTGACTCCAAAAGCTTTCATTAAGATAAACATTCATTTTTAAGGTGAGACATTATCTGCCCTTACAACCACTTACAAAGAAAATATTTCTAGTCAGTATACTAATTCAATCTATTGAATTCAGTTTTTACAGCACAGAATATAAGGACACTGACTGATGTCTTACTCGCTTTACGTAAACTTGAATGAAATATCATTTCTCAGGATACAAATAGGATGAATATACTTGGACATATCTTTAATTTTTATTAAACACAGAATAGCACCAGAAATATGGGTAAAAGCATTAGTATGGAATTTCGTGTGGAAATCTATCCTGAGGATGGAGTTTCATTAAATCTAGTGTTATCTTTACAACACTCTCTTCTGAATTATCAAATACAAGTAGAATTATCCATGGGGAACAACTGTAATCTGGCCAAAAATATTGTAGCAGTGAAAAACAGCAGTTCACACCTGAAAGATTTTATTATATTTCATGTGCATGGCAAGGCCCATGTGCATGGACATCAGCAGAGGGAACCTGAGTGTAGCAGGAATCATGATTTGTTCTTTGGTACAGTATGGAGCTGGCAGCAAGGCCAAACCAGAACAGTTTACAATCAGTGCAGCAGTAAAAGCAAAGTTAATATAAAATCATGGTCTCATGGGAACCTGTGATGACTTTTTAAGCTTAACCTTATTTTCTTAACACCAGATTTACTTTTATTACTGTCACATAATTGAGATGTTATTATAAAAGCCTAGATGCTAATTAATATGCTGAATTTATGATATTTTCAGAAATTTTTTATTGTAAGCTTTCTTAAAAATATTTTTAGTTACATTTCAGATGAAAACAGCAAGAAAACTGATATTTCTTTTTATCCTGCTGTCATGGGTTTGTCTAGGTGACAATTTTTTTACCACACCCCCCAACCAAATTGCTCTAAGTTGAGAGAAGTTTTATGCAGACAAAACCAAATCCGATTGGGGAAAAATAATATTAGGATTTATTACTACATAATAAAAACTAAACAGCTATATCTATTATAATGTTAATTGAGTAAAAGCACTATGCATCTACAGTTTGAGTCCACAAAAACACTCCTCCCCCCTTTTGGATCAGTCCAGGAGGAGAAGCAGATTCTTCTAAGGCACTCTGCAGCATTTGTTTCTTCTCTGTTATCTCTTGGACAACTCCTCTGCCTTGCTGCAGCTGGGACAGTGTCTCTGGCCCTTTTCTCCTCTGTGTCGATGAACAGGGCTGAGGCTACCTCCCTCCTCAGCTAAGGCCGAAGGCTGAGGTTACCCAGGCTCCTGTAAGTTTTCCATGGACTACCCAAGGGGACACTTGTTTTTTCCATGGTCTGCTCCACATAGTCACAGGGGATAATGGTTTTTGAGTCCACCCCTGTTTTCTGTGGGGTCCCTTCCCACGAATATAGTCCTTAACAGACTTCTCCAACATGGGACTACCCCCTTGGACAACAGTTCTTCCATTCTTTGCTGTCCTTTGGGGTCAGCAGCTGCACCAGCATTGGTCCCTCACTGGGACCACACATGTCTTCCTACCTGAGCCGACGTGCTCTGGAGTAGGTCCACCTCAGCTGCACCTTCACGGATGCATCTCTGGGGTCCCTTTCTCCTCTGCATTGACCACAGTTCAGCAAAATCTCCCACAGAGTCAACATCTTCTGCATATACTCTATTCCAGCTCTGCTCCGGTGTGAGTTCAGCTCCTCATGCTGCAGATGAGATTACCTCTGCTCCCCAACAATCTTCCACAGGTGGCAGGGATTTTAAATTTTCAGTCTTTTCCCTGCTGAAGGGAGAGAGAGGGAGAGAGGGGGAGAAGGAGCTGTCTCTTCCCCGCCTTCGGACTTACTCTCTCTGTTTGTTGTTGCTGCTGCCAGATCTGACCTTGAAGACTCCGTTATCTCTCCAGCTGTAGTTTCTAAGTTTCTTTTGCAAAGTCCTTTTGTGTCTTTTTTTCTTCTTCACTCCGTTCCATGTCTGTATTAGGGAAGTTTCAGTGTTGCCTCTGCCCCCAGCCCAGGGCCGGGGGAGGAGGGAGGCGCTGGCCCCCACCTGGGGCCCGCCGCGTCCTCCCTCACATGGCTCCTAATTTCCAACTGTGCAACTAGCCTTCTCTTTCGTTTCTTAAAGGTGTAATTGGCAAAAGGCGTTACTAAAACTTCTGATTGGTTTTGTCCCGGAAATCAACCTGGACAAACCACTTACAGTCCCTCAGGAAGGGGGGGAACCCTTTCTAACCCACGACACCTGCTCATGATCTTGTGAAATGCTCTTCTGAAAACACCTTCTTGTACTAAAAAAATGTACTCTTGAAACCTTTTCTCAGAGAAACTAGATGTAATAATATTGAACACTGAAGTCACTAACTCCCAAATGCCATGCTTTCTTTCCCCATAAGTCAGGACAGTTTTGGAACCGTTTTATTTCACCTATTCATGCCATTTCAGAAATAGACTTCTTGTCTGTCTTAATCTGTAGCACTAGCTGTCCTCTTCTACACAATGACTATCAATGGTATGTTTTATTAAGAGATCACTAACATCACCTTCAAATTTGATGCTGCAGAATGCCTACATCATTGAAATTTCTGTTTTCCTTAAAGTACTGACATGCTTTAGTATTGACATTAAAAGCATAAGGCTTTGGAATTAAAAGATCCTGTACCGTGGGGGACTGAGTCTCTGTGCTAGACTGGGAAGAGAAATGTGACCAATATCTTTTTGCTGTCCTTTCTTCTGTGCAAGGACATACTGATTTTTCAGGAGAGTAGGATTCTTTATTGGATGGTCTAGTTTCTTCATGCTAACTGAAAGGAAAAAAAGAAAGAGAGCAATAGAGGGAGAAGTTTTAGGATTACAGGTTGATGTAATATCAGTGCTTTGTTCACAGTAGTTTAAGTTCAGTAGGCATAGGAAGGGAAGCCTGGAGGGAACAGACGCCTGAAAGAGGAGGTGGACCTAGATGTTATGGAAACACAGTCACAGAGGAAAGTCCCCATCCCTGACAAGGGACAGACAGATTTCTTTTTTTTTTTTTTTTTTTTGAGAACTTATATCTATTTTGATCATCAGTTTGAACACTTGAATTGAAATTGGTACAGACAATAGAAAGAAGCAATTTTATAAGGTTATATGAGCATAGTTTATGTTACTTCCCACCTGAAATAGTTATACCATATAACTATATACCAATAGTTATATCTAATATATCAACAATAACTTTGTTATACCTGTTTAACTAAACAGGTTTAAGTCCTTGCATTTCAAAATGATCAGACTCTTAGAGCTGACTTAATTTAACATAACACACTACTCACAGCCAGGTGGGACAAAGGGCACATTAAGTCATCTAATATATGATAACTCACGAAGTGGCAGTAAATCTGACCTGTTTCGTACACGTCACCATGTCTTTAAAGTGACATAGCTGTATAATTAGATTGCTCACTTCTGATATATATAGGTACTTAAAGCACTCTTTATAAATATCCATAAGTAACACTGTGCAACAAACCACAGATGAGAGCAAATGGTTGGCAGCTGTGTGAAAAAGTGATGATACTTACAGTTTTAGAAATATAAAAAAATCATCCAAAAAACCCCAAATAAGTAGACACTGCTAGTGGACAGACAAAACTCCATTAAAACCAAAGCAAACACAAGAACACTTCCATAAGAAAATAAGTCAGAGACGAGCAGAAATAGAGAAGGCTGCAGATTAAAAAGTTAGGTCTCAATCTACTCTAAGACAAGCCAAAGGCATAATCTCAGAGTATACAAGTAAACTCAAATTCAAACCAAGAAATTATATTTCCAATTTTTCAAAGTGCAAAGTCAAAACTAACATACTTAAACAAAGCATATATATTTACTATACTTACTCAAGTCTAAGTATTTTCACCTATTTATAGAAAAAAGGTATATATCTTTCAAGATATATGAAAAATCTGTATGTCTGAAGTAATTTCCAGCACAACCCCAAAATCTGATTTTTTACAGCTGTAGATAACATTCCATTTTCATGACAAGAAATCAATTGCTAGCAACCTAGAAACAGTGAGAGCTGCCTTATTCAAAGTGTTACTTAGTAAAAACGCTCAAATGTCACCTGGTTCAAATATTTGTCTTATCAAACACTGAATACCATGGTTGTTTTCTAACACAATAGTGACCTGGTGTTAATGTGCAATGAGAAGCCTGTATGTGAAAATTGGGGTAACTTGTGGGCACTGAGCTGTCTGCCAGCTTTAAAGAGCAGGACATGCTAGAAAACGGTGTGTTGGTCCCCTTCAGTGCCACAGCAAACTGAGTGTACCAGCTGTGGTGCGTCAAAACAAGAAGCCTGCTATGGACTCACCATTTTTCACTGCTCTCATCTTACAGTTCCACTACACAGGAAAAAAAGTACCGTTCAGCAGCAGCTAGACTTAGAGAGATAATAAATACACTGTAAAATGTTAGACAATATTTAACAGTTGGTCTAGTCTTAAAAAAGGAATATAATAAATAGTTATTCTTCGGGGAACAGACTTAAATGAGAAGCTGGTAAGTGACATTCAAGATCAAGTCCCTTACCTCGCAACTGACCATGAAGTCAAGCTGTCAACCTTATTTCAGAGTGAAGACCAAAATGGAGACTTTTTTCCCTTCCCACACACTGTAGTGACATTAATGTGAGAACATAAGCCTCCAGCAAGACCACTGATCTCTGTTCACTTCCTCTGACAAATTATAATTATGGCTTTTGCGTTTTAAGTTGCAAATTCAATGCAGGTGTTGGGATGACTTTTGTGACTACTACTGTGTTGTAGTGGTACACATAATAGGGACGCTGTGGCTCCATCTAAGCTAAATGTCTATTACGGAGCCATCTGTTATTCCTTCTAGTTCTGTGGCCCTAAATGCCAATCAGGATTTTGTTATCAGGATTTCAAGGAATGGATGAAGTGAGGGTATCTTCAGGATGTTATAAATCTGTGTTATTTACAGCTGCAGCATTATCTGGGCCATTTGCTGTTCTTCAGGTGGCCTCCCAAAGGAATCCCCAAAGGAGGGGGCTTACCAGCTCCTCCCAAAGGATCTGCTGCCAAACCTGGCAGTGGGAAAGGTTGTGGATTTGTTTTCTGCATGGGCCATTCACTTAAGAGTTGGACTTGATGTTCTTTGTGGATCCCTCACAATTCAGAATATTCTGTGATTCTCTAAAGTGTATCACTGTGGTGTTGGGTTGATTGTTCGGCTTGCTACATACATTTTAACTCAACAGCAGCGTGAGAAGAGAGGCTGGTAAGCAAAGCACCAAAGCTGAAACCAAAGTCAGATTTCAAAGGAATTGGGCACCTCTGGTAACTTGACTTCAGCCCAAATAGATGCCTAAATACATTAAAGTGATAAAGATTCTGTCCCTCTTCCAAAATTATCTTGTATTTGGCTGGTGTGTCCTGTAGATCTGAATGGGTCTTTCTCCAGATTTTACAGAAAGCCGTATAAGGTAGAGAACATACAGCATTTGTCTCATACAAAGTTTCCCCTCAAAAGATTTTGAACAAGGAGGATGGTAAGAAATAACTGCCTCTAGGAAACAAGAATTATCCTTTACTAAAATTTTGACAGGCTTATGATAGACTAGGTCTGCCGTGTCCTTTAGTTGACTACTGCAGCCAGACGGATTCCAACACTCTAGGCAAAAAAAAACACCAGTCCAGAGAAAGACTCATGATTGGCTGACATCTGCTGGCTGCAGCTGCGCATCAGCGTTGCAATTCCACCACTAATTCCATCATATGTCAGAGAACATACAGTGGGCTTTCATGTAATATTTATATTTATGTATAAGACAGTAATGTGAGGTACAGAGTTCTTCAGGGAAAGGTAAAATGCTATTACTTTTCTAAACAAGTGTTTTAAATTAATTTAAAATCCTTCCCAAACTAATTCCATCTTTATCAAATCATATAATTGGTTTTATATTTTCTCATTATCCAGAAGCTAGTGATTTTTTTAAAAAGACACTAACAATTTAAGGGAACCATAAAGCAGAGACTGAATATAGAAATATGTATGTTGGCAGAAATATGCAACTTCTCTAGCACTTGAACTGATTAATTGGCAATAAACTATCTAATAAAACCATGTTATGTCCAGTAACATAAAAAATGTTCTACACAGAAATTGAAAAAGTAGGTGAAAATTGAAAGTCATACCTGAAGGGAAGAAAATACACATTTTAAGAGAGAGGTTTTTTCACAGTCTGTTTTATTTTGATTGATTTATTATTATGCCCAAATACCTCAATATTATCTAAGTTCCTGTGGTAAGTAAGAATGCACAGTACGTTATGTAACCGATTAAACCCATCAAAACATTATGGAATAGCACTATTTTAATATAATGATTTCAATAAGTTAGTTGCACTAATAGTGCTTTAACTTAGATTTTTTTTTTTTGCCATCTCACTGACAACCCATTCACAAAATACACGGAGCCATCATCCTAATGAAAAATCCTACAAACAACAGGAACACATATCTTATTTAATTCATGAATATTGCTACTATAGCAAATAATATAATGATGACCTTACCTTATGGCTTTAAAACATTTGACTGTATTTATTACTGCTATTACTCACTGGTGGGTTACTCTTATTCAGTGACAGTTAACAAGATTTAAGATAACTTCCATTCTTAATAGCATTTCCTAAAAGAACAATTATTACTATTAATGTCTTAAATAATACTTAGCCAATGCAGTTCAGTTAAGTGAAAACCTAAAGTGAGTTGGTAAAGGAGTGCTTTGACAGTTGTACAGTTTAAACCAGTCTATAAGGTAGACATATTGATACCTGACATCAAAACAATTTTTAAGTAATAGCAAGACTGATTAAAGAAATGTAAGGAAATCTTTTGAAATACAGCATCTTGTGGTGATTATGCAATACTTCTGCAATTATGCATACAGTTAGCCTTGAAACAGTATTATACAAGTAATTTAATTTTATATGCCTGAATTTTGCCTATAATTTCCTAGCCTGTAGTAGGTTAATGATACTGTGCTTTAGGCTACTTTCCACCAGTGGGTGACTTCAAGGACAGCTTCAGTGGGGGTGAAGATAGCATCTGTTCCCAAGCAATAGAAATGTTTATTTGTGAAGTCCATTTCACAGCACTGAGGCCTTGGTCAATAAAACTTAAAAAATTTGCAATCTTTTAGAAGGAAAGATGCAGTGTAAGAATAGAAAGGTATGGCATAATACCAGGATTAACTTCACCATCATAATGTTTTTATTTAATATCAGTGTAGGAGAATTATAAAATATATCCTGTGCAATATATTATGGTTTATAATTATGGAGACATCCACCTCAGGCTTCAGCCATTGCCTTTTTGCATTTATTCCCATATAAGATGCATTAAAAAACTGCTGGTTTTGTTGTCTACAAAGATCTGCCAAGTCTCACGTGTGCAGGAAGATGCTCCTTCTGTCAGCCCACTCTTTTCACATCCCTCATATATCCCTCCTGCCCTGGTTGTGTGGCACCATGGTTCCCTCCAGCTCCATTATCCTTGTGAGTAAGAGAACTGACTGGCCACTCCCTACCTGGTGTCATGTAGTACAATGTTGGAGATGGGCTGACGACTGAAGCTGCCTTCAGAGCATGGAAAGATGCCGAGGATGTCTTACTTGAATCTCCCACCGGAAGGACTGTGCTGTGACCTTTTCCCTATGGTCAAGGACATCTCTCCCTCTCTGGAGAGGTCCTGGCAGCCCCCTGCATGGCCGCCCCCCAGGGGCAGCTGCTATGGCCAATCCCCTGTTGTCCCTGCATTGTCACTCCCCCCTCTTCCCTTGGGGTTCATG
>JAWWES010000115.1:97754642-97766162 GCA_035583135.1 Lophotriccus pileatus | reverse complement strand
TTACAATAAACTAGATCAGTTTTGACCTTCGACCTGCACGTTGTGTCTGTGTCTCCTTCTTGTGGATTTACACGTGGTTGCTACAACTCAGAGTCAAGGACCCCGCTGGTCTGGATTTATCTACCCTTTCCCATACCGGGACAGTACAGAAAGTCAAAGAGAGGAGAAAAAGGCAGTGAAGGTGTTCTGCACCACAGGAACCACACAACTCTCTGCAGCAGAGTTGGACACAGATCCCCCAGCAAGGAAGTCCTTCCTGTCATGGGTGTGCACTGTTGGGTCAGCCTCAGCCACTGAGAAGCTTCTAGTTTAGTCCCACAGAAACCACAGTGCTGTTGCAGATATTGATGAGTTTGCAGATTTTGTTATTCCTTGTACATTCAACGCCTGCATATTTTGATTGCACACAGTGATCACAGAAGCCAAGTCACAGAATTATTATTTCCCTTAGACAAGTTGCCATAAAAACCAGAGCTCTTGATCTCAAAGTACCAGTACTGACTGGTACTTCACATGGTGTTTCAAGGCACAACTACAGATCAGCTTTTAGAAACCAGCTTGTAAAAATAATGGTCTTTACATCTCATTTTGCTTTCTATTTTTGTTTGTTCTTTTCGTGTCATGAAGTCAATATTCATTACTCATGCATTATAGGAGTTAAGCTTTTCGCTGGTTTCTCTTTCCAGATATAACTTGCTTCAAATACAAATTAAGTGCTATTGAGCCAAGTTGTCCTTTCAAATTTGCTATAAGGCAATTTGACACTCTCCCAAATCCAGAATAAAAATAGAACCAAGGTTTGTGTATCTTGCAAAAATCTTTTAAAAGTCTATTCTGGGATGAGAGGCATGTGCTGAGAATTCCTGAGTTCTATAGCAGCTCGTGCCAAATCACAGTAGCGTCTCAAAAGCAATCTTCCCACTCTTCCTTAGCAGGATGCACTTCATATTAATAGAGAATAATCTGTATGACAACTGCAACACTGTCAAGAGGAAATAGCAGACACTGGCACAGGGAAGAAAATACATTTTCATAAAAATATATTCTTGTTCACTTGCTTTATTTGCATGTGACCTGGCTACAGACAACTACATGAAGAATAGCTCACAATGAACTGGTAAACTGCAGCCCTAATCACTAAAAGTTGAAAGGATTGATCATTTTCCTTTCATTATGAACATTACATCTAACTTTTAAAGCCTAGACAAAATTCTGTTTGAGTAAAAGGTCACACTGAGTGTCACAGAATTCCTTCTCTTTTAAATTTACTTTAAATTTTTATACATCAAACTAGAAAAAAGTTTGACAATTTTTAGTAAGAAAATGTTTGACATCCTCAATTTAAGCTTACTTTTCTGAAATACTGAAGGTCAGAAATTTTGGTTTTTTCTTGAAAAAAAAAAGGTTTTTATTTGTTAGTTGAAATGGATCATACTTAGGAATATGTTCAGAAAAATAAATGACAACTACTTGTAATGTGCAAGATAAAAATTAGTGAAAGAAATTAAACTTGAAAATCATTTGCCCAAACTTATTTATTCATAAAGTGTAAAAAAAAATTTTCCTATTTTTAATAGCATTCCAAGTACTCTAAACATACTTCTGGATAGATTTATAAGAAGATAGTTTACTACTATAACCAAGCAATTCCAATATTTGGAAATCAAGACTGTCATTGCTTTCTTCCTAAATTGTTGGTGATTGACTTGAAAGCTGAGGTCACTGTCTTGCCATCAACCCATGTTTTCTAGACAGATGGCAACTACAGATATTCTTAGGATGAAACAAGGCACTGATGTAAGACATAATGAATATATGACAAGAATAATACTGGGTGCCAAGAAATTCACAAGATATAGTTCTAGAACTGTTTCTCTAGGAAAAAGAAATTGTCCAAGTAGTTGGGGGGGAAATTTTGCTTTAAATCTCATCAAAACCCCAGATGGGGTGGCTAAAATAGTGTGCATTTCATTTTAGGCTGTGGGGGAGTTTTCTGCGCAGTCTGCTTCTGAAACCAGGACAAGCTGTGGATACAGCAGATGAGATTACAGTACAATAACATATTTCTGTTTGAAGGCAAAGGCCTGTCATTTTGTAACTCACTGTCTTTGGGGGCTGTTTCATATGCAGTGAACTGTCAGACTGGGGCCAGGGACTGGGAATAGGTGAATTTCAGGGCTGCAATTGAACAGAGTGGCTTTGCTTTACATAGTCATAAACACATATTGGTTAGCTTTCCTTTCTGTCTCAGTCTTACTTAGTCTATATGTGTACTGAGGAGTAGCTTCAGTGCTGTAAATACATTTTATCACTGTTACACCCTGGAGCTTCCGTAAAACTCCTTTATATAAAACCACTATCATTGCTGTAAACCAGGATGAAATCTAACATGCCCAAATTAAATTCAAAGCAACTGAAGATGAGCCTTAGGCCTAAAAAATTTAAACACTTAAAATAAAGGTTAATTTAGTGCCAGAAAAAACTTAATTGTGACTAATTTATTTTAGTTTAATGCATGCCTGGAGGCTAAGCCAGGAGCTAACAGCGGCACAACATCTGAGGCTCACTCCTTCCTTGCTTTTGTCTTGCTCCAGGGAGGCAATAAGTTACTATTTGCACTTCAAAGGCCGAGAGTCACCCTACTTCTTTGGCCTGGGAACAGGGGGGCTAGGGATGGAAACAAAGACTATCCCGTTTTTCTCTGCCTCTTCCCAGTCAACTTGACTGTGGTAAGAAATGCACTGAGAGAGTCAAGATCCAAGAAAAGGTGCTACCCAAACTGCATCAGTAGGATACAGAGGCAAAGATGTCCTTAGGCTATTTCACTTTTTCTGACTCTCCTCGCTCCCAGCACAGGAATAGTATGAGAGCATATGATGGCATATTCTGCGTGAGCAGTGTGCACTTAGTAGCAACAACCAAACACAAACAACATGATTGGGAAACAAAGGAATGTTTGAATAATTTTCTTTGTTGACCAATGATAAGAGGAATGAAAGTTTAAATATTTATAAATGCCCAGATGAGTTTGAAGACTGATTTGAAACATTAACCAGCATATATTCGGATTTTCAATTATTTAACTTGAATTTAGAACCTTTGCAGAATTTTTAGAAAATGGAAGGGAAAGGATGTAGTGGTACTCAGACCTTGTCTTCATCTAGTGATTTTCTGTCCTTGCCTTGATGCTGCTGCTGACCTTCAAACATCTTTTATCACACTATATCCATAAGTTTGTTCTATTATCTTCACTTGGTCTAATTACCTGGATGATTCTATACTGTTCCCTACAGGGAAATATACTGCTTAAGTTTGGGGTTTTAAATACTAATTAAAAAAATCATTAGTGTGTGAATTAATTTCCACTCTTTGTATTTTCCTCTCCCTCTTGATAGCCATCAGAATCTGATAGCAACATAGCTGTTGTCGTACTTTAATTATCCTGTTAGGATTCCTTTATCCTTGTGTATTATAAGGAAATCAACTTTGTTGTACCCAGTCTAAATGCAAAGCCATCTAAACTGTAGATCTAAGAGGTTTAAATATAAACAAAATTTCTTTACATTGTACAAATATTTTAGCTGTGTTCCTAGCTTTTCGTTATGTATTTAGGATGTGGAACAGTATTTTAAAGTGTATTTTGAACAGTGTTTTAAACTCCAATTCCTTACTTGAGGCTGAAGTTCATGTGGCTTGTACACACTCAGTTCCATGGAAGTGACTAAGTTTATGGGTACATTATTTGTGGCTTTTTGTTGCTCTAGTTCAATATGTACGAGTTAGTGTTCCATGGTTGTAGTAACTGACCAGGTTTTAATGACATAAGATTCACATTTGTTATAGAAAATACAGGTTTCACATGACTACTGTCAAAGCAGACTATTTTGCAAATTCATATGAAAATACTTCAACAATACAGTGAGAGTATCCACATTTATTGAGCCTCAGCATGTCCTATAGGTTCCTGAGGAACACCTGTTCATTATGTTATTTAAATACAGTTAATTACAAAATCTATGATGCGTTCATCTTCCACTCTGCACAGCTTCATTAATTTTGCCTTTTGTTTTCCTGTTGTGAAAAAAGCAATAGAAGAGTCCCTTTGTGCTGCAGTTCATTAAGATCTTGTCCAGTTGATATCTATCAGTCTGTATTAAATTTAACAGAAAAGAAATAATGTGATTTTTTTTTAGATTAGGTTCTCATTTATAGTGAAAAAAATATAGAAATGGAGGTCATAATTCTTGTTCCACTAACCCAAAAGTAATTTTGAATTTCAGCCTTATATGTTGCAGAATAGAAAAGCTTTTTAAACCTCACATAGGATGATAGGATTGTACTGGTGCAGAAATGTAGTCTAGCAGTAGTAACTCAGGTCCATATTATGAACATGGGGTTGATTGTTTCTGAGCTTACAGGACAGAATTGTAGGATTGCTTCCACTCTTGCTTTTTCTTAGTCTGACTCCTGTTTCTTAAATTGTTTTATGCACGTTTACAGAATCTTAGTAGGAGAAGGTTGCCCAAAAGTACAGACTAGAGAACTGGGTCTCCAACTGTGAAGGAGGATTAGAACCTGGAGTTTTGCATTCAGAATTACTACTTCATTTGTCAGGATGTTATAGGCATACAATTACAAGAGAGATTTTCAGGCTGCAAATCTCAGTCCAAGTCTCAAAAAAAGAAGGGTTCCAGTCACTTCTCTTTCTTCTGGCACCTGTGGACAGTTTAGGCATATTTTTGGCCACCTTTTTCAAGTGCTGGTTGAATTCTCTTTGGACGTCCTTAGTTTGCTCTATGGTCTAGATATGCAAAGAATTTAGAGAAATAATTTGCACTTTATGGTCAGAGAAACCTAGACAAGGAGCTGCCTAGATGTTTGAATGTTTCGTATGATGATATTAAATGTTAACATTCCCAAGTTCCTTTGTATAACTGAGTCTATATCCCTTTGTAGTTATGCTTCACCTCCCCCTAACAGACTACCTGTTCCAGAATTAAGTAGCTCTGAAGTGTCTCTGTTTTTTCAAAATCTGTACTAACACTTTCTGCAAACTGCCTTCAATAAGGTAATTTCAACTATTTGATGGCAAATTCAGAAATATCAAGATCGTTCTCATTTCTTAAAGTCCACAGATATATGTGTGTATTTATCAATACATACACATACATCTGTACAAACATTCCCCAGTACATACAAATATGTCTTCACACACTTAACTCACTCTTCCTAGAAAAATAAAACTTTCAGTGTTTTTTAATGCTGATACATGTAATTCAGAAAGTCATGAGGAAACAAAGTGAAATATCAAGAGTCTGATCCTGCACTCTTATTAACAAGTTACAAAATTAGGCTTCAAAAGAACAGACTCTAAATTATATTCCTTCTTCTGCTGTTGCTAAAGTACAGAAAAGAATTAATTGTAAGAGCATGTTTGCAGTCATTCATTCATATCAAGTTGCATTCTCATTATCACATACAAGATATACAATCTCCTCTTATGCTGAACACAAACCAGTACAGCTCAGTGATGAATGTATGCAAGTCTAAAGAGAGGACTTCAGCTGGTTGATATCTAGCTAGGTCAGAGTTTAGATAGGGAGGCACAAAACTCTAAAAAGACAAGCAACATAGGTGGCCTGTGGATAAAGAGGTTCATTCTTCTGGGCAATCAATCACCTTCAGAGACAGAGAGTTTGCTTCATGAGCAGAGAAAACAAATATATATATGACTGAGAGGGTGAAACCAGCTTTGAAGAGAGATGATTACTTTTCACTGAGTAGCAGCACACTAGTTTCATCTTAAGCGTCCAGTTTAGTCTACACCATAGAAATACACACTCAAGGGACCAAGTATTTGCTCAGTTCCTTTAACTTTACACTGGTGCTTTTCCAGTTTCAGTGAAAAATCTTATTTATAACTAATTATTCAGGAAAAAAAAATATTCTCATAAGAGGAAATTAATGGATTAAAAGGCACTAAATGAAATAGAAAATACATTGTCCGTTTGCAAAGATTATTGGATTGGGTGAAAAAAATACAAATTTAATTGAGTAACTAATAGAAGATATTTACCAGGGCTTGTGCATTCCCCGTAAGAATAAACCATTGAAACAGATTTTAAAAAATTGGCCCCAATACTAACATTTTCAAATCTGATCATTTAAAGGTAGATCCGGTACTCAGGTCCTAGGCTTGCACTGACACGTGTGAACAAGCAAGACCCTGTATTTTCTGCAAGACTAGAGTCAGAGACATCTATTGCATTATCACAGCCTGGCTGAGGTTGATAGAGGGCCTCTGGACGTCATCTGGTCCAACCTGCCCTGCCCAAGTAGGACCACCCAGAACTGGTTGTCCAGAACCATGTCCAGATAGCCTTTGAGTATCTCCAAGGATGGAGACTCCACAACCTCCCTGGGCAACCTGTGCCAGTGCTGGGTCACCCTCACAGTAACAAAGTGTTTCCTGATGTTCAGACAGCACCTTCTGTGTTTCAGTCTGTGCCCAGTGCCTCTGATCCTGTCACTAAGCACCACCAAGAGCCTGGCTCCCCAGGTCATTTTTTTGCAAAGCTGTTTTCTAGCTCTGTGGTTCCCACCATGTACTGGTGCCCAGGATTGTTTCACCCATTACAGGACTTTGTGCTTCCCTTTGAAGTGGAGGAGGTTCCTGTCAGCTCATTTCTCCAACAATTTATAGATGAGTATGAGGACTTGTCTTTTAAAAAAATCTAGGATTAGCCAACCCTTCCATCTCACAAAAGATGAGGAGAAGATGATCCTCCAGTAAGGCAAGGATTTAGAAAAAGTTGATTTGGGAAGTCACAGAACAAAAAATGCAGATTTATATTTACATAAGGACTATGGTACTGGTTTTTAATCAGTAAAAAGAAAAAAAAATCTCCTTTCATGATTCCTAAACCAAGAGTCAGTTCTTTGCCCAAAGAACTGAGAAAAAGGAAAGGAAAATTATTCAGCTTTGTATTTAAGTATGACATTTTCACTATTTTTAAATAACTCCACCTGCAGTTAAACATCATGAGAATCCAGATAAGACCTGCATGGTCCATAGTTGGGATTGCCACCGTTTTGTTCCACTGCAAGTCTGGAACCCCTGCAAAAATACAGAAATAAAACAGATAAAAGGCGATGTTTTAACTTTGGAAGTGATTACCAAGCTGTACTGTTTGTCAGAAAATGGGTGATATGGTTAAAATGAAAAAAAAAAAAAAAAAGAAAAAGAAAAATAGACCATGTGTTCTTATTCTTATGTTTACTGCATTCTGCCTGCAAAGGTGCACAAATGGGCACATATGTCTTGAACAGGAAATGATTGCTCTTGACATATTAGTCAATATAGTTTCTAAAGTGTGAGGAGGTATAATGTGATTCAAAGATCACCTCGCAAGTCTCTCCCTCAGTTCCTCTCCAACAATGTGAGGTGACTAAAATTTCATTTTCTTACCTTATATCCTTTGCCTATTTGAATGTCAGAATTTTTTAATTCATTTGCCTACCATAATGAGAAGTGTATTATTTGGTATCTCTAGAGTTTTAAAAACAACGATAGTGAATAATAGTTCTAAAATTACAGCCTTCATCATATATTTGTTTATTAGCATACAAATAGATGAACTTTGTAGTCCACTCCAAATGCCATATCTGGGCTATTTTGGCTATTGAGGAAAATATATTTCTGGACTTAAGACTTCTAGTATGAAAACTGCTCAAATGCCTCTTACTTTTATACCCATGACAATACGGCTCTTTCCTAGAGACAAGTGTTAAATGTATAAAGCGATCTCTTTTACTGAAACTATAAAGAAGAACTAATCTAAAAGGGAAGTGGTATAAAAATTTATGAAGGTGTCTAGGGTGTAAAACTTACACAGAGTGCTAACTTAATAATACTGATGTTGTCCTCAGCTGGTAATATGAAGACACTTGAAAATGGAATTTTTACCTACATCAGTGTTAAAGAACCAAGCCAAAAAATACAATCAAATGTAGAATACTATGTTAAACATAGTGCAAACCTTACTGACAAGTACAGTTCAAGTAAAATCTTGGTAGCATAAATGAACAATTTGACAAAACTATGAGCAAATTTAAGTGTGACTTTAAGTGTTGACAGTCTTAGACTGCACTGCACATAGTCTCCTGAATGCTGAAAGGATGGATTTTATGATAGTGAAGTTCCAAATAAACCAATTTGATGTCCTGGCCTACCACAGACAGAAAAAGGGCTGAAATTACTCTTTCTGCAAGACCAGGTTACAACATGCAACACTATCATATCAGCTAGAAATAATATGCTTTTATATTGCATGGAAAGACAATAACAGAAGCAGACCCAGACAAAGTCTTTAACAGATTTTCCAACATTAACGTAGTTTCATCTATGTTTGTTTTTTCTCTGTGTCCTCACCTAACTGCACATGACTACAGCATTCATAGCGGTGCCAGGACAGAAACATGAAGGCATGTGTTAACAACACACCAAAACCAACACCATAATGAATAATTTTTTTTTTTTTTTTAAAAAAAGGTGATGGATAAACTCAGTACAGGGTCTCATACAAACTGCAAAATGAGGAAGGTCATAAGAAAACAATGTATCGCAATTGTGCAATACATAAAAGAAAATTTTGTTCTCAGAGTCAAGAGAGTCAAAAATGCAAACTTCAGATATCCTCTAGAAATCTCACTGGTAGTATAAACTGTTAAATTATGATTTAAGAACCTGGTTCTACCTCAGTTACACAAAGTCTTTTTCATTTTCTAGGATATAAAATATAAAATGATGTTATAAGGATCTATTACAGGAGGGTCCTATCAGCCAGTCATTAAAACACAGAACATCTGAAGGGTAAACTAAGACCATGTTTTTTAGTAAAAACAGGAAGCACTGTGAAAAAGATCCATGCAGCTATAGAAAGAGACATTTAAACCACTATAAAACAATTACAATTTGCTTGTTCTGAAAATAGTTAATATTTGATTAGGTAGGTGCTTGGAGTTAATGTCCTTATTAATTAAGTCAGACTCCTCCTTCCCTATCCCAAGAGAAGAAAAAGATTGATCATGCTTTTTTTTCAAATGCTAATTACTATAAGCAGAGAAACTCTTAAATCAGAATGCTTTATTCAGTCTGGCTGCTTCATCCATTTGTATCCTACTCACATTTCCTTGGGAGGCCTGCTCTTTTGTATCTGTGAAAATAAGCACAGATGTTGGCTCCACCTTCCTCAAAGCAAGTTTTGCCTAATGACCATTTTGAATGTATCCCACTTGCACCTGTTCAGCATTTTAAAATGAAATAAAGCACTTGATTGACTCCAAATATCTTGTCCAGATTTTCTTAACTTGATTATGTTGCCATAAAAACCTAGAGACTGTTTGAGCATTAGCCACAGAATCAGCTGGAGTAGGGCCAAATTCATCATTCCTGGAAGCGTTTTTTTGTTGCTGTTGAAAGTCTGACTTGGGAGATATTACAGATTAATTAGAACATTAGATGGCACTACTACAGCACTGAGGTACAAAGAGAAGAAAAGATTACCATATGCAATTATTGATAATGTGCTAAGTGTACAAAAATGCTGATATTAAACTGATCACATTGGTCTCAATATGACATCTCTGCAGAACTGTTCTTTTTTTTTTTTTTTTTTAACAACAGGATGTGCTAGCTATCTTACTTGGTACCTTCTCCTGCCACAGAAATCTTCATACTTTTTTTCCTCCGTTATACCTCTTTCCTCTTCCATTATACGTGTCTGCATTGTAAAATAAGCTTTTCAAAGAATTCACCAAATCCTACCATCATTAAATTTCTAGTCAGTTACCCAAGGTTTTCAGCAGTCTCAGAAAAATATTTTCACTTATTTTTTCATAAAAATGAATAAAATTTTCTGAAATCTATAAATCTACTTCTGGTTTCACAATACACAAAGCGAAGTTCATAGAATCATAGAATGGTTTGGGTTGGAAGGGGCCTGAAAGATCATCAAGTTCCAACTCTCACAACATAGTCAGGGGCACTTTCCACTAGACCAGGTTGCTCAAGGAGCCATCCAACCTGGTTTTGAACACAGGGATGGGAAATCCACAGCTTCTCTGGGCAACCTGTTCCAGTGACACACTACCCTCACAATGAAGAATTTCTTCCTAATATCTAATCTAAACCTACTCTCAGTTTGAAACCATTCTTCCTTGTCCTCTCACTACATGCCTTGGTAAATAGTCCCTCTGCATCTCTTTTGTAGTCCTTTAGGAACTAAAATGTCTTCCCAGAGCCTTCTCTTCTCCAGGATGAACAATCCCATCTTTCTCAGCTGTCTTTACAGGAGAGCTGCTCCAGCCCTCTGATCATCTTCGTGGCCTCCTCTACACTCTTTCCAGCAGATCCACACCCTTCTTACATTGGGGCCCCAGAAAAGAAAAAAAATATTCTATATTGTATCAGAGGAAGATTTTTAGCAGATAATAAGGTATAGACTACTAACAGATTCACAGCTTAATTTCCTTAGGTGGGTTTTTTTTTTTTTTTTTGTGATAATTGTGTAAGGAATAATTCTTAGGAATTCCTAACTATTGCATAATTTAAAATTATATCTTAGCAAACATACAAGAAGAATAATGAACACCTTAAAGAAAATCTGCATTACAGCATCCTCCTTAAAATGAATTAAATGTTCATTGATACACACCACTTTTACATAAATTATCTAGTATTTCATAAACCATCCCTTATTTAACTGCTGTCATATCATTATTTAAAAAAAAATAGAAAAGATGTTGCTCTTTAGGTGATAAATGGATAATAGTGTGATACTACACACTTCTGTATGCTTCTCTAAATCATTTCACATCTTAATGCAAGCAAAAAATCAAATTTTTTACATTAAAATAGTATCATAATGCAAACTATAAAAATTTAAAAAAATGTGTTATTGATGTTAAATGTCTGATAATCAATGCTGTCATTTGTTATTATAAAATATCTAACCATCACAGTGAATATTTCTACTGAAATCCTCACACGTGAAGAAAGACAGGATATACTGCGATTTCCTCCTGTGACTGTACATAATTTCAAACTATATCTGCTGAAAAATACTAATGATCCCATTAAATGAAGAATAAATGTATTATACTGACTAAAAATTATTCAAAAGTATACTGATACAGAAATTAAAGTGATACTGACAAATGATCAAGCTTCACCTTAACCAGTCAGATGAACATAATGTTCAGTAACACAGTATGGTATTTCATATTAGACATTTCTTTAAATTAGATGTGTTGCATCTTCAGTCTTCTGTTAGCTGACCTGACACTAAATATGAATCACCAATAGTACATAAACCCAAGATTATTACACAAAATTTTTGTCCCTTTTTTTTTGTCTTCATAGATGATTGAACTTTAATGAACACAGTAAATGGCCAGTCTTCGCGAACGAAGAGCCGGGGAAGGTCCTTACCCGCATATGCAGATAAGGCCTTCGAGCCT
>JAWWES010000115.1:97733317-97754542 GCA_035583135.1 Lophotriccus pileatus | reverse complement strand
CCTGACCAGGACTCGAACCTGGGTCTCAGCGGTAACAGCGCTGCGTCTTAACCACTAGACCACCGGGGGCTCCCTCAATGAACACAGACTGTTATAATAAATATCAGGAACCTGAAATCAAGATTTTCAAGTTACATTTCAAAATTACTTTTGAGTACAATGGGTTTTTTTTATTCAAAACCAAACATTGAAAGAGCTCAGACAACAGTACAACATACATGATTGAGAGAGATTTTTTTAAGACATATATATGTTACAGTAACCCAGCATGTTTGTTGACCCATTTGAACCCTAAGAGTGTGTGTCATACCAACTACCTTACCTGCACAGATGAGCATACAGGGCAGCCAGATTCTCGACTAGATTAGGTTGGCATAGCTCCATTTAAGTCACCAGGACTAAATAACTTTACACAGGCTAAGGATCAAACACAGAAAACAGGTGATTATTAAGCAAAAAATCTAATACTTCCCTTTCTTAGCTGGGGTGAAAGACAGCTTCCAGAACCAGTGTACTTTTTTCATTCTTATCTCATTCTTATCATTCTTCATTTCAGTGTGTATCCATTATTTTTTCTAAATACAGACAGTTTCTTCCATGTAAATACAAGTTTGCAGACTTCATAAAAAATTATGATAGGCAGAAATCATATCAGTTTATATTCTCAAACGATCTCTCCTCTGCAAAAGTGAAGTCATTAGCATCAGCCATTTGTGTCCCATGATGCTCTGTCAGCAACTGATTCCTAGTGCTACTCAGTTAAACTATACATACCTTGAAGAAAGTCCTCCTTGCTTGGCTATTCAGGAAGCTGACATGTTAGGAAAAGTCTAAAGGCAGTGAAGATATTCACATAATGCAAGCAAAAATTGCACATATATCATGGCAGTCAGATGTGCAGTGACACAGTCTGTGATTTCTATCAGCTGGCCTGGCATGTCAAGTTTCCATTTTAAGGGGCTGATTTTAGAAACATGACTTTGTATTTTTATTTTTTTTCTGAGATTATATTCTGATTATTCATGGCCCTATGTTTCATGCAGAGCATCCTAAATTTTCTTAGAAAGCATTCTTCATGTGTACATGACAAAAAAAAAAAATCTATATTCTTGACAAGAAGAAATCTCTACATATTTTTAGTGGTCATATATACAATTTGCTAATTAGTATAACTCCATTACTGCAATTATACCTTACCTGAATCCTTTAAGAGAAATTTTCAGCTCTGATCTCCGAGCTGAAGTGCCTTTGAAATAACATTAGCTGAGACACCTTCAAAACAAATCATCATTTTCAACTAATTGAATGACATAAAGATAACTGAAAATACACCATCCTGTTCACTCTATGGTACACTTCACAGAAACATTCAGAAATATTCCTTACCAAAATAGGAACACCAGTTGCTGTGACTCTGTTTATCAGCCTTGACCAACTATAATAAAAACACAGATATTTTATGAATAAATAAATAAATGTAAATTCTTAAAATGTAATGGACCATTCAGTCATCTAGTCTGACTCTTTTATACGATATAAAGACTGAATTTTATCCAGCAATTCTTGTATTGAACATAATACTTTCTGTTTACAAAAGTATATCTTCCAATAGATTATTCGGGTTTAATTTGAATTAAAAATTATAAAATGTAAACATAAGCTTTGAACTTTAAACAACAAGCTTTGAACTTGAACATAATTTCTAATATCTTTTTCTCTGTAATACTTTAAATAAGAACACAAAATTCCATTTTGTGGAGTTATAAAATGTAGTGGAAAATGTACATATAATAAATTATGCAAGTATTTTACACAGATTTAATAAATATTCTGTGACAAAAACAGAAAAGTAACATCTCAAAATGGAAAGGATAAGGAAAAAAAAAAGTTGTTTTATTGAGCAAGACAGTCTTCCAGCAAAGTTTAAAGCAAAATGTAATCTCCACAGCCTCTCTGGTTAGGTGAACACAAATATAAAGGAGAAAAAGACCGTGATCTCCCAGAAAACATTACTGTCATCTATGTTTGTCTTGTCTCTTAAGAGTTCTTTCCCAGAGATTCCTGAATTACAAATCCTAATTAGTTATGTTATTAATCTTATTCACATGAGAAAAGTTACATATGTGCACAAATATTTGTTGGATTAGAGCCATAATATGCTTCTGGTGGCTTTTGGAGCATAAGATCCTTTAATTTTCTAATTCATTGAATGCACTCCATTTCATTATTAGAAATCTTTGTACCTGGTTGATTTTATGATCTTTTTTAAGCATGTTTAGTTTTATTTTGCCCATAATTCAATAAATATGCAAAATGTTGCCCAGTGATAGTGAAGAAAATAAATTTATGCTGGAACTACAGTAATGCTGCTAAAACAGATGCTGCTTAATAACTAAGGTTTTCAGTCATAAGGGCTGAAAAACTTGCCTTGTAACAATAATAAAACATCTCTAGGTGGGGGTGGGAGAGTTTAAAAACTAATCTAATACTGATGAGAAAGGGGTGGTTTTTAATCATAAAACTACAAAAGACAGCAGTTACAGGACCTGCACATGTGAGAAGAGTTACATTTAAACTAGTGAAAACTGAGACTCTGCTCCTGAACCCCAGTATGCATGTTGGCTTCATCCCAAACTGTAATAGGACAAAATCTAAAATTCACACTCACACTCCCTTCATTACTCTGTGCACTGATTTCCACAGAAATTAAACATTGGAAAGAAACCATGGTGAATCCCAATTTCCTATCTGATCTGCAGAACCATGAATCAGGATCCGAGTGAAAATTTTACATGCTGTGAAGTCTAGTTGTATCCAGAAACATCTGCAAACAGAAGAGGTTATTACTACTGAACAAAACTTAGATGAGGAAGTGTGATACAGAGGCAGCTATATTCTTATTTATAAACTCATGATAGTAAGCTGGGAGTTTTTGTACTGCTTCCTAAAACCACAAAGGTCAGAAATAAATCTTTAGTAAATTACTTATCCTTATTTATATGACAATATCGAGTCCTTCAGTACTCACTTCTGTTTTCAGATACTTGTACACATCCTCCTTTCACTTTTCTAGGAGTGGTATATAACTATGTGAAGACTACCATCAACTATGATCAACTATCAATCTTTGTAATTAACAACCTTTACAATGACTCATATCTGATTTATGAATTTCAGCAAAAATACTACATTTAAGTGCATTTCAAGGCAGCTATGGATTTTCTTTTCCCCATGGGAAGCTTGAAATGAGCAGGCACAGCTTTTAATCTTTTGAAATAATTAAAGCAGACTAGAGAAAAGGACTATTCACAAGAGTTCAAATACAAGAAATATGTTCTAAGCATAAGCAAGCTTCAGTACTCTAACCTATTAAAACAGAAGGAAATGTTTTTCTTTCTCTGTTTAGGAGAAAATGCTAATGTGCATGCAGCAGAAATATTGACAAGAATCTAGTTTTATGTCAACAAGCTATCATCAACACATATTATTAAGTTTTCTTACTATGTTTTCCTCATGAAGGAAGATCTCTAGGCATGGTGCTGTAGGACTATAGTCACAGAACCATAGAATGGTTAGGATTAGAAGAGACTTTAAAGATCATCTAGCTAGCTCCAAGCCACCTGGTGTGGGTGGGGCACCTTCCACTAGGTTACAGTGAGGCTCTAATGGGATGGGGAAAATAATAAGATGGTTGTTGTTCAGTGGCTTAAATATTGCAAACAATATTACCAGATGGACCTTTAAAAATTCCATCAACCTTCCTTATTTTCTTCCTTTTAGACCACTTGCTTTCTTCCTTCCTACCGCAATTCGCACAGAAACAACATGCATGGCTTTCCCCATTTTTAGCTCTGTTGACAATGACACTTGAATGATGGGTCAAAACTATCCACTTTGTAAACACAACCTTTCAAGATCCACTTCTTCTGCCACTGTTTCTTAGAAGAATTCAGGGTAAAATCCCTTTAACACCTAAAATCTCTGCCCCTCCAAGCAAGTCCAGAGAAAAACAGTTCTGTGCTGATTATTTCCTTGCTAATGAATATTGCATTTAAACCACAAAGAGTGAAAACCCAAAACATACTAATCAAATGCATGTTGACCACAATATTGAAATGGGATGTAGATAAGTTGCTTTATATCTGCTATGTACATATAGACAATTATACATATGCACATATCTCTCCAATAAAGAATATGAAGAAAACCTCTTCATATTCAGCATCAAACGTGTGCTAGCAAGACTGCAGAGTCTGGGCTGTAAGAGATTAGATATATATTTGCAAATACTCACACATCACTCCTCACTTTTCTATAAATACAGCCTTCAAGCATTTTGTGGATTAGAAAATTATTTTCCACATGTTTCTGCATATGAAAAGTAGCTCAGGCTTTCTAATCTTGTTAGCATTGTATCATTCTATTTGTTGAAGCTGCATTTTAATTGCTAAATTGCTTGTCACTGGTTATACTAACTACATTTTCAATTCCATTATAACCATGAAAGACTTTCAAAGGTTTTATGAAACTTCCTCTACAATAAAGGTATTCACTGTTCAAAGTAAACATTATGTCTATATTTCACAGGACATACAATGTCATCCAAGGAAAAACCACTTGCTATGTATGACATAGTAAAATTGATATATAGACAGAGCATTTCTGCCAGCCTGAATTTTGTTTACGTATTTCTCATTCTAACATTAACTTTGCAAACAGCCTCTGTTTGACTCTATTTCTTTCTCAGTTCTTGAAAAGGCAATATGAGGCACCAAGTAGAACCAAAATGGGACACAAAGCGGGTATTTCTCATTAGACAGATGTCAGTGCTACAGTGCTGTCAGTCTGAAGGCTTCAGCTAGAGATACACTGAGAAGAGCATGATCAACACATCCAAGGCATGGTATATCAGCTGCTGAAAACAGATTTTGTAATACTTTTAATTTTCAGATTGAAGACTTTTCCAGCATGAGAGCTGGCCAACCCTTTCTTAGCTGATTTTTCCCTTGACTACTAAAATACCTAAAACTGCATAATATTAAAGGAAAATATTTGATTCAGTAACAGATACAAGACCTAGACATACCATTTAGATTCAAATGCCCTGATATTTCTCCTTGTAGTGCTTACTCATTAGGTGCCAGTGAAGTTCACTTAGTCCTGATTGTGCAGAGATCTGCCTCAAATGATAGGAAACAATTAACTGTGGGAGCATGTCTTCACTTTCACATGTCTCTTCAGATTACTCTTTATTTAGCTGAATGACAAGTTCTCCCTCTGGTCAAGATATTGAGCTCAAACCATAGGAGGAAGAGAATATCCTATTTCAACATGACCAGAAAATAAGCTTGCTTTTCTCCTGTACAATTGCTCAATATCTTTGCATATCTAGCTCAAATTTCTGGTCGCACTCAAGGACTTACAATTTGAATCACCACTATTAAAGTAAGTAATGAGATTATAAGGTATATTGAAATGCACTTCAGCAAGTAAGATACTTTTACTAAAGTAATTTTACTTAATGGAGAATAAAGTATTCATGGAACTAATTTCAAAGCTTTTGATTTGCCATACTAGGTTGAAAAAGAAGACTGACATTCACTTAAGACTCTTTCCACAGTTAAGTTTCAGACGAAATGCTTTATCTGGTTCAGTCAATGCACTTCAAGAAAGGTGAGAAGATGTTGGAGAGAATGCAGAAGAGAGTAATGGGGACAATCAAAACTTTAGAACATATAAGGAGATTATTTAGGTCAGGAAAAAGTAAAATAAAAATTGCAGTGGTTCCAAATATGTAAGAAATATCAGAAATAATGTGTTTACTTCGGATAGAACATGTGGTTCAGAAATTTTTAGAAACGTGGACTTATGTGAAATATGTAGGGACAAGAATCAGCTTCACATACTCGTATTTCAGTGGAAACACTGGCATCCACAAGCCAGCAAGGTAGCTAGTCTGTGGTCACATTCAGTGGAACTTAGAGTGCTGTTCATCTCAGCCAAAACTTGACACTTAGTCTGCCTCTATTGACTAGATTTTCGGAGTCTGACAGCTGCTCACAGGCAGATGTCTCCATTGTGAATACTTAAATAAACATCTGAAATGCAAGATGAACCCTGGTGTAAGAAAAATTCTTCAAGTGAGGATGGTGAAGTTCTGGAATAGATTGCCTATGCATATTGTCTCAACCAGTGAGAGGAAAACCTGGTTTATACAGAGTTGACCTATCCTTGGGTCAAAGACAAGGATGTTCTGTAAGCAGAATAACCGAGCTCAATAAAACTTGAAGTATATCTTCTGTACTACTGTTAAATGCTGCCTACAGCAAGCTCTGTTCTCTGCTTCTTCTCTGGGAAGCCAGAAGCCACACAGCATGTGGCAAAAATCACAGTTTTCTCCCTGAGCTTGTCCAAACAGGCATAAACATAGATGACACTACATCTCCCATTCCTAGGACTGATTGTATTAACTAGGCAACAACTCTGTGGGCAAAGGAAACAATTAGATGAGATTCCTTCCTACACTTGTCTCTGAAGGGCAGCAACAGCTTTATGTGCAATTTTGTTTGAGCAGATTCCAGTTCCAAAAACAGGAAATCCTTAAATTAACCTCTTATAGGTAGTAGAAAGACAAGGTCATTGGTCTTGGTAGGGTTTAGGCACATACTTATTAGGAAGCTACTCAATACAGTTGGGTTTATTCTTTAATTAATTAATCCACTGTAGTTATGTATGTTTTTCAATTTCATACATCTTCATATTATTAACTTTAATTTTTCCTTATGTAACCTGATGTCTATACTGGGCTACACAACAATTTCCATGTTCAAACATAAACTATATTAATCTCATTGTTAAGCCTAAAATATTTTATGTCACCTTGGAGGACCACAGCTCAATGCCCAGAGAACAGTGAAATGGCAGACTCAGCCTTGAAATGTGAATTTCACCCCATCTAATTTGAGGAAATTAAACTAAGAAATCTGTTTGGCTTCACCTGTCATCAGCCAAGAGAGTCAGGTCTCTTTGGCATCCATACTCAATGTCTAAAATAGTAGGATGACTATTACCACCACTGTTTTCTGCAAATGGAACAGGAGACTCATTAGGTGTCAGGAGACAATTTTTCTCGAGACTCTTCAAGTGCTCACATGAAATGTATAATCACAAATTTAAAAATTGCCAGTGAGTTCAGGGAAAATATCTTCTTTGATGCACTATTGACCACTAGACAGAAGATATCAGATATTTTTCTTTGATAGTAAGTGCCAAACTGAGGTAAAACAAGTGGTGACTCTGGAAAGAATTATAAACACACAGATCTGTACATCATCTTGTCTTATTTTTGTTTGTTAACTCAATCTTTTCAAATAATTATCATATTACAGACGGCAAGCCAAACACAGCAATGGAACCTCCCACTATGAACAGGTGTTGAGTTAGAAAAGTACAATGTATAAACACTTATATCAATACTGTCTTCTATCCTGTGTTGTCATACTGTACCACACAAGGCAAAATCAAGAGTTATTTTTCTGTGCTAACTTCCTTTTCAACTGACTGAATGGGTTTTAATTAATCTTTCTAAAAGTAATTGGGCTAAAGAGAATGTCTTTTCCTTGGTTAACTTTCAAAATATATATGTGGAAACACAAACCAAATCCTAGATCATTAATTGATTCTGTGCAGAATAACTGCAGTTCAGCAAAGTATATTCTGTTGTTTTTACTTCTAAGCTGCTTTTTTTTTAATAACTGTAGAAAAATGTGTTAAAATAACATGTTAGTTGTTGTTGTTAAGTTTCATAAATAGGAATTTGAGCAGCATCAGAGCACATTCTTGAAAAAAAAGTTCAAGTTTAAAACATTAAGATTTTTTTTGCTTATATTTTCTTAATTTGAAAAGGCAGAATACATCTATTAAAATTTTCTAGTTTAGTTTTTCCTTTTTTATCCTAAAAGTAATAAATACAAATAATAATATATTAGAAATATAATAATATAATAATACAATGATAATAAGAAATATAATTAATGAATAAAAAAGTATAAAAAACCAGCTGAATTTTCATAGCAATATATTCTATTCATAAATTCATTTCTGTTGCATGAAACACTTTGATTTGACAGTATTAGAGAAAATTTGGGCTAAATTGCGTTTGAAAAAAACAGAAAAATGGCTTCAAATGTAATATATAATTGATGGTACAATGGGCTCTGAGTCACCAATTAGTACTGCTTTTTTCTCTTTTTTTTTTTTTTTTAATTATAATGGGCTTAGTCTATCAGCTGGACAGTAAACAAGACTCTGCCATCTCTGTCTGGTGTCCAATCTAGTAAAATCATTTTCTAGAAACAACCTGGCCTGAAGGTCAGGAAGGACACTCATTCCAAGATTCTAAGTGGGCTAATTGAACCTAACTCCTGAGATGAAAGATCCTCTGTTAATTTAGTATGTATGGGTGAGTGCACATCAACACCACAAAGGGCTCCATTATTGCTGTATCAAAGTGAATAGCTGGAAAAAAGTGAGTCAGAGAGATGAATGATGAGTTAAGTGTTGAGTAGACACTGAGTGCAAACAGTAAGTTTGCACAGTTGCTCTCAGAAGGAATGTGCCATCTGTTAACTCTTTAATTTCCTCTGTGATAGATCTGATTCCCTGCAGATCTTTTTATCCTGTAGGTCTTTTATTACTCATTTCAAGGAGAATTTGCAAATCCTTTAATAGATTAATTTAGCTTATGAGGTCTGGAAAATCTTTTCCACATGAAAACCCATCTTAAACAGTGAGAATTTTTACATTTGAGAAATTACATTCATTGACAGAAGATAACATTGCTTTGACCAAAATCAGTCTAGGCTCTGAATCCTGTTTCTAGGTCAGCATGGGACTGACAAGATTTGTGTCTCCAGGAGTACTTGGGAAAGTTTCAGGTCCTGGCAAAAAATACCTCAACATTTCCACCTTCATCACCTTCATGCCTAGCACTTTCATGACGAGGTGAAATACAGAAAAGAATACTTTTGTCCAAAATGTACAGGTATTACAATATTTCCTGACATTGCATTGCTTTTTTACTGTGTTCTGACATGCTCAGCAATGAAAGGCCAAGAACAATCTAAGCCTTGTGACTTTACCAGATCAGAAAATTAAGCTAATAAAAAATGGAACTGGTACTTGCTAACCCACATTTTCCAAGAGTCTACTACAGACAAGGTAAAATAGATGTTAACTTAGTCAAAACAAAAGTCTAAAAAGCCCACTGAAAATTTTTACTTGATGGTTGTCCAGTTTTAGTGCATGTGCCCTTGCACATTTATGCACTGTCTAGTCCAGTTACTAAAGCCAGGTATTCTATAGTTCACACATGAAGCTAATCAACATCAACAATTCTAAGAGCTAACTTCCAAAAAAGGCAGCAAAGTATCTTTGAGCAGGTGAATATCTTTCTTTCAGAATAAATGGACCTTTGTACAAATTTAGATGTCAAAAAGGTAGATCTCACCTGTTCAGATTTTCATAAAATATCATATGGGACCTGAAAATCATTAGATAAACATGAAAGTGCAAGACACACTAGTTAAATTAAGAGGATAAAGGAACATCTGCGAAAGAAATTGAATTAAGAGTAGGATACAGGAAAACTATTTATAAGAACTGAAATGAAACAACTGTCAGTTAAAGTCTTAAAGAGCTATTTTTAGGAGTTAGCATACTTATTTTTATCAGTATTTATCTTTGCAGAAAAAGCATGTATTTATGAAATGCATTGATAACCTACAATGCAATTAGAGAAGACAGTTAAGTATCATTCTGAGATAAACCTGATGTTGAGAACTAATATAATAAAAACGTGAGAAATGCGCGGTTGTGCATTAGGGAACAGAGACAAAACTTCTGTGCTAAGTAGGGAATTCAGTCAGGTGCAAAGGAAGAAAGGAAAGCAGACCTGAGTGCATAAATTAATTGCTGAAAGAACCCAGTAAAAAAAGACAGTTTTTGCTATGTTGCATTGAGCGAGGTAGGCATACCAACCCTATTATTAGTGTACAGTGAGTGGGTAAAAAGTGATCTAGAAAGTGTTGTTGTACACATTTGATCACAAATATTGAAGAACCATTTGTACAAATAAAAGTTATTTAAAAAAAGGTTGCTGAGATAAACACAGAATGTATTGTCTGTCATAAAAGATGGACTTGTCATAAAAGAGCTTCTTGAGTCTAGACTGATAAAGGGGCAGGGACTATCTTCTTCAAGCAGTCAGGATGTGGAATGCAGGTTAACACAAGGAAAGAGTGGAAGAACATAGTACAGGAGACAGTAAGTTTCAAGAAGTAAGAAATACAAGCTTACACAAGCAATAGAAGAAAATTATTATATACTTATAAAGTATCCTTTCATAATAACTACTAAAATTTGCAAATATTTCTGAGAAAGCAAAAAAAGGGAAAAAACCTCCATGCCAATTCTTTTCAAATAATTCAAAATTGTGCTTTGTGGCTGTGTGATTACAATCTTTAAATCTTGCACTTCAGATAAAGAAAAGGGTTATCAAAAGTGTCTCTTAATAGAAAAAGCACTCTCAGAGGTACAGTATCCCTTAGGGGATAGATGCCAAAAGTGAAAAGAGAGAGAGATCATGAGTAATACCTTACATACCTTAAGAAGCGATCTACAAATTGCAGCTGTATGTGCTGATACAGAGTGTTAACATTTCCAGACAGATAATGGATGCATCAGAGCTCTGCTCACATAGTTTTAGTCATTTCAGTGGCTTCCTTTTGATACTCTGCTGCAGTATTAGCAAGTGAATCTATGACAGTGGCTTCAGATTATAGACATCACTGAACTGCAGTATAATTCTGTCTGGAAGGGATCTAAGAAGGTCTCTAGCCCAGTCTCATTCAAAGCAAAGTTAGCTCTGTGATCAGACATGGTTGCTCAGAGCTTTATCCAAGTTTGTCTTGGAAAATCTCCAAGGATGGAAACGGCACAACCTTTGTGGGCAACATGCCCTCTGCTTGGCTGTTCTCATGGTGAAAAGGTTTCTCCTTTTCTCCAGCCTGAACCTCTCTTGTTTCATCTTAGGCCTGATGACTCTTGTTTCCTGCCAGGTACTGCTGTGTGAACAGCCTGCCTCCATCTGCTCAGTCATGTCCCCCCAGGCACCAAGGGGCCTGCCAGGCTCCCCAAAAGCCCTCTCTGCTCCCATCTGCCTAAGCCAAATTACTTCAGTCTCTTCTCAGAGGAAAGTGCTGCAGACCCCCTGGCCATCTCAGTGGCCCTTCACTGAACTCACTCGAGTTTATCAAGGACTTATTGAAGTGGGTATCCAATATTGCATATGGTTTTCTAGATATGGTTTAACAAGTACTGAGCAGAGGGAGCTAATCACTTGGTCCTGATCTCCTGGCTGTGTTCCCACTAAAACAGTCCAGGGCAATTTTGGCTTCTCTGTTGCCAGGTCTCACGGCTGTCTCAGGCTCAGTTCACTGCCCACCAGGACTCCCAGTTCTTCTTTAACAGAGCTGTGCCTTGTGCAGGCAGGCTCCACCTGTATCATTGCCAGGGGCTCTTCCTTCTGACATGTACAACTTGGCTTTTGTCCTTATTGAATTGTGTGATGTTCCTGTCAGCCCATTCGTCCAGCCTCTCCACCTCTCTAGGAACGGCAGGCAGCCTTCAGTACATCAGCTGTCACACTGCTATTTGAGATCATCTGCAAACTGGAGGAGCAAGCACTTCCTCCAAGTCATGGATAGAGATATGACATAAACAAGTTTCTGCCGTATATCGCTATGGAGCCTTCTTTTTTATCAGTCTCCTGAAAAAGTAATAGACTTTACCAATAGACTTTACTGAAATAATGTTTTTAAATTATTTCATTAATTTTTCTGGGAAAAAAATCTGTTTCTGAAAAAAAATATAAGTCATTTACTAAAAAATTAGAAATTCCCAAATAAGGAAGAATCACACTATGAGTTTAATTTTCCGATCTCTCTAAACTAGAGACTACAGAAGTATACTTGGAAAAATAAAAAGCTTGTCAGTGAAGACTTTTCAATCTAGATCCAAAAGTCTACTCTATTTAAAATTCAAGTTGAATTTACAATAATTCTAGAGTATTGCCATAGAAATAAGCTGACCCACATTAAAAAATATGGGTCTGACTCTTTCACCAAAGCACAGACATAAAGGATAAGAAAGGAAGGCATTAGATCATTTAGATTAAAAGGAAGTATAAGAGAAGTGGAAAAATATAGGAACCACCTAGTCTTCATTATGCATAAAGATAGCAACATCTGAACAAGGTGACATCTGGATAAGATTGGCTGTGCCATATTCAGCAGATGTTAAATTAAAAGGTATTCTGAGAGAAAAGGGCAGGTTGGAGA
Organism: Lophotriccus pileatus; assembly: GCA_035583135.1. Classification (NCBI taxonomy): domain Eukaryota; kingdom Metazoa; phylum Chordata; class Aves; order Passeriformes; family Tyrannidae; genus Lophotriccus; species Lophotriccus pileatus. Next base: position 97,742,144 of record JAWWES010000115.1, on the reverse strand, counting down.
CCTGTTCATAAAGGTCAAGCTGGTGTAATCACTGACAATTTGATCTATTGCTAGGTATAACTGTGAAAGCTGAATCCTCAAGGCATCAAATGTGAAGTTATCCGAGTCCTTTGAGATTCTGTGTGGCTGATATACATTGAAGACATCAGAGCAGCAGAGAAGACAAATGAGCATATATTGCAGCAGTGCAGAAAGAACCATTTACTGCTCCCAGAACATCAAGGAGAGCAAGCTGAAATATTTCAGGGACATACCAAGGAGAGATGGAGATCGATCAGTAAAAACAATAATGTGAGGCAAAACTGCAAGCAAAAATGGAAGCATGGATTGGGTCAGCAACATAACAGAAGGGAAATTTCCACAAGCAATGAGGGAATGTCAGGTCTTGTGAATCATGATACAAAGAGCCACTGACCTCCAAATTTAAGGCAGAGCTTGATAATGATGGATATAGGTAATTTATCAAACAATAATGTCGGCTGGTAAGCAGCCTAGTTAAAAGACACATGAAATGTAGCCTCATGTTTCTGACCCCTCAAGCACCACACAAATAAGATGATGCTTTCTTCTAATAAAAGCTGTAGGTTTCATATATCAAAATTCTATTTCATAAAAATCCATAAAATATATCTACACGCTCCTTATATAGAAACAGACTTAGCAAACATTCTTATACAAATTTAAATGACAAATTTAAAATTATCTAGAAAATTATTATAAATTCATTTTGAATATTCTTATAATCAAAACTTCCATGTAACATAGCAAACTACTGCTGGTTGTTCTACAAGGTTTTCCTGAGAATTAATAAAATATGTCATTATTTGTGAAATTCTCACAAGCTTTTCAAGAGATTTTTAAAGAAAGGTTTATTTTTTTCACTTTACTCTGACTATTACTACATTTTAAATCATCTGTTACTTTGCCCTAAGCTGGTCTTTTTCAGCCTAACATTTCAGTGTCTATCTGGACCATATTCATTTGTTTTGCAGAATTCTGATACTTCTAAACTCAGTGTTTCTCTGCATGACCAAAAATGGGCTTCTTCATATCATCACTTGCAGCCAAATAGCTTTAAACAGAATGTCATCCACTAAAAAAACCTGGTTAAGTATTATTATGTCATTATTAGTTAATACCAAACTTCTTTCCACATGTGTTGCTATTACTTCTTTCTGCACCACAGATAATCAACAGGGCATATTCCTCTGTCTGTGGAATATCTCCTCTGCCCAGAATAGTCACTGTTCTACCAAATTTATGCTTAGTCTCCTCTGCAGCCTTCTGAATCCCACCCAGAATGAAAGAAGATCTAAAACAATAAATTTGGTTATATATGCATGATTTCCACACCAAAATAATCTCCTACAAACAGATGTGTTACACTAAGGTTATGCAGAGCAAAGCATAATGAATTGCATTTGATACAATTGATTTCATACAGAAAATAAAAATAACACATTATTATCAAGCTTAATAAACTGTGAAAAAGGCTTTTACATGTGGCTAGTATTTCTTCACCCACAACCCAGCATTACAGCTCTGTAAAGTAGGATTAGGTTTATGAAGAAAATAAACTTTTTCCCTCTGCTGTGCCTACTGCAGTGTCTTAAATAGGAAAATCCTCTAGGCATTTCTCTTTTCACCTAAAAGTGACAAATTGAAGATGCAAAAATTGCTGATGCTCCCAAATATTGTAAATCTGCAGCTCTATATGCGCTTAGTTAAAAGGAGCCTAAATGGGAGAGGATAACATTCAGTGCACTGCATTAGCTGCACCAAGCTAATTTCTCTGTCTATGTTGCATTTGATAAATTACAGCTTCTAAATCTGAATGAACCGCTTAAGCCACCTCTGTCTACATGTCATGACTCCTTGAAAAGCAAGATATATTACTTCAGAGATTTTTGTGTGGTTATAGATCAAAAATAAATAACACTATCTCATTTAGTTAAATAAAGTGAGTATCTATATAAATCAAGAGTCCTCATGTTTTCAGGAGACAAGCTGGCAAGGCATATAAAGTCCTTTACAATCAGAGTTCATAAGTTCATGGTACTTAAAACAAGCATGTCACAAGAAACAGTCAAACTCTTATGTATTTTGCTTGAAAATATTTGGTATCACAGAAATTTGTCAATAAAAAGAAAATCAACTTTGTAAACAGGTGAAACAATGTGTTTAATCTATGTTCAATGTTGATTGCAACAAGTCAGTCCCTGAAATTATCTCCTCTCAGAGCTACACAGCAACATCTGAATTTCCCAGCCCTCAGTATCTAAGGCAGCTTTAGCCTTGAGAGCACTTCTAGCTCATTCATTACCAATAACATATTTTAAAATCATATTCAAAACAACCCATAAATGGTTTTGGTTTTCTTTAAAGAGGAATTCTAACTAACAGAGAATTCTTGGGAGACATGTGGTAGTACTGTCTCACTTTGCGTTACTTTCCTGTCAGTATCTTTGAACAGGTGAAAATAGAGTGCAACAAAAGTAATCCTAGATATTGCAACGGTTGGGAAACATAAGAAAGAAATGGATAAGGTGGAGCAGTTTCATTTATATGAGCAAGTGGCTTGCAATAACCTTTGACATACATTTTCATATTTTACATTTCCACGTCTACATTTCTTTGTGTTCTTTGCATTGAGTGACATTGGTTTTAATGTGATGTTAACTTATAATTGGCAATGCATATACATAATTACTGTTGGTCTAATCACATAATTAGAGCACACATATATTTACATAATTGCAATACTTTATTAGAAAGTGTAGTTACGGTGTTAATGGAATTATGCTTAATGTCATCCTAAAAGTCTCCATTAAACTGCGCGAAAAAGACATATAAAAAAAACCCAACTATAAACAGAGTTTAAAGTTTCCTACCTTAGCCCTCCCTCTCAGTGTTGTATCACCAAGTACACATTAACTTGAGTATTATAAATAGAGTTTGGCCAAGACTAATAATCTTTTTTAGAACTCCAGAACTGAGCTATGGAAGTCTGATACAAAAATAACTTAATACCACATCTTTATTTCACTAGGGATTGCTATTTGAGGTGGAAGAAGAGTAGTAATCACTCCTTAAATGTGGTTCTAGAAGATTCTACCCTTAGTATTGCAACATAAACCAATAAGACAAATTAAACTCTGCAAAGACCTCCTCAGCAGAAGAATCTAATAAACTGAGGACTGCTCTGACAGATTATATTGATTGCATTTTATTTGAAAGAGGAATCTAAAATCCTATTGAAAGCCAAGTAATCAGCTCAGTCTTTCCTTCAGTGTTAATAAATATTTGACTTCTCAACTCTGGATACTTTTACAGCAGTTTCATTACTCGATTGACTTTAAAGGCAAATAAAACAACCTCTGACTTTTGACATTGATTGCCTAAAGAGTTACTGGATGGAGTCACTTTCTTTCTGTCCCCTCTCTTTATATTTTTCCTGAAAACACAATTGTATGAAATGGGTACTTGTCCTGATTTTGAAATTATACACTTGGAAAAACAATGTCTTAACTACAAATAATGTGTGTTTGGGTGGTTTGTTTGTTGTTTTTTTGGGTTTTTTGGTTTTGTTTTTTTTTTGTGGAAAATTGGTGCTACTGAACTAAATTTAAGCACAGCAAGACATATGACAAATATAACTTTTCCTATTCAAGTATACATATATAACTATTTATTATATTCAAGCTGAATTCCATGGTTTATGCTTAAACTTGAAACACTAATTTAAAAGAGATTATTGTAGTAAGTAATTAGATGCTCTTAAGAGAGGAGGTTGGGCTGAAAGTCCATATGTCCCATATGACAGTACTATGTTTACATGCTTGCTACAAATATGTTAAAAGTTATAACACTTCAGCATCATTCCTTCAACCTGTTCACTGAAGTGACTATCTGTACATATTCAAGAAAAGTTTATAATTATGGGCTTTGTCTTCAAGAAACCCTATGATTTGACCACTCCTTATCTGAAGGATAAGATATAAGATATAAGATTATCTCATCTTGCCCTGTAATGAGAAAGATGATCCATTACAGTCATTATTACTTTCTTACACAACGGATGGAACTGTTCAAGCCATGATTCAGAGCTGGAGATAAGAAAGCATTTCCTGAGAACACTACCCCAGACAGAATGGCTGTTCCTATATTTGGTGAGGAAAGCGAAATGGTATTCTAAGTTTTTAGAAATAGAGAAGTACAGCATTATCTTCCCTGGGATACATAAAAAGGGGATAGAGTAAAAGTTAGAGAATGTTACACTGCAGAGCATGTACATGCTCTAAATGGATGCTGAAATTACAAGTGTGTAAGCTGTGGGAGGCTGGCAAATGGGCATATATGAGATCAGTGTTTCAATTAATGCTTTTAGGTCGTGTAGATCTAAGCACTGTAATGTAACCATACACATATTTTATATATTATTATTGTATTTATATTATATATTATATATATATATTATATATTATTAGATACAGGCTTAGGAAATAGTTCTTTTCTGACTACTTGTGCACAGTTGCACACAAATGACCTAAGCTATGATTTGAAATGAGCCTCTGACAGGCTGCACTATTACACTTGTAGAACAAAAATTGTGATGGTCTGTAGAGTGCCAATGGCTCCAGCAACTACTTTGGAAGTGGTGACACCAGTGGGAATATGACTACAGTTTTCCCTTTTTCAGATGTGGTCTCCTGCATTTGAAAGCTTGCAGCACTCATCAGACCCTGTGTCATAGCCCCCAAATGAGGTGAGTAGAGCAGGTCAGCGATGGTCACCCCAGTCACCAAAGAGCCCAGTGATCTCCAGACAAGTTCATGGTGATGAGGAAAGTCCAAGGGCCAGTCAAAGAGTAAAGTCATGGTCAGGACCAGTGAGGTCCACGGGTACAGGCACAGACATCTGTACCAACAAGGACTGTGGGCACAGTCATGGTCTACGGGCACTGTAGCATAAGTGAAGACCAAGGATGAGGGTCTGAGCTGACACTCAGCTCACAGATGAAAGAGGAAACCCCAGGTGCTTCTGAGATAAGCTTCTCTGCCCTTACCCCAGTTGTCTTTAAAAACAAAATAAACATAATCAGGACTCAGTTGTGAACAAGGATCACAGTTGCCCCGCTGCTAAATTGCTAGAGCCACTCCTGGGCATGACTTTGGCATGGGCCAAATAGCATTAGTGTGGCCCGGTCAGCAGCCACACAGAGTTTAGGAGCAAGTTTAGGCCACATAGGCCATTGACTATTCCCACAACTGCTGATTTAGGGTGTCTACTGGTTTGGACAGGAGGAATGGGAGTAGGATTTAGTCGTATAGACACAAGGTAAGCTGTACCCATCAGACTCATGGCCAGAAAACAGGTCCTGGTCTTGTTTTCCCTTCCAGCACAGATAAACATCTGTCAGGTTTTAATTGTGTTTATTTTTTTAATGCTAAGAAGTGACATTTCAGGTTACAACATAAGACTTTGGACTACAGCCTTATGATAAATGGTTTGGGTCTGCTGGGGTTTTCCATTACCTATTTTTGCTAGCAACGAGGGCATAAATCTTGCAATTTCTTAGCTGCTTTAGGAAGGGTTTGCAATGGGAACTAATGGATGCTGTCCCAGGAACATAGGTCTGAAAACAGTACAGACACAACTCTCTTGTACACAACAGCCCACCTTTGGGCTTGCTCTTCATCTGTTTTTGCAGAAAGACACAGGAATTTCCCTGTAATATAATCATTTAAAGATAATTCTAGATGTCTCTGAGAAGATAAATTCTTCCAGATTTGCAAGAAATTGCATTTCAACCACCAATATAGTGTTACGAGATATGAATGGTTTCTGTGTGGGCAATATATATGCAAATAAAATGCACTGTATTCATTTACAAGAAAAAATTAGTAAAATTTTAATAGACATTGCATTAGCTGACACCTGTGCCCTGTCTTCAATATCAATGTGCTTCAAAAGAAGTCAGAATTTTATAAGGCTCAGAATGTGGGCATTTAGATGCATACCACTGAATATGAATTAATATAAATCATAGACTTGGTCATTATTTTGTGTTCATGTGAAAACTATAAAATTTGTTCACTATCTCTTAGAGTAAAAACAGCTGTGGAAAATGTATGCTTAATTTTTTTTTTTTTTCTTTTCCTTGAGAGCTCAAAGATATTCACTTTCCTATACATGTCAGTGTCTTAAAAAACTTAAAGGGGTAGTCAAGCAAAAATCAAATTTTTAGTTTTATTTAAACATAATACACCTGAGAAGCTTTAGTAATGAATGGTAAATGCAATAATTTACTAATTTATAAATTTGAGATTAGAAAGTAAATTTCAGAAGCGTGGTCTTTTCACATGCAGATTTTTGGCATCAGTTGGGTTCATAAACAATTTTAAGCTCTTCATTGCATCCTTCCTGACCTTCAGTTACCACATTAAAAATGTGCTCTACATTTGTCAGTCTTTTGCAGAAGTCTATGAAATCTAAATTGAATGAGCAGTCTAACCTACATACATATCTGTCTTGAAGACTTTTTCACCACGGAAAGCTACACTTTAGGTACTCTCAAGCCACTGGACTCTAATATATAAAAAACCATATGAAATTGGTAACTAGATGCAACTTAAAGAGTTTTTTTCCTGATCATTATGACTGAATCTTTGTAGTCTAGAAAAGTCAAACACACAAGAGTAATAAATAAAATTTAAAAAATATTGAAGGGCAGTTTGATTTTGTGACTTTTTTTATCCAAAGTAAATTATTGATATTTATGTGTCCAACCAAGAAAATGGTTGCTCTCAAAAGCAGCTCTCTTTAACTAAGAAGCAGTTATTCAAAATTACCTCAAAAATAAACTAAAATCCTTTAATATAATTTTATAATAGTTCATAATTTGCAAATCAAACTTGATATAAGCAGTAGGCATTTAATTTCTTTCTAGATTCGAAAAAATAACCTACAGCCTTTTTTTCACTCTCATCTTTCAAACCAATTGAACCTTAAATATTGTTGCCCTCTATCCTATAAGAAAAATAAATCAATTTTACAGCACTTCTTTTTGAGAGCCAGACATTTTTGTCATTTGGTTATAAGAATTCAATATGCTTTTTAAAACATATCAGTTTATGATAAGATCCCCTGAATTAATGAAAATTGTTACAAAATAATTTTTAGGACTGCCTACTTGCACACAAGATTTGTCAAATATTTATAAGGATAGAAGTGATACTCCTAATGCTCTTTATGAGTACAGCAATTAATTCTGTCATTGTTTGAAGTGTCAGATTTCATTCTGCAAGCCTTCTAGGCAATCAGTATACTACTGTAAAAATTTTCAGAAACATGTTAATTTTTCATCTTCCTGCTTTACGCCAGAATGGATTTGCATGGCACAAAGTGGAAAAACATTTCTCCAAAAGACATTTCCACAAAAAAAAGCTCGTTTTTCCCTCAAACTTGCTTGCTGAAGCAGTGCTGCTCCTACGAGAAATATTCTCTATTTTTCAACAAAATAAAAAAGACAATGTACATATATATCATAGAAATACTACTGAGTACTACTACTAATAATAATATGCAAGGTGTTTCTCTGAATTTCCTAAGCCCCAAGGAGGTAAGTTTAAAAGTAGTGAAGTCACCCTTCTTAAAGGTACTATGAAGTTTCAACATAATTAACAAGAAATCTTGAGTCATTTTCATACCCCTGAGATAACCAATTATTCTTCAAGCAGATTATAGGTTCACAGAAATGGGATGCAAATTTACCTCCAGTAAAAGCATTGAAAATCAAACAGATAATTCCTGAACATTCTGTAAGCAAATATCCATTTGTGTTTCAATAACCAGGTATGAATTTTGTGTAATTTCTGTACTGTGGATTTCATTAAAACACAACAGTGAACAAAAAACAATCTCTCTTGATCTTCCACTTAGATTATTGTTAGGAAAAGAAGTTGTATGATAGATAAGCAAAAGGATAGTTGTATACTTAAGGCATGTATCTAGGATTTTGAAAGTTTACATTTAAAACCTAGCTCTACAGCATATCTCCTGTGTGAGCCTGAGCCACTAACTTTGAGCCTAATTTTATTAAGACCATTGGAGTCATTATCAGAGCGTCAACATTTTCAGAGAATACACTGCAAAGCCTGTCGGATGTTATGTTCTTCTGAAAATGAAGTCAATAAGCACCAAAATGGAAGGTGGTGATAATGACACCATGCTCAAGATATCACCTGGATTATCAACTCTACTCAGCTGTTAGCAAAGACAACCTACAACACAGTCTTTTTTATAAATTGCTACAGTTACACTGAAACAGATCAAGAATTTGCCTTCTTTCTTCTAGAAGGCTATTCCAAATTTTCACACCATTCACAGTTCATGAAAACCTTAGGTTTCTCCTAATTTCCCATTTAAATTAATTTATGTCCTTGTGCCAACAGTAATTTAACTCAAATACATCTTCTCTCTTCACCCCACTGCTGATTAATCACACCTTTTTCAATTTCCATTTTGCAAGACTAAGCAAGAAAGCCTCCTTTCCAGCCTCTCCTCAAAGAATATCTTCCTGGCATTTGACAATCTTTCTTTCAACCTGTTCCAAATTTTACAAATATATCTTTCTCATTCCTGAACACTAGGGCACAGAGGTCTTATGAGACGTGTAACTTTCTACCTCCACTAGAAATACTTAGCTCAAAATGTGCTCAGGTAGCATTTGCTCTTTTCATGTTGTCTTGGTTTAAGTGAGACACAAGTGTTTTGCTGGGAATAAATTATGAGGAAGACCCAAAACTCCTCCCTCTAAGCAATTATA
>JAWWES010000115.1:97673664-97733217 GCA_035583135.1 Lophotriccus pileatus | reverse complement strand
CAAAGCCAGGGAATTAACATATCAATACTGCTGGCTAGCCCGTTCTTCTGGGCCATTAGCCACTTGGAAACAGCCCCCGACCAACTCCCCTCCCCCAACACAGGCAGGGGAAAGGGAAAATTTCAACTTAGCTGTAAGAACACAAACCCATGACACATGTTCACATATGTTCACATTTTTTATTCTGTCTTGTACACATAAAGAGCCATTACTTTGTCAGCTTTCAGTCCCTAACTCATGACTACATTCCCTGTCTATTAATACTCTCATAGTAATTCTATTGCTCTTAGTTCTCATGGTCATTCAGTTTCCCTACCAAGTTATATTATCTTCCTGCTATTTTTGTTAAGGCTATTTTGTGACCTTAGTAATTTTTCTAGCATGTGTCTACTCCTGCTCATTTTATTTATGACAGTATTAAACAAAATGCTCTGAAGATGGATCTTTGAGAGATTTCTGTGTAATGACTTCCTTTCAACCCAACAGTTCCCCTTTCAACTTCATCCAACGTAGTCTTTTTTATCCAGATCTTTACACACATTGAACTGCTGTTGAACTAATAACCTCTCATGAGGCACTATATTCAAAGGCTGCATTGTATTCTAGATAGATGAGATCTGCTGCAGTTCACTTGTCTGGAAAATCAGTTATCTTCTCTTAGAAAAGTATCACATTACCCTCATCCATTCTGTATTTGTTAAAACTATGTTGCATCTTACATCATTTTTATTTACTTCCTCATCTCAAGCTCTTCTTCACTTCTGTAACTGTTACAAAACGCTCTGTATTATGTAGGTTATATTAACAAGTCTGTAGCTGGTAAAGAGTATTTTTGTTTTCTTAAATGTATACACATATACACGCTGCATTTCTTATTTTGCAGTCATACAGACCATTTCCAATCCTACAGGTAGTACAATAGATATTCTTGGTAGCAAATAAACAATTTTACATGCAAACTCCTTCAATACTCTAGTCTAGAAACCATCTAGTCCTAGAGGCAGAAGTGTGACTCTAAGTCTGGTATGTAAAATAGAGCTTTCTTCTGGTAACCTGACCTTGACTGTTGATGGTGAGTAATTTACTATCTCCAAAATAGGCATACTTCCTCTAAAATATATTTAATCTACTTATAAACAAGAAAATGGTCAACAAAAGTCATTTTATGTCCAAATATATCTCTAAAATTTTCAGGTTCTCATGTATAAAAATGTTAGAAATGTTTCTCAAATAGCTTCAAAATTATTTGAGGTTTAAGAATATACCTCACAAAACCAGAATTATTAAATTAATAATTATTAATACTGTGCATTATTAAAATACAAACAAATAAACAAAAGTGAAAGAAGACCAGATTGTAGCATTGAAGTAGAAGAAGAGTTTCAGACATTAAACTACTTAAGCAAAGTAAAAAATGGTAGTGACTGAAAGTCAGAGGAGATTAATTTAAATTAGAAACATGATGCATCTTTTAGCAATGAAGGTGGTTAAGGAATGGAATAAAACCTCAAGAGAGGCAATGAATTTTCTGTTTCCTGATGTTATCAAATAAGAACCCTGTTAGTATGGCAGAACACAGCAGTACTGGGTGTAGCAGCACACTAAAATGATTTAGAGTCTCTAATCACGTTAAGATGTTGCTTGTGTGAGGAGTAGTGAGTTCTGTCACACATTTGGAGAGCCAGCAAGGAGAACTACAGTGATTAGTACTGTCCAGAAGATGTACCTACCTAAATATTTTGCAGACTATACAGAAGAAAATTGTTCAACAAAATCAAGGTAGAAGGATTTTCAGTCTAGGTAGCATAGTAGCATTTCTCCCTAAACTTTTCTAGATAACCTTATGGTAAAGCAGTGCTTCTCTTTCATTAATTACCCATTACACACTTATTAAATCTACAAAAGGCTGAAAGATCAGAGGTTGCCAATACCAATTGAAGAAATAAAACAAAGAAATGCAATCTCAGCTGAGTGTTTCAGAAAGGAAAAGAATCTAATAAAGTACAGGTATTTCATAAAGAACATTATAAAAAATTCAATGTTCTTGAAATAAAGCTTCAGAGAGCACGAAGGAAATGGAAACTGAGATCTTTATGAAATACAGGTCCTTCATATATCAGAAAGTAAATACAGTTTTTAAAAAGGCATTAAAAATCACAGTATGTATTGGCAATGTCTGTCAAGAAGAATGACATTTTAGATCACCGTGTTGCAAATGTGAGAGAGGTTCACCAGAGCACAGAGATGTGATGGAAAAAGGACCCCATCTATGGAGGGTCTTCACTTATGCTAGGGGGGTGTTAAATACTCAATGTGCTTAATACCTGACTCAACACCTTGAACACTCAAAGGGATGTACTGAAAAGAGCAAAAGATTTAGTGATCTTTTTAATGTTATGGCTTAGGTTCAATATGTTGATTTTTTTCCCTATGTGGCTGTTCTTTCAGTTGTTAAAAAAATACACAGAAATTCAAGTTTGATTCTTTTTAAATATGTTCAGATGTTCTAAATAGAGGTTAATCACGTTACAAAAATAATTCCTCAAAGCTACACTGTATCAGTGATAATATCTTAATTATTTTCCAATTGTTTGTTTATTCTATCATCACCACATTTTTTATTTAAGGTATAGAGACTTTTCAGTGGCAGTGTTGAGTGCTTGGGCTGGCAGAGACAATACATTATTGCTTAGACTCTGCTCAGAAATGGTAAAACCCCATTCAGTTGCACAGCCAGCAGAACACAGCAATCTTGCAGGTTTTTTAGCCCTGCAAATTACATTGCTGTGTCAGCTGCCCAGCTCAGCTGGGAGCCCCCTCCTGGGCAGGGTGATGGGATAATGCACAGCACAGGGGTTAGCAGAGTCCCTTCCTGGCAGAGCTCTACCAGCAGCCCTGTCTCTCTAATTCAAAAGAGTTGGATGTTGTTGAAGATCTTTTGGACATCTGTAGTGTAATGAACAGTGCTAAGTCATAGGTTTGAGCCTTATTTTGCCATCATCCATACTGTTCAACTGTTAGCAGGCTTCCTCACATAGATGTGGCATGTGACATGCCAGGCACTGAGGAATAGCTTGTGAAATAGCAGGGGAAAGGGCTCATTAGAGAACCACTCACAAGAAACAGAATAGATTAATTCACCCTATTCTGGGGAGGAAAAGATTTTAACCATGTAAGTGTAAGCCTGACCACAATGCTTAAGTTTAGGGGCAGAGAGCAATCTCTCTCACATGCTATCCACTAGCCTACATGTAGTCCTACTGCTTCTAGCAGTAGCAGTTCAACAGGAGGGAAGAAGTAGCCCCACTGCAAAAAGGAAAGGCTTTCTCCATGTTTATGGCTGATATATACAGCTCCATTCACCAGTTTGTTGCTGTCCTTCCTAGTGCAAAGTTCTCTGGCTGACAATCCAGGCATAACCATTGTTCACAAAGGTACACCAGCAACATAAGACGAAAGTAACCAGATGGTTAATGGCTATAAATTTATATATAGGTGCAATATGACAAGAGAGAACAGGTGCTGCCATTGCTTCAGACCCCTGTTTTAGGTCTTCATTGTCTACTTGGATGCAGCATTATGATAATCATGATATTGCATCAAGTGTAACCAAAATAATTCTTATGCTGGCAGTTGCTGCATTCCTCTATGTAAAAGCATTTAACCATCCAAAGCTGCTGAGGAGAGCAGGTAAAGCCACACATGCCAAGACACCTTTGTTATAAAAATCTCTATTGAAAGAAAGGCAAAGAGAGAACTCACCTTTAGATTCCCACCTCTCCTACTGCAGAAGACAGAGCCAGGCCAGGGATGAGTTCTGACATAGCTGGTGGACTTAACAGGAGTATTCAATACCAAGATCTGGGCAATATATGTATAGTTATTCAAGCATTACAGCGTTAGCCTCTGTCTTCTGTAGCTCTTCTTTAACTCTGGAATTTAGTAACTTCCCCTGTTACTCACTTAACTGCAAAAGTTCAAAGGAAGGAGGTTTTTAACAGTGCAGGATAAATGGATGCTATTGCTTCACTGACCAACAAAATAGACCATTCTCGTTCCTGAGGCCTGTAACAAAAGTATCAAGGAAAAACAACAGCAACAAACCCTAAAGAGAGTCTCAAGAAGAAAGCAGTTTACATACAGCTTCAGCAGTAACTGGAGATGAGTCTGCAACAGAGGGATGCAAACAGTAATAAGATGACTGTCTTCCTTTGGTGGGTTGACCCTGGATGGAGGCCAGATACCGAACAAAGCTGCTCTATCTCTCCCCTCCTCAACTTTGCAGGGAAAAGAAAATATAACAAAGGTTCATGAATTGAGATAAGGACAGGAAAGAGTCACTCACTGATTACTGTCAGGGTAAAACAGTCTCAACTTGAAGAAATTAATTGAGTTTATTACCAGTCAAATCAGAGAAGGATAATAAGAAATAAAAGAAATCTTAAAAACCTTCCTCCCTCCACCCACCTCCTTCCTGGGCTTAAATTTATTCCCAGTTCTCTACCCTCTCCCCCTCAGTGGTGCAGGGAGATGGGGAATGAAGGTTATGGTCAGCTCATCACATATTGCTTCTGTCGCTCCTTCCTCCTTAGGGAGAGGAGTGCTCCCCTTGCTTCGCTATGGGATTCCTCCCATGGGAGACAGTCCTCCATAAACTTCTTTAACATGAGTCCTTCCCAAAGGCTACAGTCCTTCATGAACTGCACAAGGACTGACTTAAATTTACAAGATTTCAGGGAGATTAAAAAAAAAAAAAAAAGAAAAAAGAAATAGGAAAACTAAAATGAGACTTTCATAAAGGTAGGCCCAATGCAAATTTTTCTGCTTTTGTTTTATCCTTTTGCTCTCTGTTACAGAATACCTTGGATGAATAATTAATATTTTGTCTTGAACATTTTAGCTTGGAATTGCTTTAATCAAGCACTGTTGTGGTCTTCTAGAAGAAAAGGACTTGCAAGTGCACAAGGCACCCAGGCCTAGCAGGAGAACAGATGGGACAGGCTGCAAGAGCAAAGTGACACACATTTTGCAGGCAAACAAGATGTCACCGTGTGCATACACTGAGCAGATACAGGCTCTCACTGTCCATGCCTCGAGCTGTGTAGCTGCTCTCATGCAGGCCTAAGCTCCAGCTTATTCTCAGGCTTAATTGTCAGCTGTGACAGCACACAAACCCAGTTTGTCTGTTGATGGTGTGAACCCTGAGCAAAACAAGCTGATATCTACCTGCAGAATAGCACATTGATATACCTCAGGAGTGAGCTGGCCACAGGCTTTGGCTCAAAAGAGATAGAAGACAGCAAAACCTGCCCTGAAAAAGGCAACCTCCATCATGAGGAATTTAAAGTGTTGTTGCTGGTTTTGCTATGACACGTGAAATTTTAGTCACTGTAAAGAACAGAATTACAAGGTAAATATCTAAATGGACTTCTTAAAAAGAGAATTTCAAAATATAATGTTCTAATTGAAGATTTAAAACACTGATGTATGAAAGTTTCCTCACAATATTTACCCACAAATTCTACCATTAAAAAGGAAGATAAAGTGCAACTATCTCTCAAGTCTGCAGTATGCAACAGCTCATCAAATCAAATGTATGTGTTCTGTACTTAGTGTGAAAGAAGTCAGTAGGAAACCTGACTTTAATTTGAGAATCCATATAGAGATTACATCATTAGCCACTGGAAAGGGGATGTTCTGTCTTTGCAAACAATCTATAATTAACTTGAAATGCAGTATCTGTCATAAGGAGACTGTCTGCAGTACATCCTGCTTACAATTGTCCTGTGGCAGTCAGAACTTTATTGTCCTACTGATGATGTGCTGATTGGCAAAACTCACAAGAATCGCTGTTTTGTCCCGCTCCTTCCTTTTCACCGTTCATATATTTTATTCTGATTCTGATTTCTGAGTTTAGGGACATGGTTCATCCTGCAGAAGAATTTTTAGAGCCCATGCGAAATCAATTCTCACTCCATGGATGTTTGTTGCAAACACCATGGTGATGTCTTCAAACTCTAGCACAAGGCTTAAGGGACATTTTTCGGGATACAAAGGAAAAAAAAATCCAGAGTCAGGACCAGGACCTGGGGCCCTGATCTGGATTTCCCAGTTGAATCCAAAGCAATGAGGAGGAATGTTCATTCAGAAATGAATTCATTCCATGGAAGAGGCTTGTTCCCTTGAAAGAGGAGTGGGGAAGAAGGAGAAAGGAAAATGACGAGTTGAGAGCGTTGTTCCCCAAAGAGACTAAGATGTCTTTGAGAGATAAAGAATATTCCTATAAGTTATTGTAGGACACAAGGGAAAGGTTTTGCTTAAGACTTACTTTTCATCCTTTGAATAAAACTCCATCTTTAGTATTTTCCATCTATACTTCTGCCAGGCCTCAGCAAAGAAGGTTGGTTTGTTCAAAGATGAGGCCATACTTGTGATTAAAACTACTTGTGAAGAAAGAAAAGCCTTTATGCATAAAATAGAGACTTTGACCAGGATTTCACAATCTTCTGGTATCACTGCTGAGGAAATACCGAATTTAAAATATATTACTGCTCATAGCTATGAAAATTAGAAATATGACATGAGTACTGAATAGGCATTATAAGAATTCACCACTAATTCTGTATTTGAGCAAGGCAAGCAACAAATTTGATGAGACTTATGGTCCAGTTGTTGTATTATTATTTTAATTTCTATTTAGTTCCTTTCCTTGTCACAGACCACAAGCCATTTACACTGGACACTATCAAAACACAAAACAAAGTGCTGTTCCGAAACGCTTGCAGTTTAAACATTAAATAAATCATAATATATGAACTAGTAGCGACACTGATTCAAAAGGGTCACAGAGCCCCACAGATGGTGGCTGAGAAGTCATTTGGATGCAATACAATGTCCTTGTTCAAATGTCCTTGTGTCCACACAATCCTTGTTCTCTTAAGTGCAGGAATTGAAATGTATGAGCTATTTTTATCTGAGTGCTATTTTGAGCATCACTTATAATGTTAGAGATTTTACTCAATCTTTTTTTTGCAACATGTCATAGTCTATAGCAGGGGATGCTTCAAAATCAAAACTCTTTTCCTTTGAAAAAGCATCCTAGTTTGAACTGGGAGCTTGTTCTGAAAGAGGTAGTGTAATCAAGAGGACCTTAACCTTTTCGTCTTGGAACTGAAATATGGTCTAGAAAAGCTTATATGCAATCATTTGCAACCAACGCTGCCACAAATTACCTATTAATTAAGTCTGAGAAAGAGAGAAGGGGTTAGAAATTAATTTGATTAGTCTTAAGCTCTGACTAGGAGTCATTCTTGGGAGATAGCTCCCACTTTATGCCACATTATATGTATTTTTAACATCAGTATGACAGAAGAATTTATGCCAGTTATTAATTAAAAGAATGAGAGAATTTGGATCTTTTCTGATCCCCTCATGCAGTCTGCTACTAAATAAAATGGGCCAGGGCCCCAATATCTGGCCTTTAGGCAAAGAGCACAGTGTGGCTTCAGCTCTTATGCTCCATTCCCCTTTCTGTCATCACCCACAGAAAGGGTGGCCCATCCTGCTCTACAACAGCACACTAATAGATAAATTGTAGGGACAATCACGTGCTAGTTCTCAAGTTGGTGCCCTGGCCTTGTTTACTTTTCCAGTCCAGACATAGGTCATACAAAAGTATTACCTATCTCAATGGAAAAAAATCCAACAAACATATTACAAAAGGTTTTGACTTTGAGGTGTTTTTTCCAGCTAAATGAGTAGATAGTCTTCCATAAGATAGTCTTATGCTTACCTCAAGCTGTACAATCCAGTCTTTAGCAAACTATAGAGCTATGATGTGGAATAAAAGAAATACAGCTTGATCTACATGATCATGTCGCTTCAGCATCACAATTAATTGGAAGCTCACCAGACTTCCACTTCAAATTTGACAGCTGCCACTGGAAGCTACCAGGAGTCAGAAGGCTGACAAAATGTTGCATCATCTTTGTCCTCTGTCTGCATGTCAGTGAAGACTTAATCCACTGTTACTTTATGTTCCACAGATTTTATAAAAGAAAGGAAAGAACATGAAGAATAAAACCAGAAAGAACACATGAATAATTGTAATTGCTTTCCTGTCCCAGTCATCTTCTTACTACTCTTGTATAACTGTAATGTTAAAACTCCTTATTTCAGGCAGAACCCAGACTTGGTAACCTTGCACAAATTGCTATTCATGAGGCCATCAGTCTTGTTTGTTGATATGAAAAGGCAAAGAACATGGGGCTAAATTAAGTGTGGAGCTTCATACACTTACTGCCCATGTCTGATGTTACGATTGGTTTACTTATATGTGCTGTCAATCTATACTGGCAATTTATGAGAAGTAAGGAAACTTTTAGACACAGCTTAATTTGCAAGTTATTCTGGTACTCTCTTTACTTAGACACAAATAAACTATAATAGGATAAGCATGTGCATATTTCCTGTGCTGATTAGCTTCACGTGAGCTTGATCCAGTTTCAACTCAAGTCAGTGGGAATTTTTCCATTTTCTTCAACGGTAGTTGGCCCACATCCTCAATAAGAGGAGTACTGCAGTGAGCAGTAGTTGTTTACTGCAAGAAAAAGTATTAAACGATTTGAGTCTAAGAGGAAAAAAATGGACATGAGGTGTTCTTCAAGCAGGCTGACAAGACAATCACAATGAGAAATGAGCAATCTGATAAACTGCAAGCCTCATTTGGTAATTTGGAGATATAGGGATTCAAATTTACAAAATAAAACTTGTTACTTGTTGCACTGAAAAATTAATAACTCTGTGGGCAAATTTAATCCTTCAGGTTAGATGAACATTGCCTGATCCAGCTTAATAGTATCTTCAGCTAATCGATCAGGTAGTTTCAGAGGGATTTTTATTCACATAGCAGTTTTAACACTGAAATTGAGCTTGTCCAACTTGAAGGGAGTGGGTTGCACTTTGGATTGAGCTAAATTGGAACTATAGGGGCTTTTCATCACTAAAACAATTCACAGTAACAACAATTGTGGCTGGAAGTGTAAGATTAATTTTCATGTACCTTTAGCTCTCAAGTATTACTTTGGCAATGAATAATTCATGCTCAGAAAAATGCTGACAAAACCCCATTTTATTTACATTTTTGGTCAATAAAATTAACAATATCAAAACTATGTTTTTAAACAGATTAATTTTTTTTAAAATCTGCCTTATCTGGACACAACAGATGAATAACTAATATTTGTTCATTTGCCCTATCTTAAGATTAAAAGAGAAAAAACCCCACTGTCTACACCAGTAAATGATTACCACAGAAGACAACCAAAATGACGGTGCAGTATAGTTCTATAGTATACTGAAAATTGGTTCAGAAGAGTTATGTACCCAAGCATTACTAGTAAGCAGCAGAATGCAGGTCACCAGTTAATACTTTGGGTATGAATTATATGTGTACCATACTACTCCATATATCATGGACAGCCACAATAAAAATATTTGGAAGGCCATCTAGTGTCATCCAAGTGAAATGCACGATATCTAGTTTCTTAAAATGCATGCACCTGTTCCCTCATAGAACAACCATAAAATTCACAAGTTTTGTTTTAAAATAAACCAATCATCACTTCCAGAGCATCACTGACATTTTGCAAGGAAACTGTATTCAATTTCGCTGTCACAAATATATGAGACTTCATATCAGAAAATGATGGAAGACAATATTACTAAAAGGAAGATTCACAAAGAAAGCAAAACAAGTGAAATTGCTGTCATTGTAGGACTTTAGCAAATAACATTAAAATGTCAAGACTTAAAGAAATATAACTTTGCAAAAACAGGAAATCAGGAAGATGGTGTGATACCAAATCTGAGTGAGGAAAGATAAATTCATCCAGTTACAGTGTAGCAATACAGCAATGGAAATGTGTTAAGTGCAAATGCGTTATGAGCCTGAATGAGAGTTCGTTTTATAACTATGCTAGTGAGTGAATAGAGAAGTAAATAAATGCTATCTATTATATGTCTTATTTTCTTTCCACTAAACATACATGCACAAATGCTCTTACTCATCAGAAGACCAGAAGGAACAGTTCTTCATATGTACAACACACATAAGAAAATCATGACTTTCTCATGTCTTCATTTTTGTTTTATCTGCATGTGAAAAGGCTTTCATACATGTGATAATTTAACTTTCTGTTTTTCAGATAAACTGTTTAATCCTGGTAAGAAAATGAACTGAAAGAATCATTGTAAACCAGCAATAACTGTTTCCTTTGCAACATACTGCTCACTTTTGCTGTGATACTATACGATCTTTACTTCAGAAATGCCATGAGGCAAACAAATTACCTTAGTATTTATATGAGATTATACACCAGGCTAATGGCTACAGAAGTCTTATACTTAAATTAAGGATTTAAAGTTTACAGCTCTAGGCCTATGATGGTATATAAAAATTCCTATTAAAATTACAACTGCTTTCTCATTTGACTAATGAATTCACAGTGGGATTTACAGTGTTTGTAAAATTTCTTTCTTCTTGAACATTTCATCATCAGTATAGCAGAGAAAACCCAAATACAGTTCAGTAGCCAATGCAACAATTTACTGTGGTGTCATTTACTTCATTTAACTTTTTCTGTTAAAAATTATCAAATTCACACTGCTTTATCAGTGGCATTGTTCAAGTATGATAAAATTTGAAGATGGGAAGTAGAGTTCTGTGATGCTGATGGCATAGCAAGGAGTCTTTTCCATTAGTCTGTATGACTGGATATTCTTTCCAGACATACCTTTGTTACAGGACAAACATAGGTCAAAACAATGTACCCACACCTGAAACCATTCCATTTCCTTATTAGATTCAAAACTACTTAAGTCACTGCTTTCTGATACTAGTCTGACAAGACGGAAATTACATCCAAAGAATTTTACCATTAAGATATCAAAAAAAAATAGGTAACAAATTTTGTGCCAAATCTGAATTTTAGGCCTGATTTCACCTCAAAATCAAACACACTGTTCATATTTAGATCCACATACTACTGAAGTCCTAAACCATTGCATTGTTTATTGATGGAACTACAGCAAAAACAACAAAAAGAGCGGGGCTCTGAAGCAGCCATAGTAATAACATAAGGCCCCATTCCCTGCATATTCTTGCCACAGAAGAATCCACAGCGTGACTCCTCCTCTGGAAAACTCAGGCTTTCACTGACTAGTGCAGTGATGAACTACCATGCTTGTGTAATAGCCACTCAGCCCAACTATCAACAAATATCCACCTCCCACCCACTTTTTGGTTTACACTCACAGAAAGGATGCAGCAATCAATTCTGCATATCACTTGTGAGCCCAGGACAACACCCACCAGTTGTACCAGGGACTCTGGCTAGTGCCACAAGCCTGCTTTTACTTTCCCATCACTTTGGCTGTAACCTGCGTCCATAAACCAATGGGTTCTCTGCCTGCTCAGTCCTCTTTGCCTTCTCCCACCAGCTGTAAAGATCAGATCCATCAGTGTCACAACTCTGTTCTCTGCTACATATGAAAATAGTCGTCTACTTTTAGAGGCTGAATTCCAACAGGTGTGGTTCTAAATATAAACTGCTATCTCCCCATCCATTTTCTCCCCTGTAATATCTACACAATTGTTAGCGCTGTTCTTCATGCTCACCAAGTGCCCGTCACCTCAGAGGGCTTTGGCTGTTTGCTATCATCAATATAAAGTTCATTCACAATGAATGATGAGGAAGGGAGATAAAAAAAATTGCTATATAAGAGAGTGACCTCAAGGGATCAGGACAGAAGAGTCTCCAGGGTACTCAGCCAAAGCAGCTTAGGAGCAGGCTTAGGACTGGTTTTACATGAGGACATCCACCGCTGTGCTATATAACCCATGCTATATGCCAAAGTACAGGTGTACACCTAAGTGCCATTTTCAGTAGCTTCCTCACTGCCTCTGAGCAGCAGAGTCCTGCTGGAAGAGAGCTGCAGACCTCCCTGGATGTCAGCTTAGAAACTGAAGCATTTACCAGACTAGCCCAATCATTTCAGGGAGGCACACAGTGCATTAGCAAATCCTGAAAGAGCTGGAGTTGCTCAGGGGTACACACCTCTTCACAGAATATGTCTCAGATTGCCCAGTTTATTGCTAGCTGGATTGAGTCTCAGATGAGGGAACCTGAGAATTACCAGGATCTAGACTGACTCCCCAGGTGACAAGGGCTAATTTTACAGCAACAGACATTCATTAAACACTAGATTCCTTCATTTAAGGCCTCCTAGTCCTGCCTTTCCTTCACCTGCATCTTAAACACAGCCTTTCCTTCTTTCTTTGCCCACAGAGGCAGCCATGTAATTTCTGAGTCTGATGTTCCTGATTTTAGTTTTAGTATTCTTTATCCTCTGTTCCTGCAACACACCAGTGCTTGTCCCACTGACCAGAAAGATCTGCCACTCCGTGCTTATTTCAAGCCCCTGGAGAAAGAATTAAACACATAATATGCTTAATAAAGTCTGGAAATAGTGCTTTATCTGGCAGAAATATACTGGAGATCTTCTTTTACATGATTTCCCAGGATTAAAGCTGTTTAAGTGTTATTATTCATCAAAAATGAAAACACAGGAGAAGATCAATTACCATGTGATTTATGGTCTCTTATAAAAACAGGTATACAAGTAAAAATTCCTTTACATCTTGGTGAAAAATCAAAAACATTATTTCAACAAAATGCAGTGTTAAAGTTCAGTTTTTCTTCTAGGTTGGACAAAAAAAACAAAAGTTAAAATGTCACCATTTGTAATGGAATTAAAGTTACTTTAATATTTTAATTTAGACATGATAGAACAGTCTAGGATTGCCTGAGTTTTGATAGAAACAAACTGTTCATTAACCAATTTTTATTCAGTGTGTCAAATAGAACGGAAATGTTCTCTTTCAAGCTGATTGAAGTGAACATTAAGCTTTCTTTGCTATATTGCAGTGACATTTCCTAGGACTGGTAATTTTGGGTTTTGTACTTCCATGTAATTTCTCTTTGTGTTCATGTTTAAGACACTACTTCGGGACTTTCAGTCTCCTCACCCTTTCTGGAGTACGTAACCTATTTTAGGTGAGTAACTGACAGTCACAGCCACCCCCAGATGAGCTGGAAGGTACATCGCAGGACATACAGACCACATGGACAGAAGTAGATTCAGGTGGATTAGATATCTTTTGAAAATTTTCCAAGCCAGTTAAAGGCAGTGCTTCCATGAAATGCCCTGAATCTCCTCTTGCCAGCTTCACAAGTGCCCTGACTGGAAATTTAGACAGGTATTTTTTTAGGTGAAGTGTATTGACCAGTCTGTATCACACCTCCTGTAAAAAGAGAAGGAAGCCCTTCTGTAAAAAGGAACAGCACTCAGGTTCTCACTTAGTAATTTATTAATACTCATTCAATTCTCATTCAAGCTTCAGCTAGAGTGAAAAGGAAAGCATATTGGCTACTTTAATGAGAAAGAGACAGAGATACTGATTACTAGCAGGCAAATGAGGCTTCAGATAAGATACGTGAGTCAGAGGGCAAGATAATAACATAATAAGCCAACAACTGCACAAGAAAATAAGATAAATTTAGTAAAATTATAGACTATTGCCAGTCTTTTAGTTTCTCATAAAGATCAAATATTACTACAAAAATTAGCAATTTTCTTTCTCATCCTGAAGACATCACTCAGATGTGTCTCACCAGAGCTGATTAGTGGGGAAGGATCACCTCCCTCAACTTACTGGCACTCCTTATAATGCAAAACAGGATGGTCTTGGCCTTTCTTGTTGCAAGGCCGTGTTACTGGCTCATGTTTAACTTATGGTGCACCAGGACCACCACAGCCTTTGCTGCAAAGGTTCTTTCCAGTTTTTTTACACCCAGTTGCCAAAACTGGTGCCTGAGGTCACTCTTCCACAGGAGCAAGATTTGGACTTCCCTTTGTTGAACTCCATGATGTTCCACTCTGCCCACTTCTTCAGCCTTTCAAGGACCCTCTGAATGGCATCCAGTGCATCAACCACTCCTTGCCATCTTGTATTGTTTGCAGAATTACTGAGGGTGTATTCTGCCCTATCATCCAGTTATTAATGAAGATTTCAAATGGTAACAGCCCTCGGGTCCATCTCTAGTGACCAGTATCCAGCTGGTCTTTTTCTCAGTGATCATAACCCTTTGAGTCCAGCAGTTCAGACAGCTTCCAGCCTGCCTTGCCATCCTCTTATCAAGTCTATACTTCGTCTGTTTGTCTGTGATGTTATGGAGGAGAGTGTTCAAAGTCTTGTTGAAGTCAAGATAAACAATATCTCATGTTTCTCCCTTTTCCAATGAACTGGTGATTTCATCATGGAAGGCTATGAGGTCATCAGGCATGACTTCTCCCTCCTAAACCGCTGCTGACTATTCCCGGTCATTATCTTGTCCTTCATCTGTTTAGAAAGTTCACAATATTTTTGCTCTATCACCTTCTCAAGGATCAAGGTAAGGACGAAAATCCCAAGGTTACCCAGACCCTTCTTCTTTAAGCTTGAAATAACACTTATTTCTCCCACTTGCTGGTAATTTCCCCCAGTAGCACTGAACATTTGCATCAAAATCAACTGCTCTCTGATTTCTAAGTTATTAATCTTGACTTTAAAAATATCTTGTATTTTAATACTTGGTTGAAAAACCATGGAGATTAAAAACAACCCAAAAATGTGGCTGCAATTACATACTTAGCAAAACTAATTTAAAGAAACCAGTACTGTAGAGGCCAAAAAAAAAAAAAAAGAAAAAGAAAAGTTTTTAAGTAAGATATTCAAATTTACAGGGTATGAGAAAACAGCTCACAGTGGCTGCTCCTGGTATGCTCCCCATATCCTTTTGCTGCCAGATGACGTTGTAAGAAGGAAACTAGTACCCTTATGAGGATGCTTTTTGCAGAGCTCTGGATGAAGGTGACCTTGAACAGATATTCCAAGATTGGGAGCAATTCTATTCCTAGTCCTTTCATCACAGCAGTTCCTGCTTTGGCTGTTTCTGCAGTCCCCCTGCTGGCTGAAATCTCTGTCGCATTCCATAATGTGGCAAATATTTATGCAGAAGTATATTCAGAACATGGCCTTTGTTCACCTCACCAATGCAGCACGTTCCAAGATGGTTAATACTGATACCAAAATTTTTTATATAAGAAGTTTAATTATTTCCATATTGAAAATTAATCACTGTTGCCTTTTTCAAATTTACATTACAGCGTATCACTCAAATTGCACATCCCTGCTAAATATAATCTACACTCAGATTTTTAAAATACCAGGATCGTCCCCCATGCTCACCTTCCTCAAACTTTCTTCCATTCTCAGATCAGAGCATGAATCAATGGTCCAGGGCAACAATAGATTATAAGTCATCCCTTTCTCAAACCCAGGTCAACAGGCAAGCATCAGTGAGCTTGCAACTTGGAAGTATCTGTTCAAAGCAGTTGATAGTAAGTGCGCAGCTTGCTGCAGCTCTAGGAATTACCTCCAGGACATCTGGCTTCATGCCCAACCTCTCCATGTGAACTTCCCTGAAAATAAAACACCAGAAAGTATAAAAACGTATTGACTTGTCTGCAGAAAAGATTTGCAGGCTGTTTGCTTTCTTGTAAAGTAAAAAATAACAAGGTTGATGTGAGCAAACAGAAAGACATAAAGAACCTAAGACTTGTCAATAAAAAGACAAAACATTATTCAGCTGCAAGTCGTTCCGCTGGGTATTATCTCTAAAAGCAAGCTTTGGTTTTGACATCATGTATTAAAAAGTTGATTGAAATTTTCTGGAAAAAAAAAATAATTATTTACAAGACTTCATGAAAGAAAGGATCAGAGAGCATCTCACAATAATTAATATTTCATTCTTTGAAAAATCATCTCATAGTTGTGCATGTACAAATTAAAAAACTTCACATCTGTGATCCTTACATCACCAGGGAGCCCAAACTTGAATTGCCCAAGTAACTATTAATTTATATTTTCTTATAGTTCCTCTGTTGGGGAAACAAGTTCTACCTTGCAAAGAGAGCCAAACAGTGTTTCTGCCTTGGGGTAATTCTGCTCTCTCTGGCAAAGATTTTAATCATAAGCTATAGTTCATATTGTTTAAAAGTAAGACAGTAAATGAAAGCTAAACAAACTATGATTCTTGCATTGCCTTTGATTAAATTGGATTTCCCGATGTTAAGAAGATAATAACTAACAACCTGAAGTGGACAAAGCTATAGCTTTAATTATGTACATGATTAATTAGGTGTGATTCATATTTCATATGGTAGCCACCTTTTTTTACCTCATGGAATTATAAAGATAAAAATTATTTAAGTATCAAAATTTCAGAAAACTGGAAAGAAATCTGATACTTGCCAAGATGGGTTTGAGTACATATATATAACTGCAAAGATACTGCTGGATTTCATGAGCTATCAGGATAGTATAGACTTGATAAAACATCTAACCTACTCTGTGCAAATCAGCAACCAGAACGTATAAAACTCAAAATAAACATCTGAATTATGGAGTTTTAGTTGTCCAAGTTTTCAAACTTAGTTCCTAAGGAAAAAAATATCATTTTCCTTAGGATCTCTAGGCTATTGTAAGGGTGCTGAGCTTACCATGAGGAAGTGGTTCTTAGACAAGACTGCCAGGAATCTTTTTTTCTATCCAAAGTTCCAGCCTGTTTACTTATTTATTTTTCCCCAAATGTGGCAAAAGAAAATAATTCAGTGGGGAAGCTTCTGGGAGGTTCTGTATGACCTCCATAGCATCATCTGCCCCTTGGCAAGTCTTACCTGCACATCTTGACAACATTCAGCATCGTACCTCTCCTGTGAAAAACTAAATCTAGGAACAGCTGTTGAACTAGCAGATGCCAAGGTATTGGTACTTTTCATGACAAATATCCAAACCAAAAACAACGGTCTGATTGGTAAGAAAATAACCTTGAAACTTTTCTTCCATTTACACTGACCATTTTGTTTTTCAAAAATTGCCAGTTCTGTTTGCTTCCAATTTTCAGTAACTACCCTGTTTTCTGGTTTTGACTTTATCAAAAACAAAAATACAGAAAAACTGTAATTAAAGACTGCTTTTGCAATGTCTTAAACAGGCTATTGATTAGAAGGCAACAGAGATTCTGATGAGGCAATAGAATCTATTTAACTTCTAGTATAACTGGAGTAAAGCATGAGTAGATAAATCAAAAAAATGGAATACAGATTACCTTAACAATAAACCACTATTTGAGAATAGAAGTATTTTAAACATAATATAGCCCTTACCATGGAATCATAGAATCATAGAAAGGTTTGGGTTGAAAGGGACCTTAAAGATCATTCAGTCATTCAGTTCCAACAACCCTGCCATGGGCAGGAATGTCACCCACCAGATCAGGCTGATCAGGTTCCCATACAGCCTGGCCTTTGAAAACTTCCAAGGATAGGGTAGCCACTACCTATCTGGGCAATAGAAAGATAATAATTATTTTTGTCTTCAAATATTATAAATAAAGTATCTGCAGTTACAATTAGCCAATTAACTAGACCATGATTCTATAAAGAATTTGGTCATTATTTATAAAGAATTTTGTTGTTCTATTAAAGTCAACTGACTTAAAAATGAAATGAAGTATTCAAGTAAAAGTATATTCAGTAACTGGAGGTTATAGTTTGTTATCAACATATAAAATATATTAATAAACTGACTGTTAGAATAGATTATTTTGCATGTTACTGAAAGTGTAATTAAGAGTTATCTGCAATTGAATGTAATTAATGTTATCAAGAAACAATTAACGGCATTAAGAATCCTATTGTTATACTATAAAGTCAAGATTTCTATTCTATTCCAAGTAGAAAGATGAGCAGATATGATATTTTATTTAAAGTAATTACATACATATTAGTGAATATCTTCTCATTGTAAGGACAATTTAAATCTAAGAGACCCCAAATTCAAATTCAGTGGAAAAAAAAATTTGCTAATTTCAGGCAACTTATAAGCATTCTGTACTGCTCAGATGAGATGAGATGAGATGAGATGAGGTGATCTCAGCTGGATGAGATCTTCCAGTTGTTCATCAATTTCCAGGAATGCCATTTCTCTTTTTGTACTCCTGGATGCTCCACAATTGTTTCCTTAGTAATTAACTTAATTCCCCAGCAGAAGCTGTCTGTTATTTATGTCTTGAGCTGACCTGTACACGTTGCTGTTATGACCACAGCCAAAGTTTAAATTACAGTATAATAATACTTAAAGGGTAAAAATGTTGAACTCCTTGATGTCACAGACAGTCCCTCCACTTTAGGGCATACAAAAGTGAGTTCCTTATTTGAAAGCATGGCTACAGTGTTTCATAAGGCCTTATCAAGATCAAGGAACGTATATCTTCGGAAGCTTACCATGGCTTTTTGATAGTAGAAGAAAAAAGGGGTGAAAACAACCATATATATTGTTACTATGAGAAGTAACAAAGTCTATTGTCAAGGTTACTCAAGAGTCCTAAGCATAAAGAACTTATTTCTGTTAGTACCATTGAAATTTTCGGGGGTGAAAAGTAACAAAACAGTTTAATTTAATTCACCCAACTCTGAAGGCAAAGAAAAATGAATCTTAAATGCCATGTTTATCCCTAAATCTTTTTCTTTCTAGAGATCTGCCCACCACACAATTTCAGGCAGGGATTCAAATTTCAGTACTGTTGTATCTGGTGTACATTTAACTACCTCTGCAAAAAAAATACCAAAACAAAAGATGACCAATACAGTAGGTAAGGAAACCCATATTCCTACACATTGTATGACCACTTCCAGAGACTTAAACAGGAAAAACACAGAATAAAGAGGCTTGCAGACAATGATCCTGGAAAGGACTAAGCAGACAGGCTGGGAGCAGGACTTTTCTCGGTCTTAGCACCAGGACAGAAATTGGAAAGGTTTGTAAGAGTAGGAGGTGTGGGAGGTTTGGGGCTCTTTCTAGGACAAGGGTGAGAATCACAGATGACAAGTTCTTCCTACCTTTTTGTTAAAAAACAAGGGCTACTACAAGGAACCAGAAACAATTTCCCCCCAGGCCTCAGTACTTAAAAGATACAGATCTTCATACCTTATACTAGCTCTAACCTGGATTCCCAATGTGCTATTGAAGTGGAAATTACAGGTTTCAAAATTTTCTTATGCAAACAGCATCCTTTCTGGAAGTGAGGAGGGAGGAGTTACGAACATAACTTTCTGGAGTCAGGGTCTCTTACAAGTTTCAGGCACACCTGTGTGACCTGCTTACAAGAGCATCACTGTCTCTCAAAAATGAACTGCTTTCATATTTAAAAAGTAGCAGTTGTCCATGGGGTCCAAATTAAATACTGTTTGTATGTAACTTTCTTCATTTGTCATCAGTTTCATTTGTAGCGGGGCATTGCCAAAATCCCTCATTCTAGCTTTTCTAAAAGTTGACTATTTTGCTTTGAACATACATAAATATAATTTTTTTCTGGGTTTGTGGGTATTTACATCCATAGTACACAGGTATTCAGAGGCCTGGACCAGCATTGTGGTCCATTATTGTTCAAATAGATGAGTTTTATTCTGTGGATATTCTAGTGCATGCTAGTTCCTGATGGACAATATTGTCATGATTAGCTGACTTTGAAATTTAAGAATGTGCAAACCCCAGCTGTGGTGGGACCCCAGCTGGTTCTAGGGTCTCTGAGTAGCTGAAAGGTCGAAGGTGGAACACTTGTGCCCGGTCAGGTAGTGACCACAGACACTAATACCTTGGCACAAGAATGGATTTCCTGGTAAGAATGCTAAGTCAGGGCTGCTGGACATGCGTGGAGAGGTGTCCAATTGTAAGACGTTTATGTTACAGTTAAACCAATTGTAAGTGTACATGTGTTACCAAGTACAGTATATAAGCAGCCACGCTGCTTCTAAAGTGTATGTAGTATGTTCCAGCATCTAAATAAAGTTCCTGATCTCCGAACACGTGAGCCATATTGCATGTTCATCCCCAGCCGCGATACCCAGTCATAGCCAGAAGCGTAATGGGAACTTTTGTTAATAACACATTAATTTATTTTTCCCATAGTCCAGAAAAGGCTGGTCTCTTTACTGTGCTGCCTATTTTCATAAATGTTCAGAATCTTAATGATATCCTTGCCTTGTCTGTGTAAATTAGCTGTAAATTTAGTAGGACTGGTATAGAATAGGAGAATTCAGCAGCTGGATTGCCTGACCCCTGTTTCAATAGAAAACCAGAATGAGAAGACATCACTTGAATTCAAAGGCTGTGACAGAAATAGACATGACATCCAGGGCAGTTTTGCTTTTGAGTTAGACTATTGATTTTTTACAGTATAAATACCAAAGTTTGATTCTGTGTAGAAACGTTGCTAAAACAGAAAAAAAAAAATTTCACTAGAAGTACAACATAACAATTTCTGTTTGCTGAAAGTTTCAGGACTTATGTTACATGTATTCATTTAGTGACCTCAGCTATCTACCTAAAATACTTGTTCTACAAAAAAGGGGCGAAAAAGTGAAAAAAATGTAAATCTACCAGATTTCACGGGAGAGTATGATACTGCATCAGGTAAGAGAGACATGAATTCATATTACTTTATTATATTCATATTACTTTTTTGCACGTTACTTTGTAAATCTCTTTTCTCTAAGGGTTTTAGTTAAAAAAAAAAAAAAAAGGAATAAGTTTATAATGCTCCTTAATCAGCATACATTTGTTCTTAGTCTCATAGAAACAGGAATAAGTGTGAATGTTCAAATCTGGAACATAAATTAATGCTGTTCAAAGGAAGACAAACTCACAGAAAAAAAAAAAAAAGTGTTTCTAAAATTGGATAAGGAACGAAAACAGAAAATCCAAATGATATAGGCAAAGATCAGGAAGCTGATAAGGGTACAAGCATCCCTATGGTCATCTTCAAAAGATGACAAAAAAAGTTATGTCTAATATTTGTAAAACTTTGCAGTGCTCTAACATCTTCAGAGTCACTAATGCCAAGACATTTCAAAGCAAATCAATCATATTTACATGGTTATAAAATTGCAAGGGAAAGCTCTAGAATCCAGTGAGATTTGTTAGTAAGCTCTCAGTCTGTTTCTACAAATAGGTGAAGAGCCCTATAGAAGGAGAGTTCACTTGTGTCTGCTTACATGTATTATTAAAAATGAATCCTCTGATACTCATTGTTGTTGATTACATCAAAGAAAGGAAGAGAAGCTAACAGCCAGGGACTTATTTTGAGGAGTACCTTAAGGTATTTGTCAAAGTAAATAGCAGAGACTAATATATTTAGCTAATTCCTGATTAGAAAACCATAGAATAATAGAATTGTTGAGGTTGGAAAAGGCCTCTAAGATCACTAACTCCAACTACTAACCCAGAACTGCCAAGTCCACCACTAAACCATGTCTCTAAGTGCCACATCTACCTGTCTTTTAAATATTCTTGAGAGAAAATGGTAAGGAATAAGTAATGAAAAGTCAGATTTTTGCAGAGTTGTTTCATAAAGAATGCCTACTTGAAACATTAGGAATTAGCCCTGCAAGCAAATTTGAAAAGAGTGTGTGAAGCTCTCAAACATACATAAACTGTAGGTATCATAAGCATCAAATATTACAAATATAATACAGTATCAATGTATTATGAATTTTTGTCCTGATTACATGATCTCTTTCTCCTTCCTTTGTTATTATGACCCACAATTTGTACTGGGACAATAGTTACGAACAAAGAGTGGTAATAAGGGTTGAACAAAAGTAAATATGGTACAAAAAAATTCTAAGTTAAATAAGCTAGCTCACTTCCTTGAAATTCTTAACAACATTCATGTAAAACATTTGCTCATTAAAGCTGAAATGGCTTGTGACATTAGGCCATTACTAGATATAATCTACAATGAACGAGGAATGTTCAGCTCTACAGCAGCAACTGTACACAGCCAAGTATCTTGCAATCATATATAGCTGTGAACAGCTGTAAGCCTGTATATCTGGACCTACTAAGCTTTAAATCTGTTTATTTCATAGTGAATGGATTGGGTTTGGAATTATGAAGGTAGTAACAGTAAAGAAAATGAGACCCTTCTGTGTCTATTGTCCTGTGGCAGAAGAAACAACCTATATTTTATCCAAGCCACTGTATTTTAACATATAGCTAAGCTCTAAAAGGAATTTCATATTCAGACTATCCAGTGAAGTTAATCACTGCACACTGTGTAAGAAACCTCACAAAATCAAAACTACTGGGGAACAATTTCCAGGTCCCCAGTGGCGCTGTACAGAGCAAGCTCGGGTCCTGAAAGTGAGAACTGTGCTCACATGACACTGTACCACAGCTGAAAGACTGCCAAACCACTGTTGCGGTGTACTGATGGTTGCTGTGGTGTCTCTGAAGCCAAGGCACAACTAATCCAGAATCCAGACATGTTGTTTGCAGGTAATTCAGCTGGTTGTGCGTGAAGTACGAGAGTGCAAAACTTCACTGTTCCCTGCCCACGTTATTTCTCAATTGTGTCCCCTTCCTTCCTTCTGTAGGCAATCTCCACTCCAAAGTTTTTGATGACAAAAAACAGAACAGAGCTTTCCAACTCTTATAAACTGTTGTCACACTGACTTCCTTTTCATCCTCCTTTTTCTCACTCTTTTACTTCCCTTCCTTTAATGGATTGTCGTCTGCTTGCTCTCTCCTCTGCTGTTCCTCCTCTGTTTCCCCTTAGAAAGATACTGTTATGCTAATAGAAAAGTGTTTGTATGAGTACATATTATCATCCCATTTGCAAAAATATTTATCAGAATGAAATCAATTTTATCAGCACCTTTTGCATCTGTACAAAGCAAAAAGGTTGGCCTATCAATACTCTTCTTCCTCTCCCTTGCTTCTCTTCCTTCTTTGTTTCTCTGCTTTAATCTTCTCCCTGTCTCTCCCCTTTTCAATACCAATAAAAATACCTGGAAAACTCTGTATTTGGCAGTTTTGTTCTGCATAGCTGAGGTCCGATTAAATTGCTTACACGATGTAGAACCATCATGTTGCCATCATTAGTCCAGGATGAAGGAGGCGGCAGGACCTATCCCACTGACCTTTATGAAGACAACACACTTTTATGTCACTTATAACCTGTACTATTCCTGGTTTACACTCTTTCTCAACTTGCATAGATCATATTAACTTTGGCTGATCTTCCACATTTTTTCTAGTTTTAATTTCCTATCAAAATTTGCAACAATTTGTTAACTGTTGCATCCAGATGCAAGACTGACAAAAGTGACACTGTGGTGTGTGTACACGTACAAGGAGGATTTAGGAACAACAGGCTGTAAGTAAAAACCCAAGCAGAAATGAAGCATAGAAAAAAAACTGTGCAGAATTTAGCTTTCATCAGCCTTATATTTTTAATAGTAAAGCAACATGGATGTTTGTTACACAGTTTTACCATGCCCTAAACTTTTATTGGAATGAAGATGGGAATTGTATCCAATAAAAACAAGGATTTATGTACTGGTTACACAGAAAATACAAGAATTAGAACAACTTTGTTAATACTGCAGAGTGAAGTACTCCAAAAGATACTAAAAATAAGGACTGGGCTTAGCTAACAGTCTTACTTTGACTTTTTTGAGGCTTTATAACAGAGCTTTTATTCACTTGAACACTCACTCTGTTTTTTCCAGGATCCACCCCAGAGTACAACTGTGCATTAAATAGGACTCTACACAACCAACTTTATTCACTGAACAAGGGCCTGGGCATGACCCTACAGGTTGGAGGTTAAGGGCAATCAAAAGAGAAATTTAGAATTTGTTTCTTAATCCTACTATTATTTCAAGTTCCCTATAGAAAATAGAAGAGTTTCAACAGGACAGATTGAAATACACTGACTTAAATGCACTGTCATCTATTTGGGACAGAAAAGCTTTTTCAAAAGAATTTCAGTCCTCTAGCCACTTTATCCATTGGGTGTTTTGGGGGAAAAGAAAAGAACCATGGAAGGCTTATCCTCTGCATGTTCTAAGAAAAAAATCAGCCTTTTCTTATGCACCTTTTCAAATGTGTGGATATGTACACGTGAGTGTTTCATTTCAGGAAGACTAAAAAGTACTGTACACTAAAGGTGACCTGAAAGTATATTTTTGGTCAATCTTAACCTGAAGTTTGTGCAAACAAATAGCTTGCTGAAAAATATTTTCTCAGACTTTCTCTGACTGGAAAAGTGTAGGTTTAAACTCTGTAGCTGTTAACCAGAGAAAGTGATCTCTGGTTTAGTTTACAATACCTGATAAAAAGAAGCAGAACTTCATGATCATATGATCTTAATCTGGATACCTTGATTTGGATTTTATAGAATAGTGTGTCCCAGACTTCATGCCCAAAATTTTAACCCATGGCGTCGTAAGGAAAAAAAAAAACTATTTCCTAATCAATTAAAAAAAAAAAACAAACAAACCAACATAATATTTACTTCTCTCATAATGATCAGTCCTGAAGGTGGTTTCTAACAATTTTTTTTTACTCCTAAAGTCTGCCCTGCCTAACTTTAAGCACTACTGTGCACTCTATACTTACACAAATATACAAGGGTCTTATTCTCTAGAATTTCTAGCCATGATCTTAATTAAAAAAATTTACCATAATAGTTACATGAAACATGAAAGAATTAGTCTCTCTATCTGAAAAAGGGTAGTTTGCTCCTCTCACTATAATGGATATATTTTAGTTTCATCTTTCACTTCACATCAAGTTATGATGTTTTATTCATTATGATTTAAAATTGTAAAGAAATAGACTATGCCAAAAACCAAACCAAACCAAACCAAAAAAAAAGGCTCCTGGACCTTTAAGAATTATCTGCCTCTGTAAATTAATATCACCCATTGGACAAGATCCCTTCACTCTTCTTTTTATTTCCTTGAAATAAATAGTTAGAAATGTCAATTGATTTGTGCCATATTGAAATAATTCAGGAGACTAAAGAATTCAGCATGCAGTTGATTTAATTAAAGCACACAAATTGCACAGTATAGTAATCAAATTAATATAAACTGTAAAAATTGTGAGTCATGTATAGGCACATGTCAATTCAAATAAAACTCAGTAGGGGAACACAAAAGTATATCATGTTATGGACTTCTTCCCATTCAAATATTAGCTTACAATGATCAGCAATTTTGGTAGTAAAGCTAAAATATACAATTTTGTGGGGGAAAAAAAAGCAGTCATTAAAGATGTTTTCTTAATATCTCTCAAAGCCTGAAAAGGAATCAGTTCTCTCCCTTCCCCTTCCTTTGATTTCATCTTTCTGTATGAAACAGAAAATCTAAATGGAGAACTTAAAAACACAAGAATCTAAAGCAAGGAGAGTTTTATGCAACGCAGTAATATAATTTTAAGTGCAAGAATCAGAACTACAGCCCACTACAACACAGAAAACATACAATAATGTCACCTATGGCTGTCATCACAGTTCTAATGTGGTTTTATTCTTAATGACAGAAAAATAAATAAGAGGTGGCCAGGAAATCAGACACAAAAACTGGGCAGGGTTGTTTTGTGGGAAGTTACTGTGTTTTTTCATTTAGAAGTATAGTACTATTTCCTTTAATTTAATCAATCCTTCTGTATACTACAGAAAGGTCAGGCCATCTTCTGTTCAGTTTCTGGTATGGAGTACATGAGAACTTGTGTCTTGCATCAGAATTGTCAATCTAGATGAGAATGTGAGAGTAAGGAAGCTTTTGTGGTGAGGTGCCTCACCAAATCCCTTTTTTGGCAGGCAGGTGTAAGTGAAACTATGCAGCTGCTTCAAGCCTAAAACAGATCCCTTCATTCTGCATGGAATTTCCCAGCAGCTTCCACATCCTTATCAGTACTCACCCTTGGAGTCAAGCCCTTCAGCCAGGGGATGACAGATTCTAAAAACAAAGAGATTATATTGTCATGCAAGCAATGACCCTGTGACAAAGTACGGAATAGCTCTGGGTTGCATTTTGAAGGGGGCTGGGAAACAATCAGTGCAATTTTCTTCTAGTTTCTTGGAGGGGGAAGGGGAGTGTCTGGGGCTTTTTGGCCTCCTCTGTTCTTTTACTTAGTGTGGACATCATGTGGTTGGCAAAAACATGTTCTGCACTTATAACCACACAAAGCTGCCCTTACTGGTGCCAGCTATTACTGTGTGCTCTGAGCAGTCCACCTCTAACCATTCTGAAAGCCAAGAGATAATCATCAGCTAAGGTGTTATTCAATTTGTATACTTGTGGTAAATTTTTACCATGCTGAGGAAAAACAGGATGGAGAAAAGCAGCAGACATGGAACAAGAATTGCAATAATAAGACCACCTTAGCAGCAAGTCTGTCTTAAAAAGTGATAACCAGTTTTTGACATCTTGTTTTCAAGAAAGTCTAACTGTAAAATTTATTTATTTTTTAATTTGATATTACAGCTAAATTGTTAGCTTACCTAGGTCTTTCAGAAATTCAACAAAACCAGAATGCTATCACTGACTAACTAGACCACAACTACATATTTTGCTCCTGCCTAATACATATTTGATCCTGTCAAACCTCCTAACCACAAAGAGAATTTTAAATTGGTCACAAGATCAGTCAGAATATCTTTTGCAAAAGTCATGTATTATTTAAAGTATTTACTACACAGTATTTTAGATATTTATTATATATATTTACATTATATTCTTTATCCATTTATAGTTTGAATTTTTTTTTTTTATTCAGAAAGGGTACTATTCATTGAATAAGACAGAAAATGTTGAACTATGTAGCAAAAAGATCTGAGGCCTGATTTAGTAGCAGATGAAAGCCATTACATATAAATAAGAGGCTCGTGTTGTATCTCTCAAGAACTTTCGGGTCATTAGAACTTTTACTTGTCACCAAGAAAAATGACAGACCAGAAATAATCAAGTACAGCAGTCAAGACTAAAAGTGATTTCACAAATTAAAAGGAAATAATACTTGGAAGATTATGTTTTTTTCAAATAGCTCCTAAAATCCTTTGTAGTTATCGAAACCTCTAAACATTCTTCAATGTCTTTTGGGTTTCTTTTTTTCTTCATTCTGTGAAAAGATATTTGAGCATTCTTTATGATAAAAAGTTTTTAGTGAAAGTAATATATGTGTACTTCATACAACAACAAATTTTAATTTCAAGGACATACAAATTATCTTTTTCAGAGTGAGAAACGGGCACTGATATGGACAAAAGTGGTTGAAGAGATTATACCCCTGTACAGAGTGTTTCAAGGAAACATTACAATTACTGAAGCATACCATATAAATAATAATAAGGGCACATTCAAACCAGTAATTAAATGTTTTCATACCATTATTTGAAACCATTATAACAGATATTCAGATAAAACTACTTACCTGGTGTTGCAGATGTAGAAGACATAACAGAATCTTAAAGTTTCTTATACTCTTATTCCTGCATGCTAAACAAAGAATATAACAACTTGAAGCTCTGTATTAAAACGCCACAATTTTTGTCATCAAATTTCAATTATCCAAGTGTATTTTTTCCCTTATATATCAGGAGCAGTATTTTAAAACTATACATTTCTTTCCCCAACTGGACACTTCAGGTGTGAAGAGCCCAATTTGGAAAACTGAGAGGCGTCCAAGGTCAGCAGTTTATTTTGTCAGATTGTAGTTAATAACTTCTGCATAAATGTGTGCCAATTGACAGTATGCAAAAATTACATTGTCTATTATCCCCTTCAATATGGCAAGGCATCTCCTATTAAATTAGTTATTTCTCATAGATAGTGATAGTTTCTACACAGGTCCTTTGCTCAAGGGCAGAGATTAGACTATTACTGACTCCAAACAGCAGCAGGAGACAGATCCTGCCATTCTTGCTGCCAATGTAATAATTGGAGGATCTCTAAAAAGGCATCAAACGTTATATTTTCTTGTGATACACAGTATTGTCTACCTAGTAATTTTATGGTGTGTCAAGGTCTGGTGAAGTGACTTCAGAATATTTCTGCCATGCATTAAAAAAAAAAAAAAATAATTGTGAGTATAGGTAATAGAAGGCTTACCATCTGGATATGTTCAAATAAAGGATTGATGTCTAAAATGAAAGTTTCTGTTTATTGATCACAAGCTTCTTTCTGTGACTGGAATAGCTATAGCAGGAAAATACTAGAATAAACTCAGCAAACAAGACAACAAACCATTTGGAGTAATGTTAATATTCAGTGTTAAAGGTGGACAGCTACTGAAACAGTATTTCTATATTGAAACAAGGGATTTTTGTACAAACAGCGTTGTCACACTGAATACAACAAACTCTACTGAAATACATTGTCATGTTTTTTCTCTTCTGAACAGACACCTAACCGTGGCACACAAATTATGTGTTTCCAAAGAACGTCTTTACAGGGTTTAAAAAAAGTCTACAAAATTTCTACTTAAATCTGATTTTTGCATTTGAAGCATTACTACGCTGTTTTAATCTAAAACATATCACCTAAAACATTAAAGATAAGAGGCCAATGACGCAATAATAATAAGAAGGACCTGACACACAGGTGTCTTGATGGTTAGAGCTAGTGGAAAAATCATGTGGGAAGTATTGCTATTCTGATAAAATATTGTCTACATAGATTATGGTCATGTAAAATTAAAAATTCCTTTTACATGCTTTTTTAAAAGAATGGAAGTGATTCCATTTACTATGCATTACAGGAGGACCTGTAAGGGCACTCAAAATGTATCTGCAGCAGCAGCAAAATTCAAACAAGCTTGGTATGACTCAAGATAACTGGTTTATATATTAATATTCTTGGGAAAGTATTCAACAAATTTTTCATTTACAATATATACAGTCTGTTCACCTCAGAATTTCAAAATATCATATATTTTGCTTTGAAAAGTTCATGGAGTCAGACTAATATGAATAGATCAAGTAACAACTCAACATCCTTTAATGCCTCAAGGTAGGAGCTAACAGCCACTTCTATCAAACTGGAACCACACCATAGGTGCAATCTTTCAGTACAGAAGAAAGAAAGAAGGGGAGAAAGGGTAGAGAATTCAGCCAAAGTGTCCTCTCCATTAGAATGCCCAAGGAAAGTATATTTTGTGTTAGCTACAGAGCAGTCAAGAACTGGGAGAGTAGTAATTCATTGTGTAAGTCAACAAGATTCTCCTGTGCTTGCAACTCTGCAATTTGTTCACCTTTAAAGCCATTCAGTATGCATTCAATGCTTCATAAATAACCAGAGTAATAATATTAATGCACAAGATAAAAGGTGCTACAGATTGGATCTAATATCCTGGTTCTAACCCCTTGACACATATCCCTGGTTTTGCACCCATTTAATGATACATAAAAGATAATTACTTCAATCTGGAGCAATTCTAAGTGCTGATCATGCTCCCTATTCTCCACATTTAACCTGCTTCACTCCAGCCTAGGCACACAGTTCCAGCTGTATTTACATAATAAATGCAGAGGGTTTTATAGTGAAAAATGGTGGTATCATGCATGAAAGTGACTAGTCCAGCACAAACAAAAAATCTCAGGTTTTATTCACAAAACTGTGGCTTTGATGTTTCAGTTCTCAATTGATTCTCACAATTTTGCCTGACCACCTGCTTTTATAAGCAACTGCCCAGTTCAAGTCACTTCCCCAGCTAATAAAAGATAAATTCCAGATTACTCCATCTAACAAAAAATAAGTTACAGAGTATTATAACTACCATCACTATCTAGAAACATAGTATCAGTGTAGTCCTGAGAGACCGTAATTGTATTGTAAAATGGTATTAATTTTCTTGTAAAATTCAGAGTTCTATTAATTTGGTACCCGTACAATAGATTACTGAGTAGACCAGAATGTATTAGCAAATTTATTCAAATTAAAATTAAAACATGTTGGTTCAAGTCTTATCATGAATGTGTATATACATAGACAACATTAAACATCGTGACTCAAGCTGTTCTAAACCAGACATGAAATATATAAAAAAGGTGTCTGCTGAAGAGGCTTCAATGTGTGTCATCTCTGATGGAAAAATAATTATTAAGCTACTTAAATCATCAATATGACTGACAAGAGATTAGTATAGAACAGGGTCACTGTAGACATGCTATGACATTTTCTATTTT
Source organism: Lophotriccus pileatus (assembly GCA_035583135.1). NCBI lineage: Eukaryota > Metazoa > Chordata > Aves > Passeriformes > Tyrannidae > Lophotriccus > Lophotriccus pileatus. The sequence continues at coordinate 97,703,017 of JAWWES010000115.1, read as the reverse complement.
TCTCATTTAGAAAGTCACAGGTATTTTCTACAAAAGGGGTAAATACTTGCAAAGCTTATTTAGAATCCTTCAGCCTTCTACTGTTTCCCATAAGCCTTCTCTGACATTTGACCTACCTTTCACAGGTCGGGACATTTTATCTGAGTTGGGCATAATTACAACTGACAGCAGCTCATAGCTTTTTTCCCCTCATCTTAGTTATAGAGAAAGAAGAACAGAGACAACAGATTAGAGGGTTGTTCAGCAATCCAATTTGTGGCCCATTAGAGTCTTGAACAGTCTTTTACTCTTGCTGGATGGGTTCATTTGTAAGTTTATCTCATGGAAACTTTGGTCACAAGAAAACTCATGTGACAAGAAATTTGATAAACAATTCTTAAAGAATTAAAGTCAGAAATTACTTTCATGGAACCTAATTCCTTATCGGAGCATTCAGTATCAAGGAATAATGCTGGTAATTTTGCAAGTAGGCATTTTCTAAAGTAGTACTAAAAGCAGATATTGAACACTTTTGAAGATTTTCATTATACCTTTTTCTGCACAAGGGCTTCATTTAATCTTCACATGGGTCCTGTCACTGTTAATTTGAAAATTATAATAGATACAAGCTGATTCATTGTCCAATTACCTCTTATATCCAGTGTTTAGCATTAGGATTAAGTATGGCCCACACCAAAATAAATTCAGAAGACCTAAGCATTAAATTAGCAAAATGGGCTGTAACAGAAGTTCACCATAGTTCATTAATCCGAGATAAATCTCCCCTTTTCTGCAAGAAGATGTTTTTAGTTCTTTCTTATTTAGGTACTTATATTTCTCCTTAGAAATAGTAGTTAGCGTCCTAGTTGCTCAGCATCTTCTAATCCTTGATGGTTTTGTTCTAACAGAATTCCTTCATCATTAGATGAAGATGTTTAAATAACATGACCCACCTTTCAAGAACTATCCTGCATAAGTCTCAAATACTTTGTTTTCATGAAGATGAAACATTCCCAAGTCTATTGTAGAAGATTCTATTTAAAGTATACAAATGTGTAATAGCACAGGGGCCCCTCCAGCCTTTCAATGAACTGGTGAAATAACTATTGGATTGCCACCTCACTCTCTTCCCACCGGAATTTCAGTAGAACCCAAGTATCCCACTCAGCCAGAGAGAAGGCAAGTTCCAGTCCTTTCATAAACTTCCTTCAACCAGTGAAGCCCTGTTGTCTGGCAAAACTGTCACTACTTCTGTCCCAGGCTTTAAAATTAAAACCGCAAAAAATTGCTTTTCTTAAGAAGGTCATACTGTATGAAAACCACCTAAGAGGTTGAACATTTATTATTAGAGCTATTGTCATATAAGGGTTCATGTCTCTGTTACTCAAAGATTTCAGAAAAGCTGTGCTTTGCCCCATTAGCGCAGTTACCAGACTCAGTCATAGGGGTACACTGGCAACAATAACTGTGAGAACCCAGAAACTTACAACAAACTTAGATGTGTCTTCTGCCTGAAGCCTGGATTTTCACTGCTGGGGAGGGATAAGACATGTACCTATGTCTTCCACCTCATCGCACCCACCCCATGCGTGTGCAGGTTTTATGTAGCGTTTCAGGCTCTGGGATTCAATCACAGTCCAGGACAAGGTAGACAAGTGTAGGACAGCACGGGTTTGTCCTTGTCAGTATAATCACTGGTCACTGAGGAATAGACAGGTTTGAGCCTGTGTGAAAGAGACAGGTGGTTTTGACTCCCCTATTCAAGTGAAACATTTAGACTTACAGCCTTAGTCCAGAAAGTGGCAGTGGCAGGTTTTGTGGTAAGTTTTGTTTTGGTTTTGGGTTTCAGATAACACTCTTTTTGTCTCTAATTTAGATAAAGCCCAGGTTAACTGTGCAACTGCTTTAAAGCTCCCATTTAACATTAAAATTATTCATTTCAACCACAAATAATGATTAATAAATAATGATTAGTGACAACAGGATTTTTAGCTGAAAATCTCACTTAAGGAAGCCATACAATTATTGACAAATTACACAGTGTAACTAGAATAAGAATATTTTGTAATGTTTTTATTAGTAAGAGGAAATTATTTAACTATGGTGTGAATTCAACAAAGGCAAATCAGATTGTATAAGGCAGTAGAGATAACATTTTCAACTACTATTGCACTACTATTCTATACAATCCCATCTTTCATGGATACACTTTTTTGGTTAGAATAAAATACTACCATATACAATAATAGCATTGCAAGACAGGTCTAAATAAAAAAGAAAAATGAATTTCAGTTTGATATTAAAATAGCTTTTTGGCATTGTAAAACCCTAACATCATTTTAAAAATGTTTTCAACACTGATTACTGGACTATTTTTAGTATTAGAACTATAGTTTTAATGGTATGTGCAGTTTTTTTATTGCTTAATATATTTACTGTATCATTTCATCCTAACCCTCGCTAAATTTGATTAACAATATATGTGGCCAGATAATAAAATGGGAAATGCTCACTAAATAGCAGCAAAATAGCTGTGACTGAAGATTTAATGACAAACTATAAGGAAAGAAACATCTCACAAAAACAGAACAATTAACAAGTCTGTAGTGCATGTTCTATTTACTGAAATTTACTCATTCATGTTATTAAGCGAATGTAAAGAACTACTCACTTTACATCTATCCCATTGAGAGGAAGGTTTAATATCACTCTTATCACAGTAGGATATGATACTTTAGTAATTTTAGAAGAAACTCATATTTTCTTTCTGTCTCTCACCGGGTGTGAAATTACTTGGCTTTTTTCTTTTATCTACTGTATGACTAAATTAGATTTTCTTTGTCATATTGAAGTTTTTGCTTCTCTGATGATACATGGAAATTAATTCAACACTGGAATCCACCACTGTCTCCATATTCTGGGTAGTACCCACTAGGGTTAGTAATTCTACTTCTCCAGGGGATGATAGTTGATGATGATCACACTCAAGACAGGTGTGCTAGCTTAGGTAGCTGAAGTTGTTTCCATGGAGACCTTAGAAAATCACAGTTAAAGCTTTAAACATGGTCATATTGCATGCAGAGCAAAAAACTAGGGAGCCATATAAATAAGGATTCTTAGGGAAGTCCTTAGATGGCTCTCCCAGCACACTTGTGTAGCTATCTGTGGCAGAAAGAAGCACCTAACTACTCTGAGGATTCACAGCTATGCATATGCCCTTACAGGCTGACAACTGAACAAGGATATTTCAGGCATTTGCTACAGCAGTGCTGCCCTCCTCCCTCCCCAGAGGCCAGCAGACAGAGGAATTACAGCTCATGTGCAAGGCATCATCCCCCACCTTCTCCTCTGCCAGATTCAGAAGACATATTTAAAGCAGAAGTCACCCTCCACAAATACGGCATTAATACTTTGGGTTATTTTCAGGTTCCTCTTGTGAACCTATTCTTGCTTATAAAAACCAAAGTTTCTCAGAGGACTGTCTAAAACACCAGGCTAGATTTACTGTTCTTTCCTCAGACCCACAAAATCTGGGAGAACTCTGGAGTTCTGAACCCAGTTCCCTGATCGTTCAATCATCAAATCATTTAGCAGCCTGATAATTTCTACCTCAACAGTGCTAAATTTTACTTCCTGATAGTGGGAAGCAGAACTTTGTCGCTCTAATGAGCTAGAAACCTTCAGATTTCCAGCCTGTGTTTACTCCTGTCTGTTATTTACACTAGGTTGTTCACATGTCAATAGTGTCTCATTCACTGCACAACATATTTATCCTTGGCCACCCTATGCTTCTTAGTCCCCACTTTGTTAGGTCAAACAATGTTGTCTTTCAGGTGAGCACAAGTACGGTTAAAATAAATTGCAGCTTTTTCCTTTTCCTCTTTTATTAAAAGCAAAGTAATAATTCCCTTTCTTTTTTCTGTTCCCACAGCTCCCCCTTCCGTTTCCATTTATTTGGGCCATTGGGAAAAGGCAGTAGCACCTGAAGCAAATTCCCTTTCCATGTCACAGTATGGAAGCCAGTGTGACATGCAGTCTGTAAATACACAGTGAGTTTAATTATGCTAATATTCAATTAGGCTCTTAGACAGTTGAGGAGCAAAGATGGCAGGCCAAATCTAGCCCCTTTGTTCACATGTGAAACTAGAGGCCAAATTCTGTTTTCTCACATATGTAAATATTACTCTGGGTGAGATCTTGCATTGGTATGAGAGCAGAGTTCACCCTCTGACCTGGCTATGTAGGCTCGCACACCTCTTGCAATTATCTCACATCTGTTCAAAAGAGAACTGACCTATATGTGGGCAAAGGTCTCTGCAAGCTGATGTATTCCCCTAGGAGAATGTCATGTCATGTCATTTCATGTCATGTCATGTCATGTCATGTCATGTCACACTGGTGTGAGACACAGGTGCAGGGATGCTTTTATTGTAAGATCTGGTGAGAACTGTGTTCTTTAAATTTAGCCTTTGCTGTATAACCTAAAAGTTCCAAGAAGTTGCAAAACGTTTTGATGGTTTCACTGTTTAATGCCACAATCTTCAAAGCCATGTGTGTTTTCAAATAAAAGCAGCATGAACTAGAAGGTCAAAATAAATCTGAAAAATCTCAAGCTAATATATATCTTAAATGTTATGTTTTTAAATGCTGTGAATGTAGTTTTGAAGCAACTGATGTAAAAATATACATTTATAACATTTGCCTCCAATGCTTACAAGTCAATTTTTGTACCTCTAAGTAAATACAGAGTCACTTCATAGCCCGTTGTGCTTTTTACAAGCAATTTTGTGCTTCTTACAAGCAATTGTTTATCACACAGTAACCCATCTTATAGAAGATGGTCTAGAAATAACTTGTATTAGTACATATAAGCATCTGTAAGGATGCTTATATATTTCCCAGCCATGGTTATTCCGCAAATCGGAATCTGAGTATCTATCACCTTGAAAATTCAAATCTAGTTTATTAATTTTAAGACCCTGGTGTGCTACAGACAAAAAAAAAAAAAAAAAGGGAGAGGGGACAGAGAGAAAGGAACTGAATACATGAAAGAGTGTAACTCAGGTGCAGACCTCCTAACATTAACATATCTACATCAACCTTAATTTCTAAAATTGAGAGCACTTCCTATTGCATTATTTCTGGAACCAGACTGATTCCTGACAAGCTGTGGAGGATACCAGGAGAAATAGTATCCAATTAAATAACAAACATATTAGAATATATAACATTCTTCCTTTTATACATATCTGCACTCCATATTATCACTTAAATGACATGCATCCCTACCAACATTACCTGTACCATTTTTATGTTTTGGGCCTATATGTTTAAAAAAAAGGCACTTTTATGAGCAAAAATTGTTTATTCAAATCCATAAGACATCTGACAATGAGCCAGTGAGCAGGAATATGGCTGCCAATGTTCTCCACTTCCATAGTTCAGCTCCCTCATCCTCATCTCACAGACGCATTCTGCAACCTACAAATGCCATACATCTCCAACATTGTCCTACCATCATACTTTGCAATATCTACATGTAGCTACCCAGGGCAATCACCGCCCCATATTTCTCTTTATTATTTACTAGGCCCATACCCGTCTCATTAAGTCTCAACAACACATTTCCTCTAGTCTGCCCCACCTACTACAGCAAAAACGTTTTTCAGGTTGCACTGCTGGCAAATACTGTGCATAGCAGCAGATAAATATGATGAGGTGCCTACTTCAGAGACAAGGGAAAGGCTACAGATGTCTTTTACCTGGACTTCTGTAAGGCCTTTGACAGGTCCTCACAACAGCCTTCTCTCTAAATTGAAAAGAGATGGATTTGGTAAGTGGACTGTTTGGTGGATGAGGAATTGGTTGGACAATTGGTTGCATCCAGAGGGTAGTGGTCATTGGCTCAGTGTCTCAACGGACATCAGTGAAAAGTGCCCGCAGGGGTCTGTATTGGAACTGGTGCTCCTTCATACCTTCATTAACGACATGAACAAAAGGATTGAGTGCACCCTCAGAAAATTTACAGATGACACCAAACTGAGCGGTGCAGTTGATACACTTTAAGGACAGGATACCCAGAGGAACCTGGACAAGCTCCAGAAACATGCCCTTGGGAATCTCATGAGGTTTAATAAGACCAAGTACAGGGTGCTGCACCTGGGTCAGGGCAAACCCCAGCATCAATACAGGCTGGGGGATGAATAGATCAAGAGCAGCCCTGCTGAGAAGGAATTGGGGTTGCTAGTGGATGAGGGGCTAGATGTGAGCTGGCCATGTGCACTCACAGTCCAGAAAGACAAATGCATCTTGGGCTGCATCAAAAGAAGTGTTGCCAGCAGGTCAATGGAAGTGATTCTCTCCCACTACTCAGCTCTGGTGAGACCCTACTTGGATACACCCAGGCCTGTGGTCCTCAGCCAAAAATGGGATTACACACAAAGAGTGGGATTTATCTCACCTAGAAGCAGATAAATTATTCTGTTCTGGTTTTCTAGGTCTTGCATATAATCAGGAGGGAGAGGCAAGAACATCCACCAAACCATTCAACCCAGATGTCTAATTGCTTTAGACATACAGGATCTGTGTCCACTACCCATAAGAGACAACTACCCTAGGGTAGGCACACAGGTGACTGATACCAGGACATGAATCCTATCCTATGGCAGAAAAGTTTCCTCAAAGCATTGTGAGTCTCGATGTAACTAACTCCTATTGAAATCAGAAGGAATTAGGCTCCTCAGTATGAGGACATCAAAGACTAGAAGTATATTTAGCTAAAATAAAGCAGAACTTTTTTTAAAAAAAAAGACCAAATATTGGGGCAAGTACTACTATATTGTTTCAGTTAAATCCTTGCTTTACTTGGTAATGCATACAGTGCATCCTGTTAGGGAATAACCAGGCACAAAAACATAAAAGACCCTAGATGCATGGTGCAGAAATGCAGACTTCAGAATTTTTTTTTTCCATTTGAATCACTTAACACATATATATCACAAACAAAATGCATTTGTACATTGCCTGCCTTCCAGATGTTCTTGGCTTCCTTTGTGGGCTACGCTATTTGCTAAAAAAGACTTCTTGTTCAGGAAAAGACATTGGCGTACTTAGTTGACAATTCTTCACTGTTTGAAGGACATTGCCTCTCTCTAATGGATACTAAGTACAAATGAATAAATTAATCTCTTTCATAAGTAAATAGAACATGCAAGTAGAGATCATGTTAAAATATGGAAAGCTTTCAGTGGTCACAGTACAATGCTTCTGGGTGAAGGCCTGACTTACTAAATCTCCATCAAAGTTTGCTATTTCAGGCTCATCATTTGTCAATAAAGAGAAAATAAATAGTATTTTACTTCCCAGCTTAAGTAGAATTCATGAAGATGAAGTAATACTAAGTTCTTGTTCTCTCAAAAAGAAGTTTTTTATAAGAAGAGAAAGAAAAGGAATGTAAAATGGGCAGAAAATAACTTGTGATAATTATCTGTCACTGATTACACATCCAATCTCTAAAAAACAGTGGGTTAATAATGATGGTAACCTATATAATGAAGATTCCCTCCTACACATGTTTACACTCTATGAAACCTTTTAACTGCAGCCTCCACCTTAACATGGAGGAATATCTCATTGCCTTGCAGATGACCAGGGAACAGTTGTGAACAGAAGCTATCACCTGATAAAAGCCATTTTACTGGATATCATTTCAAGGAAAATTTGGACAGCCAGAAGGAAAGATTTGTTTCAAAGAGTCAAGAAAGCAGACAGTCCCTACAGGGGAGCAGCATATAAATACCAGCAGCATTTACATTATCTCAGATTAATTGCAGTGCCAGATTAGGCAACTGCTGATTTAAAACCGCTGTCTCAATCCAACACAGGAAGGATTCAGCAGCATCCAATCGTTTGCTGTTGCAAATGGGCCACAAGCATATAAAATGCCTGCCAATCCAGCAGCTAGAAGGTGTGGGAAGTAGTCATCATATCATCAACAAGAAATTAAAAAAAAACTTGTGTAGAGAAAAATGAGGAAATATTGATAAGTATTTGTATTTTCCTCCTTGTAGAATGCCCAAGTGGGAAATAGCAACTGAAAATCACAGGAGAGAAATCACTGGCAACTTTTCTGACAGTGACATATGTACAGTTCAGCAATCTGTTACTCTCAGAGAAATGGACATGGGATTGACAAGTGACTGGCATGAATAACTCTGGAATAATTGTGGCAGAGTAGTGTTGTAGGCATCAAGGAAGGCTCCAGTATTGAAAAACTGCTTCCCAGAATCTGAGGCGCAGTCAGTAGTTTAAGCAGCTTCCAAAATGGGCATCATTTACAAATCCTAAACTCAGAGATTTTAAGGCCTAAATGGACTGTTCTCATCTTCTCTGCTTGCCTGCATGGCGCGAGCTGTATCACTCCACCTAATGACAACTTGTAGAATTAGAACATATGTAACTATTATATCTTCTTTCGCACTTGACTTGACATGCTGTAGGTGTTTGTAAAGCAACGTGCAATTAGATGAACAGAAAGTAAAGATACAGTCTCTGCTAAAGCCCATGGGAGCCACAGTGCCAAGACTTCCACCAAACATGGGTAGTTTATCTGTTGACTTCGTACATGTGATTTTAATGCATATCATGAAAACAGTGAAAAAAGGCACAATGTTCAACTACTGACAATACATGTGACTGAGTCTTTATATAAAATACAGAAGCTAATTTGAAACCCTCTAAAGGAAATGGGATGCTTTTCTTGCATTCCAGATGGATTTTTATCTATTATGTATATACAGTGTTGCACACAGGCACATATCTGCTATCCGTATTCTCTTATAGATTAACTATTTTCATGAAAAATATTTTAAGTAGTATTACTCCAGAAGTAGTAGTACTCTGTGCCAGCTAGAATTTTGTCTGTGAACATAAGAGAGACCTCAGAATCTACCAAGTAAAGGAGCATAAAAATTAATTTTCCATAATGATGACTAGATAAAGCGCAGACACTTGGCCTAAAATCAACTTTATGCCAAGTAACTATTTTATGACTTCAGAATAACATCTTTCACATGCAAAATTCCACTTTGAGTCACTATATATCACATAGTATTAGTCTTCACATCATTCACCTAGGAAATACGACACGTACAGACAACAGCAGAAGTGGTATTATGTCCCCACACCCTCTTCAATGAAAAACAATATTAGGGGTTTCCGAGCTGCAGGTGGGCTTTCTCCCCTTTTAGTTTTCATTGTCCTTTACTACTTCAAGTAAAACAATGGATCTGCACACATTATTGCATCTGAATAGATGTTTAAGATCTAAAAGCACAGATGGTATTGGAAGTGAGCCAACTTTCAGGCTGATTTTGTAGCTTGAAGCTTTTTTGCACAGCTGATCTGCATTGGGCCCAAGAAGTGAAAGACACAGAGTATTCATGGGCATAGGCAAAGATTTTTGTCTCTGTGGAGGCTGACTTAAGATCTATGCTGTAGCTTTGCCAGATTTCCAGCATGTGGTTGGTATGCAACGACACATCTGCTCTGACTGAACAGGAGGAGGGAGATGCTTGAAGATGGCTACTGCTTCAAAATCATGCTTTTCTGGGGCAGAATCAGAAACTGGCTGCAACAGGAGATAGGAATTTTAGAAGAAGGATATACAAGTTAGTGAAGGTAAAAATAAACATGCAAAATGGCTATACTGTTTGACATTTATTGAACTTGTATATGTCAAACATGAAATGCTTCATTAGGTGAAATCATTTTTCTCTTAGAAAGACTCTCCTTTTGTCCTTTTTCATTTAATTTGCTGACACCTTCACAATCACAAGCCCTTAGCCAGCATCCTCAGCACACAACCACTGTAAGTTCAACTTTTCCTCAGGGTACATGTAGTATAACCATTAAAAATATGAGCAAAAGTACTAGAAAAATCTCCATTTCTCTTCTGTTACTGCTGTGAATTTTCTGAGAAAATAAATCTCTATAAAATACTATTTCTGTATTCTCCTTATTCTTCTGTAAATTTTCTGCAATTTTCCTTTCAGTTTTAGTGTCTGCATGGTCAGATAAGATTTCTCCTGGTAAAGGACAGAAAGGCACGCATAGACAACCTCTGTTCTAAACTGATCATAATATTAACTGATAGAGTACTAAAATTGGGGAGAAAAAAATTCCCAGGGCACGGGAAGCTACATGATTTCGCCAAGTTAACATAAAAACCTAGGAAATTAATCCATACTGATTACTTGAAGGCCAACTGGGTGTCTGTGTCTTATCCACTAATAAAACCCCATAATTATAGGGATATTGTGATATCAAATGAATCTATGTAACAAAAAAAGACAAAAGGATGCATAGAAATGTTGAAAAGTATGTTAAATTCAACTTTAATCAAAGCCTTGGAATACGAATCCCTGTGTCACAGATTCCCTACAAATCCCACATAAGGGAACTCATGCTCCAATGCCATTGTCTAAGAGAAACATGATGGTTCAAAAGTTTCTTTAGGCAGAACAACCTCACTAGTAAAAAAAGAACCCCAAAAGAGAAAAGAAACTTAATCTTCACTCTGTGGACTAATATATCTTCCCCTTCCAGGTAGATAGAGTCCAACATAGTTGCATGATGTCCTAATTCCAGACTTCTGAAAGCCCTAGATCATACAACGTCATCATTTTTAAACACTAATTTATAAACAAAGAAATATATCTCATTGCATAAAGAGAAATTCATTCCTTTTTAGTGTGCTAAATAGTGAAGCTATTGGAAATTTATGTGGGCCTAGAAACCAAACTTCATTTCTTATTTTTGTTTCAAATTAATCATGTCTGCACACTTAAATGCACAGGACATTTGTTGGAAAAAAAAACAGCCAAGGGGTGACAATTTTTGCTCAAAACTCAGGGATTTCTAATTTTATAAAGTATACAAAGCTACTAAAAAAAGCCCTCCTATAATTCATCTCATTGATCTAATTACTCTTTTCTCCACATTGACACCACAATTCTCATAACATTTCTTTCTCTGTCGTCATGTGTTATCATCACTACTTTGATCTAAGAAATAGCTGACTAATATCTCTTTGCATTTCATCAACTCTCCGCTGATTTTTAAACGTCAATTAAATGCATTTTCTGCCTCACCTGTATTTTTCAGCTTCCCCATCAATATCATGTTTTTTCCAGTCTGTAATAATTTAATTTTGGAAGACACATTTAATGTTTTCATACAAAATATAATTTATTGCATTTCGGTGATCTTTAAGAAATGTGTAACAAATCATCTGTAGCTAACTTATATCTGTTTAGTTATGTCAAATAATTCATCTCAACTTCATAAATTTCATATAATAAAGATGTTGAGATGTGTGTTCTTATATCAACTGTACACCAAATAACTTGTAGATCAAAGGTACAAAGACAACGGAATTCAAGGGATACATTTGTTATGTCACTGCAGATCAGTCAATAATGCAGATGTCTAATTATGTAATTAGATTTAGCATTCAGATGTCACACAGGATTAACTTAACTACAAAATGGATTTAAAAATCAATCCTGAAAAAGGTAAACTTTTATTATGGGGTTGTTCAATACATTTTTCAAATATTGCAAAAAAGATATTAAGTATTTAAGCTATCATTAAATGCAAATTAATGCAGAAATATTTTGTGTGTGTTTCTTCTTAACAGAAACATGCTCATACATCAAATTTATAGTCCATTACTATGTCTAGTAGATAGCAGTAATAATAAGGATAATGCAGAATTCTAATTGTATCTGGAATAGGATGTAAGGAAAACCAAATAATTTTGTACTAAATGTAGTCTTCTCTAAAGAAAAGCAAAAATCCCAATTGGACAAGAAAATGCTCCACATCTTTGTGATAATGACCTAGAGATTATGTATGGTGATGCTGATTAAAACATCAAAGAACAATTTCAAGACATACAATTCAGTCATAAACTGAAATCATAATTTGTCTAAACTTCAGGAAATCATCAGGAAAATAATAAAATCTGTTGAAAGATTTCCCAACAGTGTTTCCAAATGACCAGGGAAATTTTCAAACTCCAATCAGAATTTGAACCTAAATTAACCCATTAGAAAAACAGACTGGTGAAATCAAGCATCCACATTTTATTAACAGATACTGAAAAAAAAAAAAAAAGGGCATCAAAACTGTAGAGTAAAAATATGCTTCACTGAGAGAGAAACCAAGCAACTCTCTGCACATGATGTACCAAATCCAAACCCTGTTAGAAGTTAGAGGGAAAACTCACACTGGTCTTGGTGTGCTTTAGATCAAATACTACCAGGCTCCCTCAACAATCATAAAAGAATTATTTAACAATTGTTAGCTCAAACTAAAAGCACTGGAGTGAATGGTGCATGGCTACTGCTCCAGAGTGGGCTGTGCAGGACCATGACCTTGGATGAGACAGTTTGAAATATCTCCACAGACCCAGCTATTAAAACCACAACTGGCTTTTAGATGCATATTTGACTAGTCAGAGGAAACTTACTTTCTTTCTGTCCTTGATCATCCCAGACAGGGGAATCCAGCAAACATAGCACCCGGGACAGGCTCAGCAAGAGATTCTTCTTTCTTCTGTTTTCCTGCTTGCTTAAGCTAGGCCTCTGAGAAGTTCTCATCATTCATATGGTTCATAGCTTAAGGTTCACAGAAGCAGAAACTACCTTTTTTAAGTAATGAATAAAAATCACTAAAATTGTAAGGCCTGATTAAATTAAAATTAAATATTCCCCATAATTTTGCTGATGCTAAAGGGAATACAGGAACTGGAAGAATGTTAAGGCAGGTAGATGACATATTTATTGCTTTTCCCACATGAATAATGTAAGATCTACTCCAAGGATATTTCCAAATCACATAAATTATATTTTTCTGGAAATAGAACTAATGCTAACACTAGATCACGTCAACTAAAGCCTTGTCTGAGTTCTCTGAGGCAGAGAATCTCAACAGCATGCACTTCCAGCTCAGAAAGCCAACTTCATCCTGGGCTTCATCAAACAAATTGCAGTCAGCAGGTCAAGGCAGGTGATTTTCCCCCTCTGCTTTGCCCTCATGAGATGTCACCTGGAGTACTTGATTCAGGTCTGGAGGCCCCAAGATAGGAAGGACATGGATCTGTTAGAGTGGGTCCAGAGGAGACCACACAGATGAACAGAGAGCTGGAGCACCTCTCCAGTTCAGAAAGGCCCATATGCTGCTTCCTATCCCCTGTCTCGCCATTAATCACTGCAATCGGGAGTGTGGAGGAAATAGTACTGCAGTTCATAATTGTTTACACTCACTTCTGGATGATCTACAGAAAGGAGATATTTGTTTCTCTGCAAGGGTGTAAATCAAAAGCTCCAAGCAAATTCACAGCAGATTTCAGTCCATTTCAGTAGCCCAGTACAAAGAGCCTGTTTAATAATAATTTGTTCATGTTCTCACTGTGGATGTTTCCTTGTTAGATGAGGTTGTCTTCATTCTTTATATACTTTGCATACCTTTTTTTCTTTTTAAATAGCTTGCTTTTTATGTATTAAAAAATATGTAATCTAAATAAACAAAGGGTATCCAGATATGTAATTATTGCTTACTGAAAATCCCTCAGTAGTACAATTTCCTACAAAAGTATTAGTTCATGTAGCTTTAATTGAATTTTACTTTTTGGAAGAACATGCTGACTTGAAAAAATTTTCAAAGAATAACTTTGAAATAAAACATGACTGTGATTCCTTTTTGAGGCTAAGTGGTTCAATTCAATATTTATATTAACCTTAATATAAGCTGTATAGTCATGGCTGCAAGAGTCAAAAAGAATCAAAATTATATGTTTAAAACATCTTTTAACCAATTTAATTCAGAAAGCAACACTGTCAACATGCTGTAAAATCACCAAGCTGAGGGAAGAGTGAAGATTCCTGCTTCCTTTTGATTCATAATGCAATTAATTTTTAGAATGTCAGAATTTCTCTCCAAACTGAAATGCCAAGTCCTGATCAGATGGGCTGATTAGGGCAATAATATTTATTCTGCACTTTACTGTCTGATCTTACTGTCTTTTTGAGTGTCACAGCAAAACATTCAGGATAAATTATGAGTAAAGGTCATTCAAAATGAGTTAATGTGTAAAACAAAAATCTAAAGTTATAGCTGAGAATCTGCTTCTTCTGTAGTCACATCGGTTGCATGTTTACCTTGACTTCTGCTCATGCACGACTACACTCCCACCAATATGGAGCTGAACACCTGCCAAGAGAGGAAACACGTAAAAGCATAAAAGGACCTGTTATCGTTAGATACACAGTAAGTACTGCCAGATGTGCACATCCTGTAAATTTATTTCAGAATGCAGCTTTTTGCTAAATTTTTGATTAAAAAAAAAAGAAAAATCTTAACAGAAAAAAAAAATTCTGTTGAATTTAACATCTAATATACCAATGGCTAGAATGAATGTTCTCTGGTGTGTTAGATTATTATAATTTTCCATGCAGACATATTCAGAGTAGCAAAAAATGCTGATACAATTAAGATGCAAAAAGGAAACCTGTGCTGTTTATGAGCAGCAAAACCGTGGCCCCTGTGGGACCAGTACCCTGTCCTTGCAGTGCAGTACTAGCCCTTTCATTATGAGGACACCAACACATCTTGCACAACTCTGCCTAGATGAGATGGAGCTTAAGACCTAGCCAGCTGTATCTACACCACCATTAAAGTAGTGAAATTAAAACCAGCTGTGAGTTGTTCTCTTTGGAGCATCTCTGTGAACTGGCCAGGTATAACTATTCCCTGATGCCACAGGAAATTGGGTCCAGGGGGTGGTTTCTGACAAAGCCTTGTGAGAAGACTATGCCAACCAATTTAAGTAATTCTCCTTTCATCAGCAAACTAGTGTGTTGGGAAGCAAGTCATAAATTCCTTCCTCCTTTATCTCTCCCACCATTCTGCTGCTCCTGCTTGTTCTCTCACCAGTACTCCAGCTCTGGCTTACTCACCAGTTCTGTGTGGTTCCTCCTTACTGTCACAGAGATTCTGCTTCAGGCAGTCTGCAGGACAGTGGCTGCACATTAAGCACTGACACCATGGAATTTAGAATGCCTGGCAGAAGCCTGGACAGTTCCTAGTAGCTGACACAAAACAGAGTGACCCAGTTTGGATTCAGGGAAGCAGAGAGTCCGCGGGGAGTCCCCTGGTGCTGGGCAGAAGGCAGGCCCCTGCTGGGTGTGAGAGCAGAGGGCCACAGTCCACGGCTAGCAGAATAACACAAGTCACACAGGGGTGGTGGATAATGGCGAACTTCTTTATTAGACAAAGGAACAGGGTTTTATAGGGGTATGTGTGGAAAGGGCTAGAACCAGGGTGGTACAGGGGTGGCCTATGTAAAACTTAGGGATGGGATAGGACAGTACACAGGGATGAGGGGTAAGTCTACAGATAACTAAGGGAATTACAGTTGGGTAAGGTCAGCAATAATTCTCTTAAGCTGTCTTGTCTCTGGGCTGCTGTTACCCAGAGCAACCTCCAAGGACTTATCTGGGCCCTGAATAGTTTCTCTTCCTATATCTTGGTTTCCTGGTCTGGGGAGTTATTTTTCCACTGGTCAAACTCTGCTTCCGGCCCCAGTCCAAAGCCAACAACAGAGTTTTGTAAGAGGTGTCAAAGCACACCATGACCTTTATCAGAAATAACCCTAAAACTGTAGCACAGGGAGGACCAAACACTCTACCTGTTTTTACAAACTTACTGGATATTTTGCAGACCTAAACCATCTAAACTGGCACCCTTAGCCTCGGTGCAAAAAAAAAATAAGGTCTACCATTCTAAGCAAAAAATATAATTGTCATCAGAAAACAGAAAAACATAACCTTAGCCATATTCTGAAGTACCTATCTGTCTCATCTTTTGAGCTCTCCTAACCCGGCTCTCCTGAAACCTGACATTTTCTGAGCATCGGTACTTCATTCAGCCATGCAGGTGAAAAATTACACGTGCACTCTGTTGGAAAGCTTAATGGTAAAAGCATTTACCTAAGGTGACAAATAAAAGTCGGATGGTTTAGAGCTCATCCTCCCAATCCCATAATCACACACCCAAGGAATGCTCCTTTGAACTTCAGGTTCTATCCTTGATAAGAGTGCTCCTCATGTCCTCCGTTGAAATGATGTCAAATTGCAACCAGGAACATGAGGGCATACAAGGAAGGACACATGTAGGTGATATCTGCATAGTATGATAAAAAGGAAACAAAAGTTCTGGCCCCTCAAGTATTTCAGAAAATTAATACTCTATCCAGTCAGGAGCCAAGTCTAGCTCTCCCTGCTTTAGCCACTAGAAGAATTCAAGCATTCTTCCCAGAAGTGGTGATTAGGGCATTCTAACAGGAAACAAGATTACAGGGTTCAAATCTCTTCAGACTTAGAGGTAAAGTTTTCCTTTTCCAGGGTGATTCCAGTGCTGTGATTACTTGGCAATGATAGCTACCACATATTCTGAATTCATTCAGGTCTGTCAGCACTTGTTGGATAGCTAAGTTCAGCTAACAGTTATTGCATTAAACTCCTTGGGACACTTGGACAGAGAGGTGTCTTGCACTAGAGAAGGGTGCCTCACTCCTGCCCAGGATTTATCTGAATTTGGATAGTAGGCCAAATATATGTGCTTAAGGAGATTTCATGTTGGCCGGCAAAGCACCTGCCATGTGTACTAATAATGAGAAGCCCAAAAGATCCTCATGACCCCTTTCTCCACAGGGACTGGGGAAGATTACACATGGCAGCAAAGTATTGGCAGCTGACCTGCCCTCTGAGGCTGTGGAAGACAAAGCTGACGGGACTCAAAGGCAAGACAGTCACTTTCCCACAGCACTGGGTTCTCTCCATCACATCCTGCACCTCAGCACTGTGCTTCCCCACTCATGTCCCTTCCAGGTTAGCACTGCCTTGGCACACTAACAGCCTGGGGCATTGTGCTCACCAGTCTGCAGTCCAGCTAACATTCTAACTACCTCTTCAGCAGTGTATAATAATTTTCAACCAGCAATGGAAAAGAATGCATTCCATGGCCAAAAGAGACTATTTCATTGCTTTATGTACAAATGACCTGGGTACAGACATAAAAGCATATGCCCTCTTTCCAAAATGTCTGGTACTGAACTTAGATCTGTTCAAGGACAGCATTTACTTTTCCACTGTTATTTACATTAATTACTGCTGGGTCACCCACAGAAGTAGCTGCCCTCTTCTTTTTAAGTAATGACTGGGTACAGGAATTATTCGTGGGTTACTGAACACATCTCTAGTCATTAGCCTACCATTCATTTCAAAAGAGATTGATTACATTAACAATCCAACCATCACAAGAGACCTAGAAATGTAGCAGTCTTTTATTTTTTTAAATAAAAAATTGTATCCACAAAATAAAGCAAATGTAAAAACAGGCATTCTGGTTTTTTTTACAGGAGTACTATCTTGCAGGATCTCTGAAGAATACAAATATTTCCTTAATATCAACTTTTGTGAAGGAAAAACAGCAAATGTATGTAATTCTACATGCAATATCTGCAAGCAAAAAAATGAATGGAAAATCGTAGTCATAGTGCAAAGGAACATACAGAGTGGAATTTGAGACTAGTTCATTGATTTATTTCATATATACCTTTCTCTTTTTCATTGCTGTTTAGTGTCTTGCATACCAAGATGGAAATGCACATCTGCAGCAAGTGACAACTTCCACTTTAATATATGGTTTATTCACCAACCTATATCCACATAAAACACACTTATTGATTTCTCATATTAAAGACCTAGGTGATATCAACAATTCTGTATCATGAATCTCTTGGGATAATCTTGTACTCCTACACAGCCTGCTATTCAAGAGCTTCATCTCTATCACACTGGGGTTAACGCAAGAGGTTGTTTTCAGCCCTGTGTACCACTAATTCAATTCTGCTGTCTTCATGTTGAAATAAATGAAAAACAAGTCCTGTGAAAGCGTTAAAAAACTGGTAAGATAACTGATGAACTGCAGAAATCTGTCCTTTTCTTATAAGCTTCCCCATTCCCCACAGTTTTTTCTCAGATTGCGTTGGGCCATTTGCAGCACATAGGGATTATACATTTTCCCAGATCCCCCTGCTTAAGCAGTATCTTTTCAATACATTATGTAAATTATTATTAGAGCTAATGAACCTATTTGCTGCCAATAACTTACTGGTTGGATTTGGTACTTTCTCTGTTAATGACATCCGGGAACCAAAAGTGACCTTTATGGATTTCTTATTACATATGATTTTTATACTAAATAGTAGCATTTTTCAAATTTTCTTTTAGTGTTCCTCATTATCTCATCAGCGTTTCTGCAGAATTAGTTACCTTACATAACATTTTTTTCTAAAAGTTGAATCATGACCAATAACAAAAGAATCTCTAACTTAAAATGCCCATTTAAATTAATTTCTTTAGAGAATATATGCTGTAACTATTGTATAAATAATGAGTTTCCTTAATGTTTAACTTTTTAGGTCTCAAAAAATTGGAAGCATAGCATGTATAGGATGAACAAGCTCTTCACATATGTTACAGGAAAATGGAAAAGCTGTAATCTAAAATAGAGATTTCTTTTTTTTTAAAAAAAGAACATTTTCTTAATTGCCATTTTTAGTCACAGTCAAAATCTTTTAGAAGATTACTCGGGACTTTTACAAATAGAACCATGTATAAATTAGACACTTTGATAAGCAAATCAGATACTGTATGCCACAGATATGAAGATAAGGTCTCTGGATTTTGTTACGATGTGAATGAAAGCTGCAGCTGCCTTCTCAAAAATCGTGGAATGGTAGGAAAGGGCTGTCCTGGAGCAGAGGGGCATAAGGCAGGTAAATGGTTATTATGGACCAGTCTCTTCTCCTTCAATATGTGTGGTATACCTCTAAAAGTAATAGATATTTGTTAGATTGAATGTGTTGTTAGAGGGACTATCAATTAAATATTTTAAAAGATGATACATGTAAACTTTCTTTAATACTAGTTAAATCTTTTTCTGATATTTAACCTGTAGCCTCACAGGAGCAAGAGTCAGACAAACCCATTTTTCCTGAGAAGCATCTTAAAGAGTCCATATTGATATAGCAATCAGCTGCACCCCAAAGACTTTATTTGTAAAAGATCATGAGAATTATGAAAATTTAACACTAAAAAGAAATTTTACAAAAGTATATTAACTATTCAA
Organism: Lophotriccus pileatus; assembly: GCA_035583135.1. Taxonomy (NCBI): domain Eukaryota; kingdom Metazoa; phylum Chordata; class Aves; order Passeriformes; family Tyrannidae; genus Lophotriccus; species Lophotriccus pileatus. Next base: position 97,683,781 of record JAWWES010000115.1, on the reverse strand, counting down.
CCATTGCAACCATTAATTAATAAGAAAATCAATAAATCAGTAAAAGCCTTCATGCTGACCAGGGGAACTTAGTTTGCCCCTCCATGGGTCTTCTTATCAACTCAAAAGCAAAAATGTCCACAGACGTTAGCTCTGTGTGAGTCACAGCAGACACATTGTATATAATTTCACAATCGTGCTAACTTTGTTGTGGCTGTGAAGAAAGAGAAAAGCATTATGTCATGAATAAGAAATGCATAGACAGTTCAATACATCTTTCCCCCCAAGTAGCATGATTTGAATTAAACATTATTATAGCTTGAACGGACCAAGGTGCAAAGCTTTCTCTATTTCTTTCTGTACTGTGAAAGTTAGACTAATGTTTATGCAACTTTCAATAGCTATCTTTAGATTTGAAGAGAATATTTTAACAGTTTTTACTTCCAGGTTGCTTTAATATTTGTCTCATATAATCAAGGCTGATTTTATTATTGTTGTTATGGTGGCCAAGCTTACAGAATCAGAGGCCTCATTTTTTAAAAGAATGCGCTCAGAATGGTCATTAGAAGGACTTTATACATGTTTTCACTGCAGTCAAACCACCTTTGAGAAAAACGAACTATGGGGTTAACTTCTTGGTCCCTAGACAGTAGCAAGGTCTGATTCTTAATGATGTTGAATGAGATATAAGGTATCACTCAATTACAAAATCTATAAATTCAAAGGTCCAGACAAAAATTAAAACAAGACTTACAATGAATCAGACTTTTTAAAGGAGAAATGAATGCAATGTAGTATCAAGAGTACTATGAAACTCAGCAGAGAAAGTGATCAGGAAGACTTATCAAAAACCCTAGCATATAACAGAGAACACCTAAAGATAGCGGAGTTAAGAAGCAGCAGGCTGCAAAGTAGGCAATGTTCATATCAGTTAGCATAAGCTGAACTGCCTTAAGAATAAATGCACAGGCATTTAGGCTGAATAGTTTACTGTCTCTCTCCTATGATGTGAGGATATCAATATACAGGACTAAACCCACAATTTTAAAAAATTAAGATTGCTAAGTGACAACATCCTTTATCAGCTAATTATTTTCTGAAGACAACATTGGTGCCCCAATCAATTTCTGAGCAGATGAAAGTTATTCTTCATTGGTGTGAAAATTTAATTTCAAAACAAACTAATGTGTGTGTTTATCTGACAACAGAAGTACAACTGTTAATTTCCATACTGTAAGTTGTACAGATTTTGCAAGAAAACACATTGTTAGAACAGTCAGTAATGGCTTTGGTTCTCTGGACACTTTAAAAGTACATGTCACCTTTTCCATTTTTGTTTTCGCTACTATACCAACAGCATAAGGCACTGTGCTTTTAAAAATGCAGATACCAGAATAGATTTAAATACTTTAGCCATGTTTGAAGATTTCTAAGTCATAGCTTCTGGAAACAGCATGTCTGCCTTAGGTCTGATTGAGCCTTATACAATCACCCGAAGTCACAAATATCTCAGCAGTATTATTTCAGACTATTCCACCCGTACAAGAGTTTTCAATTTATGCCCCAGCAATATGTGAAATCTTCATATATGTTCCTAAACTTAAGCCAAATTGCCTCAGCATGAAACCACATACACATTTCTTTGTCCCAGGTTTCTCTCCCTTGTGAGCACACTATAAAACAACGTTCAGAATCCTCTGAATAAAGTGCAACATACAGTTTCTGTTCTGAAAGTTTTGCATTTTTCTGCCTCTTCTCAACAGCCAGTACTATCTTTCCTGAAACTTCTGAAATGTCTCTCCTTCCTGATAAGAGATGATATCTTTCTCTCTGGCATAAGTCCCTGGTACCTGAGAATTCTTCCTCAGTTTCTGTCCTGTCATTTTCAAAGAGTAATAGAAACACTTAGGTTTGTGTTGTCTTTAGGAAAAGTTTTTCTCTAGATTCCAACACAAACACAACAGTTGGAGAAAACTTGTTTCCTTAGGCTTTAGCATGCCAAGGGGTTTCCAGCTCAGTAGGATCTTCTGGATGTAGTAATTAACCATTGCTCCTGCCCTGGGGATTTCATCAGCATGCAGTCATATATACTTACCTCTATCCCACACTTTCAGGAAACATCTCTGGAACAAATTTAGCCCCTTAAATTCATACAGCAAATAGCACAAAACCAAACAATTATGTTGAACCATTTATAGCATTTCAATAAAGTTGAAACCTCTGAAGTTTGTCTCATGGATAAAAGCAGCAGGGAAGACTCTGAAGTCTTATTTTATAAGGTTCTTTGATTTATGTCAACTGAAGGTTTTGTCCATATTTAAACAGTTAAATGAGAGATGGAACAGATGACCATACTGTTAAATTAAATAAAGGAGCAGAGATAACCCAGCTAATGCCAGATAATGAAAATCCATATTCTCCTTGTAGCTTTCAAACAGAAGAATGAAAGAAAAACGTCTCTCCGTGGAAGTGCACTGTCTGGTAGCAATACCTCAGTATGTTAGCATAGCTTGTGGGAGGCACTCATCAATGAAAACCATTGTCTGCTTCTGATACATCACTTCACTGTCTTTCCAGTTGAATGAATATATTGCTGACAACAACAAATATCTTTCTCTGTTTTGTCTTTCTTCAATCAACTTCCATAATGAAAAATTTCAGCTTTCAAATAGTTTCTTAAATATTTACCACTCTGGTTTTAGTCACTGCTCCTGCATGTTATCTATTTCATAATACAAGTAATAGTAAGTAGCTATATATTCTGTGAAAAGCTGGAAGAAATAATAAGCAAAGATTTTCCCAAGATGGAGGGAAATATTAAAGAAAAGTGAAAGGTCAGGACAAGACAGATGCTCATGATCTGTAGTTCAAAAACAAAGAGCGGTCTTTGCTGATTTGCCTTGCGTTCCCTGCAGCCTTCAGAACAGGACTGGCAACTTTCAGGACAACCAAACAGTGCAAAATAAACGATAAAAAAATGGGGTTTGAGCGACAGAAGCATCTGGGTAAAGGACAGCAGCAAAAGTTTTGTGCAAAGCAATGTAGAGTTTGTATTGGTGCTGAATTGCACAGTATTGTTAGACAACTGCTTTGTCCATGTCTTCACAGAAGAAGAGGGTGGTCATGAACCAATCGGGAATCAATACTTCTCAGGTCATTAGAGCAGAAGTATATACAGAAAAGAATTGGCTGTAGAAGTATTAGATGTACTTAAAGTAGACAAAGCTGCAGGACCACATAATATGCATCAATAAACATTATCAGATGTTTGCTAGGAAACTGGTGAACCTTTAAATTATATTTATAAAAAGTTCAATAGCTTCAAAGGAGATTAAAGAGGAACCAAATTCCCTTGTTTTTAAAAGATAAAGACAATATAAGAAACCACATAAGGTGATTTAATATAAGAATTCTTACAGAGAGAAATAATCTCAAGAAATAGCTTAGAGAATAAGAAGCCATATCAAAAAGCGTAAGAAACTGTCATAAGGGAATTTTGAGAGGTGTTCATTATGACATTATTAACTCACGAGTTTGGAAGATGGAGTTGTTTCTCTTTTTTTTTTTCCCAGTACACAGAGTTGGTAACCAAGGATAGCGAGATGAGGGCTATGGGGTTTATGTCAGTCTGGGGCATCTTACTCTCAGCATAATACAGAGAAACTGCAGGCAGTCTAAGATTTCAGATATCAGTAATTGGAGAGTTCATTTCTTGGGGAAAAAAAAAAAGCAAAACAGCAAGATAGTTCTAATTTTGGAGACAAATTATGCTGTTCAGAGCAAGGGATTGAGACCACAAGTCCTCGTCTTGGTATCAAACAAGAAGCCAAACAAGGATACATGATGAATGTCTTTCTTCCTGAATCTACTCAGGCTCATGGAGGTGAACCTCACAATGCTGTGGGAAGAGCTCTGCTTCACCTAGTAGCAAGACCTCTTTATTCTCCCGTTTTAATACATGGTGTGAGAACTGATAGAATCTGGCAGTCTCAACTGTACTGCTGAAAAAAATAGTTATGAGTTGAGCACCAGGGTGTTCTTTATTTGCATAGTAGTAACTCTTACTTCCATGTGCTTCATTTGAAGAGCAGTCAGTCATTACAGCTTGGCTTAGATGAGGAAAGGCTTAACCAGCTCAAATGAGCTTCACTTAGAGGATGCAGTCAGTTTCAGGAAGACTGTATTGGGAGGAGCAGTAGGAGGAAGGATGAAAAATGCTGTCATCAAAACAAAAGGAGAGGACTACAACCTAAACATGGTTTTTCACATGTGATGCAGCAAAGACTGATGACTCTTATGAATAGTGTTTTAATAAATAAGACAGGCAAGTATAGACCAAAATTTAAGTCAAATTTATTTCAGATATTAATGCAAAGCACAGCATGAACAGGTGGTAGCAGAATGGCTGGTGATGGGGAGAAAAAACATAAGTAAAAGTCTGAGATCAAAAGCATTGCCCATAAATTCAAAGGAATAGAGTGTTTATTAATAAGATTAATAAGACCTGTATCTATCTCTACTTCAACATAATATTTGTGAAATAGAAATTCAAGCAAAATGGAAAATAAATGCATCATAATTGAAACTCCTAACAAGAGATTCAATTTTCTCTATAGGTACTTGAAAAATTCTATGCTGATCAATTAAAATGTCTCTAATATCAGTAATAAACCATGCTTTCTCTAGTAGTGTTATTACAAGTGATGTTCAAGTCCATATAACATTTTTCTCAATATATTCCTTCCTGCATTATGAAATAGGAGATATCAAAACTTCCTCTTAATACAGATATTTCAAGTATGTAAATCACTAACTACTATATCTATACAGTGAGATAAGAAATTTGATATAATGAAGTGAAAATATATTTCTCAGTATTTCATGTTTTACTAAGCTCAGTATTTTCAATATATGGTTCCTATGCCCAACTGCAAACTTAAGTGTCTTATTTCTATACGTTATAGGGAAAAGTCATCACTTTAGAGGGTGTGATTGATCCATCTATTGCACAGTGAAATGGTAACTGAGGGTTTCTACATTATTCATTATTTAAATGATAAGCATGTCACCAGCAATATCAGGGGTCAAATATTAACATTTTGCTCATATTTAATGGTTCCCTGGGCAAACACTGGTAACATCAAGTCATGTCATACTAAAATGAACTTTTAACAAAAATACCATTAATATATAATATTTTAACACATGTTTATAAAACATGCAGTATGTTCACATTAGCAAGGTTATAAGAGCTGTAGCTTCATTTAAAACTTCTTCCTGCTCTTTGATGTTACAGAATCACCAACTGGTCCTTTGAAATGAAGCAGCAGCTGAACCAAATCACTCTCAGTCGAAATTAGTGATAACCCACTCAATCTCCTGGCCCACAGTTGACCTCAGTCTGGTTTTGATCAGAACTAGTTTGGGTAAAAGAGCATTCACCTTCACAGGCTGACAAAGAAAGTCAGGTAAATTGAAAGCTATTTATGTCAGCATTTCAATATTGTATAGCTATTAGAAATGTCTATCTAATCAGCCTTACATAAAGTAGATTGTATGCTATCTGAACTTTCAGCTGATAAGCAGTCGATCAGAGATTAATATTTTAATAAACAGCTAAACAAATTCATCAGCATACAGACTTAATTTTTTTTCATATCCTGGGTTATAAATTGACCAGAGCAGCAGCTTTCATGCCAGTGGTATCAAATATATGATCAATGCCTGTGAGAAATTCAAAGTGACTTTAGATAGCAACGTCCTAAGCTACTTTACTGTGCTGACTGTTACAAGATTGTGGATTTGGATATGCATTTTAATTTGACCTTTTACAGCCACACTACTCTTTTACCAATGGTTTTCATCTTTCCTGTGCCTGCTCTGGATTATGAAGTAACCCTGCGTAAACTTAGGATTTGGTATTACCCAAATTCACCATTATTTTGCAGGAGTTAAATGTTTCTTGGGAGAGGATGTCTGATCAAAACATCTCAATATTTATGATAGACATAAGAAACAATTATATTACAAACAGATTTGTCTTGGAAAGGCTTAAGAACCTCAGTTCCAATAGACTGATGTCAAAAACTGTATTTTTCTGTGCAAAGTTTGGGACATTCTATCCAGGCTGCAAATACACACAATTTGTTTCTCTAAAATTTCGATGTAATTAGCTTTTAATTTACCTGATTCTTTAGAACAGTATATTCCAGTTTCAAAGGTTTAAAACTTAGTACATGGAAACTGTGTTTTCAGAAGCACACCACATACAGCATTTAGTTTTCAATAAATCAGTTTTATCACATGGGATATGGCATTATGTTAGTAGTAATTTTTTTTCCTTCCTTGCAATCCACCAGTAGAAACTAGATTTCAAAGACAAATAGAACAAAAATCAGCCATCAGTTATGGCCATGTGTCCCTACTGTCTTTGGATGGAGTTGCACTGCTGTAATGATTGACAGAATTTTGCTAATTTAGGCAGACAGTTACACTGGCTTGGTGTGAGGAAGTTTTCTTGCAAATACAGATTCCAGTTTACATAATATATTTAGAAGCTGTCACAGTTAGCTCTGACTGATGTAGGCAATATATGTTCAGTTGCATACAAATACTGTAACCAGGAAAAACTAACAGAAAAAGAAGTACATCACTCAGAAATCAAAACACCAGAAATAACACCTAAAAAAGACCCTAAAATATATTTGAATGGTCTGTCCCAAAATGAAATAATCTACATCTGTCTCATGTCTGGGAGACTTTTGCATCTATTTATTTCCTAGAGACCTCCAAAGATGAAGATTTTGTAGTTTCTCCCAAGCAATATATTGCAGCACTTACCTAAGTCTGCTATTAAAAGACTATTCCTCATGTCTGATTTAAAACTTTCTTCAGTTTAAGCCCTCTATTCCTAATCTCTTCCACCTCTGGAAAGTGAACCAATGGACAGCTCTTGACTGATAATGATGGCAACACAATTAGGAGAGAACTGGGCCCAGGAGGAACAGACAAATTACAGGAAGTGGAGGTAGGAATGGTTTGTCTCTGAGTCAAGAGATGACCTTTGTTCTGTCAGTTCTGTTAAAGACAAAACAGTCTTGTGGTATGTAAATTTGTTGAGTGTCTGTTTAGAGAGTGGAGTGTGTCTTTCACAGTAATGCATTTGTAAATTTGTGCTCTTCTGCCATGAAGAATCTTAAGCAGATATGTATACACTCACATATCTAGCCCAATGATGTGAAAAAATACAGAAATAAGTAGAGAAATAAGTATAAATGAATTGAGGTTTAACTAAAACTAGGAATAGATGTAAAAATACTTTAATTAGATTGTTCTTTTAAAATCATATAGCAGCTATATATACAAATATCACAAGTCTTATAGAAGATGATTTATGAAATCTGTTCCTTGCTCTTTTAGTGCAATAAGTGCTCTACTGCTGTGAAAGGAAATGTTATTGTCTTAATACACAAATTAAGGCTTAATTTGCCTTACACAAATTCTCACTGCTCTTAATTTTCTTCATTTCTCTCTAGGTGCTTACAAAAACTTTGATTATGTATGACAGTTGAAGTTATAGTATTTGATTTATTAATTTCCTACATTCCTTTTGATAATACATTTGCCATTTCCTAGTTTTCCAGTACCTTAGCTGTCTTACACAAATCCAATATAACTTCTGATTTTCATGAGACTTAAGAAGAATTCCTTTATACCCAGTCATTCAAGAGCATACTACTTATTCAATCTCTTTATAACAGTTCTGGAAAGACAAAAACAAAGGTAAGCTTGGGAAAGAACTAGACTAAAAGTAATCTAGAGTACACAGCAGAATTTCCTTTGATTACAAATCAAGAAGCAGTGAGCTATCAGACACTTTCTGCTTCTGAAAATATTTTGTCAATATTCTATCACTGAGGTTTCTTTAGAAGCTTCTCAGAAGATCCTAAATTCCTTAGACTTACAAGTATTTAAGCCTGTATAAATTCACATCTATCATTTAAGTTGTGGCATTTCTTACATTGATGCTGAAGTACCCCAGCAAAGACATCTTAAGTGAGGATAGAAGCAAATAATTATCAGACAGGCTGGCAGGTCTTATGGGAAAATGAAGAAGCTGAAATAAGACAGTAAGGGAACAGATATTTCTGAAAGTTGTAATATGCAGAATAGTTTATGATGTTTATGTCACAAACTGTTTTAAGAAAGATTTACAAAGCATTATGACAATTACAAGGAACAGAAAGTGATCTTGAAGTTATAAGACAGCTGGAATTTCCTTTTCCTTAAATTTCAAAAATTCTTATACTGATTAATATTGTGTGCCAACAAAAAGTACAGTCTTTAAAGAAAGTATTCAGGCAACAGAGTATTGTCCTAAAAATAGTAGATATTCAAAGTTCTTTTACCATCCAAAATTATTAGAAATTTTATTTAAAAAAAACCCCTATAGTCTCTCCATTTTTCTTTTGAGTTCCAAGCTAAATGTTCAACAAACAGAGAGATTGGAAAAGCCAACTCAGACAGAAGAAATCCTGTTAGATGCAGTGAGATTCAATGCCTCAGAAAGATGTTTCTCAAACATCAGTGAGAAACATATTCAGGAAATTGTTTAAAATTCCTCACTCCTCTCCCAAGTATCAATAAGTAAATAAATGCAGCATTTCATTTCTGCTTGGCTAGAGGTCCTGGATATTCCAAGAGGCTATTAAACAGATAGCTTTAGCACATGAAAAATGCATGCTAGTTGTTCTTATGTCAGTTATTTAATGCATTGTATATAAATCAGCTTGCAAGATATAGAGTTTAATCTTTCCTGGTTTTATTGCTTTACCATTTCACTGTATTTACTTTGCATTCACTGAAGATGAAACTTTGATTTAGAATTTTGCATTTGTAGGCCTGAGCATCAATACTGCACACAGCACAGACAATCACTCTGATGGGAATCATCACACCATTAGGCTTTACAGCCAACACCCCCTCTATGGATCAGTCTAATTTGTAGTCCTAAATGAATTCACATTGAATGTACATACAGGACAGTGATGTCCTTTGGACAGGGGCTACTTCTCGTTCTCTGTGTAATATCAAGCACAGTGTAGCTTTTATCATGTTCAGAACCTCCAGGTGCTATTATATAATTTATGTTCTTTTTTTTTTCCCTCTGCTGGTAAGGAAAAGTAATTTATGCATCAATTATATTGCTGTGTTCTACATGTTTTATAGTCACTTAGCTTTAAACAGTGTAGAAACTTAAAATGGAAAAGCCTTCTTGGGGCATGGGGGCCACTGTCCTCCCATTGCAGGTACTGAGCCCTAGAGCCCCCTTAGAAAACAAATCGAAATGGAAAACCCCTTACACTCCACCTTGCTAATAGGCAGTAACATTTACTTTCACTGTGCTCTTTCCCAGTTTTGTTCTGCCTTCCATGTTCACACTTCCCTTTCCTTTTATTACTAAATATAGATGTCCCTTCTCCAATTCTTCTTTCATTCTTTCTTTCTTACTCTCAGCCTTTTTCCTAGTTTCTCACTCCTAGGTCTCTCAGAATTATCTTCTTCTTTTCTAAAATTGCCCATGTACCATCACTTCTCTACTACACAGTGATTTGTGTTCAGATATCACTGATGCAGTAATCAGGGTTGAAAGATTATATCTCACAGGAAAATTAACAATCTTAATTTTAAAATCTCCTGCCATGGAGAATCTCCCCCACTATTAAAGCTTTCAGCCATTCTCTTTTTTGTTTTAAAAACTATCAATTTCTTTTTCACACTACATTTTTGTCATACCCTGAAATCAGTTTTCTCTTTTAACATGAACTTTGCATTTCCTGATTTCAAACATTTGATTTTGTTACATTATGGTGGTGAGTTGACCTTGGCTGGACAGCAGGTGCCCACCCAGCAGCTCTATCACTCCCCTTCCCAGCAAGACAGAGGAGAGAGTAAGGTGGAAAAACAACTCGTGGGTTGGGATAAGGCAGTTTATTTAAAGCAAAAAGCAAAAGCACAGCGGAATCTTGTGTGCACAAAAGCGAAGCGAAAGATAGCAGGGATTATTCTCTACTTCCCATGAGCAGCCATGGTTGGCCACTCTGAGAAGCAGGGCTTCAGCACCTGTGACAGTTCCTCA
>JAWWES010000115.1:97651395-97669282 GCA_035583135.1 Lophotriccus pileatus | reverse complement strand
GGTGACTTAGTTTGCTTTAATTATTCTGAATTGCTTCAATGTATGGTGCACATCCATGGAAAATTAAAAATAGAGGAAATGCCACTTCCATTTTCAGCCCCTTTTGACTCTTCTGTACTCTCTTGATTTGCCAGGAGTGAAGAAGATTGTATCAGACAGGCTAATGATGTATCGATAGGGGGAAACTGACAAATACCTGAATGTTTTGTTCCCATGAGATTTGACAGTTCAGTGTCACATCTTATATTTTTGCCATATCTCCTGTAAGAAGGCATCAAAGATAACACTGTGAAAGAAAAAGTGCATACAGCAGACCTTTTCCTCAAGAGTTTCAATACTAAAAAGTGGAATGAAATAATAATACATTGGCTAGTCACTTTTGTGGTGTAGATCAGTCTACCTCCTGCCTTTCCAACCTATGTCAGCAAATGAGTTAGCATTAGAGAGCCCGTAATGCTCTGAAATCATTACCTCTCAGTATGAAAAGTTAATCATCAGCTACATCATTAGAATTTCTGGGAAACAGCTGGAATAAGAAAGATACTGTTGCTAATTTGCTGAGACAATCTTATTTTCCCACCATAGTGATGCAACAGCTTTTGAAAGAGACAGCTTAAAAACAGAAGGCAGCTAACATTCATTTTTAGGTATTTCATAGAATAATAGAATTTCACTTCAGTTTCATAAGCATCAGTACAACATCAAAGGCAAGCTCTCTTCTCAGATCAGAGAAAATGTTACTGTAAAAGCTCTCCAACTTCAAGTGTCTTGTGTACTACAACATCATTTTGTAACCTCTCTTCAAATATTTCCCTATACTTAAGGTTAAAGTCCAAAGGCTGAAATATCAGGAGCCAGTCTCCATTACCTTGAATGATTTCTAAATAAGCCTGAAAACACTGTGAAGTAAGTCTTTTTTAATAGAAACATTTCACACTATAGTAAAAAATTCTCAGAGTCAACAGAATTTCAGAAGGGGAGGTTTTGATTTGCTCAGCTTTCATTTCTCTCTCAGAGTGCAGAAAAGAAGCAGAATTTTACCCAGGATTTATATTAATTTCCTGAACATTTGGATATTACCTTCCTCTCGTTTCAAATGTCACTGAGATACTGGGGTTATTCCTAGCAGAAATATTTTCATGTGCTACCCATTACCCACCTTCTCAGAAGCTGAAAGAACATGCACAATCAGAAGCCTGCATGTAGGTGTTCCTTTCAGGTGCATTGTCTTCACAATTTGGCTATCAAATGGATTTGATCAATTTTGCTCTGACAGGAAATTACAAACATGATCTCAAAGCCATGTCCCAAATAATTTTCTCAAAATTAGGACTTCCTGAAGAAAAATTCTGTTTTTACAGATCAGAAGAAATATTACCTCAAAAATTCCTCCAAAATTTTATTGGCAACTCACTTGATCTTCCCTATACCTTCCTTCTTTGAAGGCAACCAGGCATTTCTGAGGTCTTAATGTAGGGTTTTAATTAGAGAACTGTACTATGAAGGATGGACTTTGTCAACAAGTCACCAGACTGACAGACACTTCCCACTTACTAATTTCCCAATCATGCTTGCAAGCAAACTTGAACAGTTCTATGAAAACACTGACTTATTTTCAGTGCTCCAATTCTTCTTGTAATCTTGGCCTACTCATTCAGGCAAGATGAAAGCAAACAGACAGATGGAGTGTGGACATGTTCATTAGGAACAGAATTCATGTAACTCCCTTGCTCTCCAAAGCACTCAATGCAGTATACTGACTATCTGCAGAGAGACCCTTAAAATGGAATATGAGTTCAGCACAATAGCATGAGATTGCTTTTCCAGTGCCAATGTTGAACTAGTTTAGATGGTGCCTTTGAGAGAATAATTGTATCAGGATGGTGTTGATGCCATTTACCTATTTACTTGGAACTTCTAATCAAAATAGTTTAGGAAACAAATGGCTAATTATGTTCTACATGCAAATTAATTAAACATTTAAAGCATATTTCACAAGCTTGGATGTTAGTATTTAATGTAATATTCAATTTTACCTAAAAGAACAGTTAGGCTAAATCAGGCTGCTGGGGAAGGATTTATTAACAAAAATATTATTCCTGGAATACTCACACTCGTATTTCCTCATGTATAATACCAGTTATTTATCACAAATGGATGGTATTGTAGCAAATGAATATTCACTTAATATTCTGACTTCCTAATCTAAATAGTTATACTGTACTATTTGACTCTAGCTCACGTCTCCTCAATGAACAGATCCCCCCTTATCTCCTTCAGGGCCCACTTGCACTACATAATGCAGTGAACAGTCTATGCAGAAATATGCCAAGCAGCCGCAGTGCACAGGGACAGCAGTGTTGTTGCACCATGACATTACTCCAGCTGAGCATCTCTGATAATGCAACAATACTCTCTTGGGGCTGGAACTTGCTCTTTCAGCCGGCACTCAAATTTCCCAAGAGAGTACAGAGGGAACAACCTAGTAGCCTGCACAGCAGCTAACATTTATTATTGGGAGAATTGGAAACATTTCTGAATATAAACTGTATAGTGGTGTCCTTGCCTCCTGTTTCCAACAATCTTGGATAACCCCTAAACCCAGGGGCTCTCAGAGGTGCAGACTAACCTTGGGATCCACTGGTACTTCATGTATGTTTGAGCTAAACAACTAAAAATGCCAGTAGGTAATGCTGCTGGCAGATTATTGACTTTTTTGTGATGTGACCTAACCTTCACAGACTGAGAAAACATGGCACACTGAAAGGGCATAGTTTATGCTTAATTTAAAAGCTCAAAAAAGACCCCAAGCATTTTGTCCAAATTTCATTTTTCCAAGTTCCTAGAACAAAACATGTCTGTATAGTATGAGGAAGCAGGTTTGGGATTTTACCTACACATCTACAAGAGACTGAGGTTTCCTTTGTATTTTGCTGCTGCTTAGCAGTTGCAATGTGAACAACAAATATGCAAGTATGAATGTTCCCTAAAAAGGATGAGTAAAGGAAACAGTTGTGGGCGATCTTCATCGGGAAACAATGGCTGGGCCAACAACACATTGTGAATTCCGCTTCAGCAGAATCCTTGTTCTCCTCTGCCCCTTCTACCATTTCTTTGTAGAATGTGGTTGACGTGAAGGGTTAAGAGACACTTGTTAAACGACCAATTTGATCTACAAAATGTCCGACTCATTGAAGAGAACGACAACTTTTATACCCTTCTTCCCGGAGTACAGAGCATCAGAAATAACATGCGCATATAATTGGGTACAGAACATAAACCAGTATCACAGATAGCTTTCAATTGGATTAATGCATCTGGTCAGTTGTAACGTGACCTCTGATGAGAGCATTGAGGAATTTTTCTTCAATAACTCCCACAGGTTTTCGGAGCCATCTTTGCTGAAGTAAAGTGTTATAGCTAGAAAGCCGTGTATAAGAATAAGACACACCCAAAAGCTACAGAGTACATCAGGAATTGTTCATTCCAATTCAGTTTGTGTTCCCACAGTAGAATAAACAGCAAAAGAGTTAAGAATGGTAAAGAATCATTTTATCATCAGTAGTGGTTAAATCAATCGCATGATCTGTGATATGCAGTAATAATTCATTTTCTCCTCTCATCTTTTTCTAATTTATCTTCCAAATATTTTTAGTAATTGGACTTAGCAGGTGACTTCTTAAATGTGTTTTCTGTTTTCTTCTGCATACTTCTCAAAAGAACATTTTCTAACGCTTTTGCTTTCCCAGACTAGCTGAATCTAACAGGGATATTTTGTAGTAAGTTAAAAAAAAATAAAATAAAAGTAATTATACTTTAGAATTCTAAGTGTTACTACTGTAAAAGGCCTTCACTATATCATCTGTGTCAATGCTTGGCTAGAGTAGAACCAAACACTAGTAAGAGGATAGGGTGTTTATAAAAATACAATAATAAACTCAAAATGTGTCTGAATTAAGCAATATAAAAAGATACAGAAGGTTTAGCCAAAGAGTTAAGAGAGAAATGGCTTAAGGAAAAACCAGCCTGACATATTGTGTTATATGCTGTAAAGTAGCCAGGTCTAGCTGGGTCTAGGTTCATAATCTGCATTTCTGTTACATACTCTTCCTCCTCAGCTTTGTGAAACTGCATATTAGAAAAATAAGAGAGTGCATATTGCAAAATGCAAGAACTACTGGACTGTTCACCAGTTTTGGTAGACTACAGAAAAAGACATTCCTGAAAAGGAGGATACCACAGTATTCTGGTCCCTAATCTTAGAACTGTAACATGTATTTCTCCTTAATTAAAAGTATAATTTCATTCCTTTACTTTAAATTTCTAGCATGTTTTTTAGGATGAGAGAACGGGGCAAGCAAAGGAAAGATAATCCTACCCCCTAACCAGAAATAACGTTTAGAAATTAGGAAAACAGACAGTTACTTTCATTTCCAGATTCAATGAAAAGCATACAGACAGCACAGAAATGAAAATTCTGGGCCTCCATCTGCCCTCTGGCCAAATATTCTCTTTCCATCATTGTATATAAAGCATGGATATTAATAATGGTAGCAAAGGTGAGGCCTAAACTAGATATTTCAAATAAGTCTAGTTTCATTTATCAATCTGAGTACTAGCAATCAGGGAATTTTGTTAAAAACTCCAATGATTTTTATCTTGACAGTGCCTCTTTAATAACTAAATGGAATTCATATTAATTATTTATCTCCTTTAAAGTGCACTGAATAGCTTAGCTGAAAATTACCACATTTATATTTATAGAACACTAGCACATGTATAGATAGGTTCAAAATTTATTATTTATACCGTGATGGCTTTATTTATAGGAATCAAGTTCAGTAATTAGTATCATGCACAAGATGCCACTCATTCAGTTTTAGTGGAGTGGGCACAGCAGGGGGAAACAAATCTTAACAGAAAGCTCTGGTAGGTTCAGA
Organism: Lophotriccus pileatus; assembly: GCA_035583135.1. NCBI lineage: Eukaryota > Metazoa > Chordata > Aves > Passeriformes > Tyrannidae > Lophotriccus > Lophotriccus pileatus. The sequence goes on along the minus strand of JAWWES010000115.1, from coordinate 97,664,342 downwards.
AATCAAACAACTTTCTAGCCTATGGGTTAGCATGGAATGTCTCTAGTAATGATGGTAAAGTTGATGGAAATAATGCCATTAGGTCTGCTTTATCATTCCTGAAATTTCAGCGGCTGTTTTAATTCCTTATAATTTAAGTGTTCTAATCAGTGTAGTTACCAGGCTTACCTTGTTCCTTTAAAAGAGATAGAGAAGAGCTCAAAACAAAAAAGTGCAGAAAATACAGTGAGCCAAATCCTTTTTTCAAAACTCCTTACTTGTAAGGATGCATAAGTATGAAAAAAAAATCATGTGGAGGAATTTCTTCTAGCCATAGCAAAAATACAACCCTTCTCCATGCTGGCAAAATGAATGACCTCTCTATTACATGGGATTTTAGATGCTGTTGAGGTTCTGAAAAACTCCAAACAACCTTCACCCTCTATTTACAGTTTATATTGAAATTGGCCTGTAAAATACAAACCTTAAACATTCAGAGGTTTACAGAGAAAAAACTTAAGGCTGTAATCTTTTGGCCTTGTACCTAGCAAGACTGAATGCAGTTCACTTTTATTGCCATCATGTAACTAATGCACCATCAATATTTCATGCATATAATTTCAAATGAGTAAATAGCTTTCTGCAAGTTGCATAATTTGCTCATAATCTCAGTGTGTCTTGTTCCATTTAAAGCTAAGTGCTACCATTTTCCAAATGGCCCCGCAGGAATGATTCAGCCTAGCCAAGAATGATTGTATCTTACAAAGCCCCAAACCCCATTCTTGCTGCCACCCATCCTTACTGCCAGAGTGAACCATTTATCCCAATGCAAACACCAAAACAAAGCCATGCAACAGAGCCTACCAAATCTTTAGCATTGCAACTCTTTAGTCACTAAGGCAGAGAGGAGAGAGCGAGCAAAAAGCTAAGCTGTGACATATGAGGTGTGCTACATTTAGTGAAGGTAATGAAACCAAGGGCTCAGCCATTAACCTTCAAGGAAGAAAAGGCAGGCCTACTGCTTTAAAAATTGCTGGGACCAATCTTTCACCATGACAAGCATTAGTAATGAATAATTAAGCATTTAATATAATGTTGCTTTGGTGAAAAATGATAATTTTACAATTGATGGCCCCTAAACCTATTCAGTGTTATTATGTTGCAGTAAAAGCAGGAAGAGAGTTTTGATGAAATGCATGTTTTTCAGTGGAGGGGTTTTTTCCCCTTTGTTTTTTTTTCCTGATGGTTGGGCTAAAGCAGTTACAGTTATTACATTCAAAATCCTTTCAGAGATGAACAGTGGCCCTGCTGAGAGAATTTCATGAAAAATTTAAAAAGGAAAATTCAACCTGGAACAGTTTCACATCTCATGCCAGCCCACCAGAGGTTGAACTGTGTTTTCCCCCATAATACTAAGCTAATGTCAGGGATATAAATCATTCAGCAGATGCAAATGCTGAAAACTTTAAAATGAAACATTAACAGCTCAAGAAGCTATTTTGATTGATATAGTTATTTAAAACAATTTAACAGATGCTTTCTTACTTAGCTCCTCATAATCAAATGTTTATTGCGAAAGAAATATTTGAGTAGTAAATTATTTGTACTCTAAGCTCTCTCTTTGCAGTTAAGAAAACTGAAGAGCTAAGCTGCAGGAATTCCTCACAGCCATTTCCCTCTTCTTCAGAGCCTGCTGCTGTTAGAAAGAATTTTAACAGTTAGAAAGAATACAAGTTTTGGTAGGTCTGATGAGGAGACAGAAGATTTTGTCATCACATACCAGACTAATTTATATTGGTCTGCTTTAATTAGGTTCAAAGATAACTGTTTTAAAAAACACTTTCTTTCTAGTATATCATAGAGGGTTTAGAGAAAAAATTACGCCTTTTATACATAGGTAAGAGGTGATAGGAAGTCTTCACTTATAGTCTTTATTCTTCAGTATGACATTTTCTGAGGATATTCACTGTACATTTGCTATGACTTCCCCTAAACAGGCTCAAGCATTATAAGTTTTTAGTGTATCATGAAATATCCTTGAGGAAAAAAAAAAAAGAAAAAAAAGTCTAGACAGATGTATCTAGTCCTTCAATAATGGGATTTAGGCTATATTTTCCTCTCAGTGGAGCAGATTATTCTCCTAATGTCACAAAAACTGATTTACCTCACACCTATGGTATACCTTTTCTGACTTTAAAAAACCACTGTTTACTGTGGGGAGCATGCATATGTGTGCACACACATGCTTGAGGTACCAATGCCTGTGAAATAAATATAAACCAAGAAAGAACATGCAGTTAAACTATTCTCCAGATAAATTGCAGTCTGTAGCAGTTATGTAGAAATGGCCACTGGATGGTTGCGACAGTTTTTTTCCTCAGAGTTTAAAAATGCATCAGCTATAAGAAAATCTACTGAACAGATTACAGCTGAAATTCTGACCTTGAACAGTTCATAAATGAATGATTAATCCCAGGCTCCTACAAAGAGATGAACTACAGGTTTTTCTGAACACCTAGAAATATTTCTAGAAGGCTACCTGCAATAACCAGAGACAGAGTATTATGAGTCTCTGAAGTATAACCATTTTCCTTTCTCCTTATAGTATATTTTTCAAATAAAAAAAAAAAAATAAATTATGGAGTAGGCTTTTCCTGTCCAAGTTTATTCTTGAAGAGAAGACACAGTAACTGCACTGTGATTTTAAGATCTTAACTATCACTGTTACATTTTGCAGTAGAGAAGACAGATACAGAGTTGGGGTGGAGTTATCCACAGAAGCACAGGCACCACTGTTATTTTAGTGCAAGGTCCCTGCTTTTTTTGTCATAGGGCATCACCTGTGCCTTATTCTCAAAGTCTATCACCACCATTCCAATCACACATTTTGAAAAGAAACATCTCAAAACTGACTCTGAATGCATCAATACAAAACCTAAAAATTTATGTTCTTGATTCAATAGAATTTATACCCTTTTTAACCTCACATCAGTCAAAATATTATTTCAGTTAATCACTGCTGCAGGACAGTAAGTCATGACCAATTTTCCCTTTCCCAAACTATTAAATCAAACAGGTTGGAGCTAATAGCTGGAGGGCTTTTTCTGCATGTTTCTTTTATAGGTGTTTTTCCCATAAATGTTTTTTCCATATGCAATATTTGCTGACAGAATTCCATAACTGTGGATACATTATAGTGGAAAATGTGCCTTTTTATCTTAAACTGATTGCAGGAAACCAGAGTGAAGCCACTCGATACACATATCACATATTTTTTCTACTTTCACTAATTTGAAACCATTTTCTGATGCTACTTTTCACCTCTTGATGAAGCAACATTTTAGGGCTATTTACTGGATATTATTGCAGGAAAGTACCAAGCCTAATCTTAAAAAAAAAAAAAAAATACTTATTGCATTTCTACATACCTTAAAAAAATGAATGGAAATATGTGCCCATAGCTAAAGGAGGGCATTGTTAACAGTAAAATATTATTCCCAAAACAACATTTTATAGCTTAACCTGATCCTTTCTTTATAAAATTAAGATGAATTCTTGACTCCACAGACATTTGTCTTTATCTAGGAGTCAGATTTCACAGATATGGTTACCTCATATGAATATACTTGAGGTGTCTATACCTGGCTGAGAAATATATTGAAGCTCATTCTTTCCATTTCCTAGATTGTTCAGTACAAGCCACATTTGCAGTCACATTGGCACAGCACTGCATCCAAGCCAATACACACTACCTAAAAATCCAGATGCTTCTGACTAGTTCTGGTCATAGGATGGACAAGATGATCACAGAAGACCAGAGACTAACATATTACTAGTAACTTCAGGGTCCTCCACCTCTCCCAATTTGGATTCTTCAACAGTTTATTTAAAGGGAGATATTGAGGAGTAAAGGAATACCATGTTTTGACAGAGTCTGTGCTCTGGACCTCAGCTTAAAATGCCCATTGTGCCTTTCATATGAGTTAACCAAGATCTTAACATGCAGTTTTAGAGTACAACTCAGGATGAGAATAACTGCAGGAATCTGTCTGTCTTCTATCAGGAACACACCTCTGGCAATAAAAAGTACTTGGTTTTCAGTACTTCTTCTCACTGAAGGTCTCATGGAAAATGACTAAAATTTGAAAATCCCATATAAGAAGGGAGCTCGAAACTGAAGACTTCAAATAGTATCCACCCTATCAGTAAATAACACTAAAAAGTACAAAAACCTCTATGCAGGGAATGAGAAAGTCAATTGCATATAAAAAGAGAGTTTAACCTGATCTTGATATCAGAAACAGAACATTCTTCTGTCCAGAAACATCTTAAGATCTAACTGAAAAATTAATTTTGGCACTCATTAACCCAACAAATATATCCATAGAAGATCACTAAAGAAAAAGAGATCTTTCAGAGTCCTTTCTTCATATATAGAGTCATCTCCAATATTTATATACCACCAATGATTTCAAAGAATGAAAACACAGATGGAAAACTAACATATGTAATATGGAACAGGAGGGAATATAAGCACATATAAATGCAATCCAAAATTCTTTGGAACTGCTTAAAGTTTAGGAAACCTGGTAGGTTTCCATGAAGGCATTTTTCTTGCTTCTTAACAGAGGTGACATGAACTGTGTGAGTTTACTACTATTGACACCAAAAATCCCCATAGACAGAAATTAAAAGGAGGCCTCAGTACCTCACTCTGAAGAAAAAAAATCCATAAATTTCAGCATTACCAGCCTTACTGATGGAAAGACACACATTTGAGAAGGTTCCAGGTGGAGGTCAAAGTCAAATAAAACAGCAACAGTCCCTCAGAGAAGCTCAGCTGAGATTAAAGAGGGAGCTGCAAGCTGAGGGAAGTTTCTTATCCCTTTATTCCTCAGGATTTTTCATAGAATTCCACCCAGTCAGTGGGTAGAATGAATAGACAAATTCAACTGAGAAAGCTATTTCTGCACAAGACTTTGGCTTCATGTTTGGTAAGTTTTATGGTGTGAATGCAAACAATATGTCTCCCTTTACCCGAACACCTTTCACCCAAACCCAAGCCAACACTTTCAAAATATGTATCTGCATCCTTGTTGGGAAAGAGAAGCCCAGTGTTCTCAATGCACAACACACCAGGAACACACGTCTTTTATTTATAAGCTGACCAACTTTTTTTCTTTTTTTCCATTGTTTATCCCCTGTCTTTTTGCAGAAAGATCTACGCTGTTGTAGTGGGCTGACCTTGGCTGGATGCCAGGTGCCCACCCAGACACTCTGTCACTCCCCTTCCCACCTGGACAGGGAAGACGGAATAAGATGGAAAATGACCCATAGGTTGAGATAAGGCAGTTTACTAAAGCAAAAGTGGAAGTTTGCATGCACACAAGAGGAAAATAACAAGGTTTATTCTCTGCTTCCCATTAGTAAGTGATGTCCAGTCACTCCCCAGGAAGCCAGGCCTCAGCATACGTACTGGATGCTCAGCAGACAAACATTGTAAACACCAAATTACCCCGTTCTCCTCCTTTCCTTAGCTTTTATATCTGAGCTGGCATCACATGGTATGGAATATCCCTTTGGTCAGTTTGGGTCAGCTGGCCTGGTTGTGTCCCCTCCCATGATCCCACCCTTGACTGGGGAAGGAATGTTACAGCACTGATGCTGTGCTCAGCAGTAGCCCAAACACCGGTACGTTATCTACACCTTTCTAGCTACCAAAGCAAAGCACAGCACTGCGAGGGCTGCTATGTGGAAATGAACCTCAGCTCAGCCAGACCCCATACAAGTGTAACACAAGGCAACACTGCATATTCATAGAATTCAACACTAGATTATAAATGTAAGATACAGTTTGGCTATATTCCGTCCACATTTTTTTTTTTTGTATTTTCCACAAAAGATTCAACTTTTTTCACAGTATCAATTTGCATTCAGAAATGTTAATGTACAAAATATAATTTATCTAAGACTGTGTGAGATTAGATTACTTGATAGTGCTTTGGACCTCAAATACTTGTATTTTGGTACTAATCAAGACACACTCTTGTTGTATTACCATACCAATTACTTTAGTCCGTTCCCTGTCAGTAAAAGTGGCTAATACACTGCTATCTAAATTGTTACGCTTGTTGCAGGGGATCAAATCCTGTAGCAATCACAGATGGATCAGTTACTCTGGTGAATACAAACAAAAAGGTACCTAAACAGAGTGACATTATTACTGGGTGAAGTTGGGGTACGCACAGCACAGGCAATTTGGGACCTGTTGTTTTATAAATACGCTTATGTACTTAAACACGCATCTACAAAAAAAGTAAGCTGAATAAACAGTATGACATTGTATGAAACAGCAGTTTCTAATACAGAGCTCTAATGCCGATTACAGTCCTTTCCAAACAGAATCTTTTTAATTGATTTGGGTTGACCATAATAGATCCAATACATGAACAAAAAGATCTAGGGACCAGGTACTGAGAATGCACCCAGTCTGCATGATTCATCGTGTTCAGTGAAGCAAACGAGCAGTATTTTGAGTGTCCCATTTTGTCATATAATTTTCACTGTACATTTTATCAGGTCTGCAATATCTTTGGTAATAGAATCTGCTGGAATTTGCAGGGAATATTTGAGAAAATGCTGCTTCCACCATCCCTGCTAGAAGATAAAGAAAAAAGGAAAAAAAAAAAAAAAACCAAACCAAAAACACACTTTTGGTGGTCTAAGTATGTGTGAAACTGGGTTCATTGTAGAATGTGCTTAGATTTCACAGGACAAAAGATTTCTGCCTCAATAAAGGGACCATCGAACCCTGAGATCCCTATGGATGAATCAATACCTTGAAGTGTAGCCATGACAACCATAGAGATCAAATAGGCTCAGCACACACAGTATTCACAGTATTGATTTTTCAGCAAAGGACAATACAGTACTCTCAGTGCCTGAATATGGATGAGGAGTAGCTGGCTGAGGCAGACTTCTCTTGCCATGTCTGAAGTGATGCTGCTGAGGAGAGAGCAGCACTTCAAGAAATTTCACATCACTATAGTGAGGGTATCCAGTCTCCAGTCATTAAGACAGACTGCAGCCTTTGTGTCCACAGCTCACAGCCCCAGGTTTCTGAATAGCTGGTTAGCCACGATCATGAAAAATAAATCTTTACTATTCTCTTTTGTTGAAAATAAATATCACTGACATACTGACACCTATAATCAGGGCTTTCAATCTACAGCTATCAACATTTAAAGTATGAAGCTACTGCCCTGTAAATAAATAAATAAATAAATAAATATATATATATATATATATATATATATATATATATATATCTATAATGTAAAACACTACCAGCAATTCAGAACAGCAGTCCCTCTGCTCAATAAAGGCAACAGAATGCACCATTCCAGTGTTGGATTCTATTCTCCTCATATTCTATAGGGCTTAGATTTGATGTTTGCAACCTTCTCTAAAACCATCAGTATTACCTATGATTTTGAGTGGTCTAGAATGCTATGTTAATGCAAATAATGGGCACCACACTCAGTGATCATGGTCTCTGACAGCTAAATTTAACTGGAACAATGGAACAGAGAATTCAAGTTATGTCAGACAAAAAAGCTCTCAATATTGGAGAGTGGAGCCATAAACACTGTTAACATAAAAAATTTACTCAGAAAACTATTTTTCTGAATTTTCAATTAAACACTTATAGCTATAAACTGGGATGATTTTTTTGACAAACATTATAAAAATTATCTGCTTCCATTAAAAAAAAAAACCCCACACACAGAAAATAAACAAATAAACAAAAGAAACCTAAAAACAACAACAACAAAAAAACCCACTCAATACATAATTTGAAATAGTAACCAAAGAATTAAATAAGTTTCAACCAGGGTATGATAATTTCCAACTGTCTGACTGTGATGCTTCACAAAACTCCTGCTGCTCCAACTCCCAGGTATGTGATCAATGGCCTGAATTCCTACCTCAGCCTGTGCCAACATCTACCAAATAATTTTTTTATAATGCCACACTGAAGGCACAAGCTGCCTGACCTAAAACTGGCAATGAATGTGCTCGTGGGTGTTTCTGAGCATAAAGCTCACAACAATATGGCCATGAGGCTTTTCCATGCTGAGTAGTGGGAGTGATCCCAGGAATGAACAATCCCCAGAAGCACACTTGATTTTCTTGGGGAAAAATTGCTCAATTAAGATGAGCACATCTTGAGAGTGAACCACCACAGCCACAGTGCAGAGTGTCTCAGGGAAGGAACTTGCAGCAAGAGCCAAGAAGGGCGCTAATCTCTTTGACAGGACAAATACCTCTTGATAAAGAAAGTTTTCAGCTGAACATTTCTGACTAAAATTATTCAGTTTTGTCTTGTCATTAATTTAACATTTTCTGTCAGCATAAAAATGTATTTTCCTTTTGAGTGGAACAGAATATATTTATTTACTCACTCCTTAATTTTAGGGCTATGCAATCACTATGGCTAGACAATGTGTAAAGAAATAAACTAAAATAGTGTTAATTTCATGTCTCAGTTAATACAGAAAGAAATTCCACTACATGTACTGTGTTACTCATAGAATCACAGAATTGCAGAACGGATCAGGGTGGAAGGGACCACAGTGGGTCATCTGGTTCAACTTCCCTGCTCAAGCAGGGTCATCCTAGAGCACATTGCAGAGAACTGTGTCCAAATGGTTCTTGAATATGTCCAGTGAGGGAGACTCCACAACCTCTCTGGACAGTCTCTTCCAGTGCTCAGTCACCCACACAGGAAAAGTTCTTTCTCATCTTCAGGTGGAACTTCTTGTGCAGAGTTTCTGCCTGTTGTCTCTTGTCCTATTGCTTGGCACCACCAAGATGCAGCCTGGCTCCATCCTCTTGACACCCTCCATCCTTGTACATATTTATGGAGTCCCCTGTCAGTCATCATTTCTCAGGGTGGAACAGGCCCAGCTCCTTCAGCTTTTCCTCATAAGAGATATGCTCCTATGTCTTAATGATCTTTGTTGCCCTCTGCTGGATCCGTTCCAGAAACTCCATGTCTCTCTTGTCCCAAGGAGCCCAGAACTGGACACATCACGCCAGATGTGGCCTCAGGCCTCCAGAGGTGAGTAGAGGGGCAGGGACAACTCTCGACCCTCTGGCAATGCACTTACTAATGCACTTTCAATATTCCTTTACTCTGGTCTGCTGGGTCAGAGACTCCTGAGGGAGAACACTGATGCAAAGGAGGAGTTCAGTAACCTTGCCTTCTCTGTGTCCTCTTTTACCAGGGTCCACCCTCCATTTAGTAACAGGCCCATACTCTCCTTTGTTTTCCTTTTGTTATTGACGTGTTTTAAGAAGCCTTTCATGTTGTCCTTGACATCCATAGCCAGGTTAGACCAAGTCAGGGTAAAGTCCCCCACAAGAACCAGTGCCTGTGACTTTGAAGCTGCTTCGAGCTATCTGTCAAAGGCCTCATTCACTGGCTCCTCCTGATCAGGCAGCCTGTAGCAAACACCCAAAACAGTGTCACCCTTTCTAATCTGCTCTTTCGTCCTAAGCCATAAACTCTCACCTTACTTGTCATTTACAGCAGGACTGGGCTCAGTACATTCAAAGTGTTGCATCACACAGAGGGCAACTCCACCACCACACTTGCCCTGTCTGTCTTTCCTAAATAGTTTGTAGCCCTTCATGACAGCTTTCCAGTCATGTGAGCTGTCCAACAACATCTCCAGAATTGCAGTGAGATCAAAAGCCCTGTGATTGCACAAAGATCTCTAGTTCCTCCAGTTTGTTCTCCATACTGAGTGCCTTGGTGTACATGCAGTTTATAGAAGTATTTGATTGTGTCAGTATTACAGTAGGGTTGCTAAGGGACATCCCAAAGGTCCTGTCTCTTGTTTACTTCTTTGGGTGCTTATACTCATTGGAGGTATCCCCTCTTAAGCCTCCTTTTGCTACTTGGGTGGTTGCTGTAGTTCTCCCCTTTGAATATCTTATATCTATCAAGCCTGGCTATGTTCCTGTTCCCTTTTAAACCTACCTTAAGCTCCTTAGGCAAGACTGCATTTCAAAATTTTAGTGTTAGAGATCCAAAAACTTGGAATCCTTTAGCTTGATCTTCTTCATTATTTGCTCTTTTTTTTTCATTAAGGCAACTATTCCCTCTTTCTGTGAGAGTATCTTTAAAAAATAAGCCTCTAGAGGAGATGCAGATATGCCAAAGCAGATTCAAGCTCATTGGCTGCTTTTATCAATCATCGCTATCTATCTTACGTCAAAAAATGTAATGATAGTCACTATGAAGTAATTGCAAATACAAAAATGAAACTTTTGTGTGCCAGAAATAGTTTTTTAAAAATGCAGATTCTCTAATTATGTTAAGGATATTTCCACAGGGTATTTCCTCTCCAGACTTGTGTTGTACTGCTGGAAGTCTGCAACTGATCTTCACAGCTGCTCATGTTAATCCAGCTCTTCGTTGCCTATGAAATTGGGCCCATTTGAAGTGAGAAGGAATCAGGCCAAGCTATTCTGCAGAAGAAGCACTCAAAATGCTAATGGCTAGAATTCCTAGTGTCACATTTAAAAAAACTTCAAATTGCACTTTACCAAGTGCTGCTACTGTCACACTTTTTTTCTATATGTATACTCAAAGAGCAGAAAGAACAGGTATGTTTGCTATTACAGCTAATGAAACTTCAGATGTATCTGCTGGCTCTTGTTTAGGCCATACAAGAGATTTGTGTCTTTCACTCTGTCTTCTCAGTCACTGCCAAACAAGGAGCTGACATTTCCCATCCTAGTCCACAAACCAAACTGAGCTGCTGAGAAACCATCCACAAACATCCAAAAGAGCTGGAATAATTATGTCTAACAGTCAGTTACTATATAGGAAGCTACCACTAGGTTCAGAGATACATCTCTAAAGATAAGACCTGTTAGTTAGATATTAACTGATATCTCATAGCCTCAAGCTATGTAGATAAGCATATGTTAATACAGAACACAGTCTGAGTAAAAAATGCTCAGCAAATTGAAATATGAGTAGTATTAAGGAAAAAAATTCTTGCCCATCCAGAAGCAAAAGTCTTACTTGAGGCAAAGCTATTTTTCAAAATATTGCCTTATTCCATACTATATAAAACAAACCTATTGCAGTCTTTGGTGAATGAACTTGACCTGCTTCTCTGCATGCTTCATAATGCACCTGTGATAAGTTTTAATGGTCCATGACATTTATGCACCTGTTCCCTTGCTGTACATTTGCATTCCTTTATTAAAAATAATGTGGTCTTGTTTCTAATTGCATGCATCTGTCCACAGTTCAAAGACTCTAATTCTTCCTAATTAACAGATAGCTGGTTATTATAGAACCTGTCTGTACAATTCATGAATTCTTTGTAAGATTATGATCTCTGAATATGCCTGTGCCAAAATGCTAAACAGTTTTATTCAATGAGTTGCCTTTGCCTGCATATTTTTATTTTCCATGTTGCATACTATTCAAGAGTAGTAGATTAGAACAAAGAAAAGAGGATTGTTTACTTAAGCACTCAAGGACTGAAACATATTTAGCATGGACAAGTCAATTTCCACCAAAATCAGGTCTTTGAAGGATGTGGTCATGCACATAACCATGTTACTTAGCTGTTTTTGTTATGATCTTAGGGATACTGATCCACGTAATACATGATAAAGGGTTTGGAGAGTAACACAAGGACAAACTTAGCTCTTGTCCTTCACTAGTTTTTAGTCACTAAAACCATAGGAGAGTGGCCTGTCTGCACTGAGAACATGGTGAACTGAAGGAAACACTGATATTCTAACAGACAGACCTCCCACAACTTGCAAGTAAAGGATTAATTAGAACATGGAATTTTGTTGGGTTTTTTTTGCGATATCCACTCCTGTATTTTTTCTTCAAGAAAGTGAGAAATTAATTAAAAACTGCTGAACCCCCCCCTCTGTTTTTCATGGGGTTTTTTTATATCCCATGCTCAAAAATACATTTATGAAACATCACAAGAAGATTCAAGAGAGATTGCGAAAAAGGTGCTTAAAATGTCTTCTCAATTATAAGGTCAGACCCCAGGAACATTAAAAGCCCATTGAATTTCATTTGGAAGGAATGTATAAGTATGCCTCTCTTTATATCCTAATAGTACTGGGGGGGACAATGTTGCAACAGCAATCGGCTTGAGTTCAATCTTGTGAATCATTAACCTTCTCTAGAATCCTTACCACTTTTTGTAATCTGTATTTGTCCATTTGATAACCTTTTCCTATAAATAGTACTTGGCATTCGTTCTGATTAAGCAGCAATTTTCCTCAAATTCATATAGTTAAGTGAAGGTAATGATGAATGTTAATTTTAGACTCCAAAAAGCTTAAAAATGTTTTACTGTAAAGTTTCTAACAAATTCATAAATAAATTCCTGTAGATTGTTTACTTGATACATACACCTTATATAAAATATAGATTAATATAGGACCATAAAATGGTTTGGTTTGGAAGAGACTTTAAAGATCCTCTAGTTCCAAACAAAATAGAAATACATAAAGCAGCATAGTAAACTAGAGCTCCAAGCAATAATTGTAAACAGTGTATTTTCAGAGATACTGTGATAGCAGTAGAACTCAGCCTGCTTAAAAGGTTACACTGCCTGTGATGGTCAGTGACAGCTTTCAAGTCATTTTAGCAGTGAAACTTGATAAATCTAATAGTTAAGATACTAAATACTGATGTAAGAGAGAACCATTTGAAAACAAGTGTGAAATACAAATGCTGCAAGGCTGACTTGTAGCACATTTTTGCCAACTGAAAAAGAAAAAAGGAACAGTTTCTTAAAATGCTTCTAAATTACATGTTTCTCTCCTGGGAGACCACAAGCATTAGTCTAGAAAAGTAGTGACTTGCAGACTGACCTGTCTAAACTCTATTTGCCTGCAAGAGGGCTACC
>JAWWES010000115.1:97580762-97651295 GCA_035583135.1 Lophotriccus pileatus | reverse complement strand
GAGGGCTACCAAGGGCTACATTCTATGTAGTGGTTAAGAAAAGGCTTCTGTGTGGAAGAAAAACAATTAGTTGGCAACAATAAGGGAAAGGTTTTGAAGGATTTATAGACAAAACTCACCATTTGTTTTGCTGAGCAGGAAGATGCCTTGAAGACACTTTTTAAACATCATCTAGAAGTGAAGGTTCCCACAGCAATACCTGTTACAAATGACAAAACAAATACCTTTGGTCTAACAAAGGGGTTTTTTAAGTAATTAGTGTATTGCCAGCATTTTAAAGTTCTTTGCCCACTTCAGTGGGCACTGAGGAAGAGTTTATTTACAAAAATAACTCACAAGTTCTAACATGTACTGAACCTTCTCATTTTGCCAATATACATCACAGTCCATTTGAAAACTTAGATCAGAAACTTTGGTATGGATTTTTACTTTTAGTCCAGTAAGCCCTTACTATTGTTTGCATTGTTTTTATACTCTGTGTACACATCATCTGGTTCTTTGATCAGAGAAATTTTGGGCAGAGAAAAGCTGTAAATGTTATAATAAACAAAGAATCTTTGTGCCTGAGAGCAGTTGTCCCAGCTGTTTGATAAGATTTGCAGGCTCAAAAGATTACTTGCTCTTATCCCAAATGTCAGATTCATGGTTACAGTAGGCATATATTAAGTACAAGAGCTTAGTCCTTCCTGCTCCATCAGCACTGAAGCTGCAAACACTTCTGTCTTATGCCAGTGCAAAGTGAATTTAAAGGATACCAAGTACTGATGAGCCAACTACAGTAGCTGGAGAGCAGTAGTAACCATCTGTAATAGCTTCTGACAAACTGCTGAGCCTTGGAAAATTATGAAAATTGCCTGAATTCTTGAATATTTTCAGCTTTCCCAGTCACTGTTGGCTATAAGTCTAATCACTGAAGAGAAAAATTATAATAGTATGACGGTAAGGCGAGAAAGAGAAAGAAACCATAAACCTGTTTAGAAAATGGCTTGAAGTTTGGCATATAAGTATACATAGACAAAAGGCATTTCTGCCAGCAGTCTTTGCACACCCTTGCTTGCATAAAGCCTGTGCCATTATACAGGAACAGCAGGGCCTGGCTGAGGTGCCCTGAGGGCACTAATAAGCCTTAATGTCCTCAGTGATCACAGCTCTGTGTCTCACCCTGGTTATCCTTACCAGACCTGATCCAGACCTATGGTCTGATCTCCCAACTTGACATGCCTCATCACCATGAACCTGCCTGCTGCTCTGGGCTATTGGCCAGCTGTGGCCACGGGCTCTGGGTCTGCTCTGCTGCCCTTGCCCATGTACACCTGGGTCCCAGCTGGCCAGACCCCTGCCCTGCAGGCTGTTACCCCCTAAGAGAGTTCCAGCATCCCATCCTGTGGGGGCAGATGGCCTTAGCTGCTCCCTTCCAGTTCCCTCAAATCATGTTCAAGTGAGGAAAACAGAAATAATCTACACCTCTTTGTGCACATTATTCCACATCTAGATTCCATATAATAGCAAGCAGTTTAAAGACCTGTCAGAATGTCTCTGTTGTCTTTTACAGTGGAGAAAAGCATTTAAAATTATTTTATATTCTCTTACAATTTTCTTTAAGTGTTTTTGAAAAGTTTTTTAATTTACAACATTGACCTAGTGCTTGGCTAGAATGTCTGCTAAAATACAAATTTAATTTTGAAACTCCATTTTCTGTAACCTTTGAAGGAAATCCACATCAATGACACGCCATGAAAAGTGGCACTGTAATGAAGACAGGAATTTCCAATGACTGGGAAGTCAGGAAGGGTGACAGTCATGACTTAGTATGACTAGCCTAACTTTTCAACTTGTCTTATTGCACAAAATCCCAGGTGACAAACTTAGGAGCCACAGCCCACAAGGTCTAATATTCTGCTACAAAGGGAAACTAGGCTAGGTTGGTTCAATCAATTTTTGAAAACTGTGTATTGCCATTCATTTCCTTATCTCCTTACTACTTACAAAAGCTTGCTTTTTCATTTGTTCCACAGTTTTTTTCTAGGAAAAACTGTCTGACCCACAGTTCCTTGACTCTCCTTTTTCCTTTTCAAAAGATAACATGATGCATCTGTTCACTTTTCTGTCAGATATCCTTCACAAAATAACCGGTAAGAGCCATTATTCTGTGAGAGCCAACTATCCTATGATGAAGCTTGTCAAGGATTTGATAAGAAAATATCTGCTTCATCTATCCACAATATACTGTGGTTTTGCCTGAGTTCTTTCAACTCTTTGTGATAATAACTGTATGAAGCAGATTCTTGTAATGTAACTTTTCATTTATTTTTGTGAAAACCAATAGAAAAAGCAATCATTAAACACTACTACTTTTCAGCATCACCAATCATCAGTGAAAAGGAGCAGACTTTCCTCAAAATCCTTTTTCCTGAAAATATATTTAAATAACTACTCCCTTTTCACTTGATGTCTCCTGCCAGTTGCCCTATATATTTTTTCATTCTTTTATAATTTCCATATATACATCCTTAATAATTTGACTTAGTTTATATTTTAATTACTTTTTATCCTTTGATGTCAGTAATGAGTTTGTTATTTTGCCAAGTCAGTCTCTATCTACTCCTCTTGCTTCTTTTTCTGCAACTCGTATCATATACTTCTGAGAAGTTAAAAGCTTTTCCTCACATTTCCGTATAAGACTTCCCTCCAAAATCTCACCCAATTCTCTCAATTGAATTACTTCAGACTGTTTTTAGTTTAATTATTTTAACCTTCATAAGGATCCCAAAATTAAACATACCTGTCTTAACCTACACTGCTTTCCTCTTTCAATCAATTTCTTCCTTTTGAGTAAAAATGGTAGATTTGGCTTTTTAGGCTATGGAAAATGAAGAGGATGTTTTTAGACACCAGATCAGTTATTACTGGGTCAGAACTACCTTGAGGTTGGGGGGGAAGGGTTAGGGTTAGTCCTGCAGCCAAGACAGCAGAGGGCACATGGTGGGGAAAGCCATGGGGCTGGGCTATCAACACAGTCTGCCTGGTGGTCCACCCACACCATGCCCCCTGGAGCCTCTGACTGGCTGTGGCACCTCCCCCTTTGCCTAGAAGGGCAGTGAGTGCCAGGGAACCAAAGGGACCACTCCACCTAGAGGGAGTGGCCAAAGTCTATAAAGAGACTCGCATAAGGTCTCTGTCTTGCCTTGGCCTCTGCCCTGCTGACCCGTTAACATGTGACCTTCTAAATGGTAATTATATTTTTCTCTCCTCTCTCTCTGTCTTTATTCTTTCTTCTCTTAACCTCTCTTCCTTTATTCTTGTGGGCAGCTTAAACACCTATTTTCTGTATTTCACTTAAGTTGCATAGAGTTTGTGTTTGCCGAGTGTAACAAAAGTTCCTTACTCCATAGCAATGCCTCCTAGTCCCAGTAACCTGTTGTAATGCTTTTCCTTGGTTTGCATGTTACTTCTGTAAAACTCTTTTGGTCAAATGCCTATTTTCTCACCAAATTAAGAGAAATCTCTTAGAGAAAAGGTGTGTAGTCTTTTCTTCAGACGTGAAGTCACGGCATCAAAGAACCAAAAGGCTTTGCAAGAGACTGTGTAGGCAAAATCTCTTGAAACCTGAAATTAAAGTGTAACACCCAGTAAAACCATGGAGCTTCCGCACCAGGGTGTAACAGATGTCTAACTCATTCTTTATTAGTTACTATGCCTCTGCTGATACTCTTCTGTTTGAAATATTTTGAGAAAATTATGCAATAAGCGTTCTTTGACATCAGCCCTTGGAATCAATAAAGAAGTGGCATATAAACCCACAGTGTACTTTATTTTAGAATACACTGAGTAGACTGTTATATCATATTCAGAGGTGCAGTTCTTTGACTAAGAAACCAGTGAAAACATCCGTCTAAATACACTGTCATTTATTTCTAGAGTACACTGCACATTACAAAAACTTTAAATTTACATTTACAGGTGTGAATAACAAGCGTGTTGGATGTTAGCTCTGATTTTGGTCCAGGATCTGTGATTCAAACACAGGCAGTGGAGCCCACCACATAGTTCCATAAGAACAAAGGGAGTCACCAGGCAAAACATGACAGATGGCAAAACTAACAAATGGTGGAATACTGGAACAAAGAGAAAAGACTTGACAAAATATCCCCAGGCCTGGCATCTGCTATGACATCTCCTAAGTCTGTTGTACCTGGACTTCAATCAACTGAACAGCATTCTACTGATTTAGGGAGAGGATGGGACAAGGAATGAGGCCCTCAGGTCAGACACAGATACTGTTCTAACAGGGGAATATGCTGGGCAAGTATTGGTCTGATGAAGAAGTGCATGTGGATTACATAAATGTTCCTCATTTTTAGAAGCACATTTTGGAAGTGATTTTATCCTCTGACATAAGTAATAAAAAGCACAACATAAGGTAAAAAAGCTGGTTTCCATCCAAACTAAAATGGTAAAAATATGTAACAGCTTGGCTTTAAAAGGATGTCCATCTGTTAGTAAACTAGTGATCATACCATATCCACAATGGTCTAACAAACTAACAGCCAAAAAATTATTGCCCACACCCACAGCTCAATAAATATTTAGGGCTGGTTTTCTGTTTACAGCAAGACCATTTTAAGTGATGAAGTGAAAGTTTTCCCATTTTAAAATGTCTTTAAACATCCAAAGTATTACAGAAATATGTAACTGAAAAATATTCACATAGACAAAACTCCTTTCCTTACAGGTTCTAATGGGAATACATGAAGCCAATTCTTTTGCCTTGGTAGGGCAACTGGTATTTTGATCTGAATCCTGTAGTATTGGTAGTATTTAACATTCAGTGTATGAGCTTGTGGATGTAACAGTCTTACATAAAAGTGTACTTGGCTAGAAATGGTGTTCTTGACTAACTGACTGGAACACAAATTTAAATAGCTGCACTACCAATTTCAGCAGATTGAAGATTGCCTGCTTAGCAAACACATGCCAAGGGTGCTTTATTACTTGCCATACTTGAGCCAGCTAAATCTAAAGCTAACTTTGGTGTAGTATTCAAGCTTAAATCATGTTCTTAATATATACAAGCCCTTCAAGGCTTTATGTCTCATGTCATGTCAAAAAATTTGACACCATTAAAGAAATGTGACCAGAGACTGGGGATACTTCACTTTTCTTAGGCTTTAGCATCTCCTGCTGGTTCCACCAGAGCTGTGTTTGCAAACAGATATAGGGGTGTTTACATTTGCTCTACTTCATGCAGCACAGGCCCTGCACTGGTGCACCATGCATGTGACACATGTAGAGCTGTTCAGCTGAAATGTCATGATAAGAATCTGTTCCTACTGCTTCATATTATCAACCTAAATTTCATAAGGCTGGAAATGAAGCAGCAACTTCCAATAGAGCACAAACAGCAATATTCATTGAAATTGCTTACTTGATATATATTTTGTTTGACTCTTCATTCATCAATGTTTTTAAAAAATGCATGAAGTATATAATAGTATGAGCTTTGTGTCGCAACACACAGAGTCTTCCTTAGAATGGTTGTATCTATTTACTATTCTATGTTTGGTGCAACAACAATCCCTTTGGATCAGCAGAACTATAATTCTGATGTCACTGGATGCTTAGTAAACAAAATCTCATACAAATTAAAATGTCTTAGGTTCCTGGCCCATGAATGTGAATGAATTTGCTAGAAGACAAAAAAGTTCAGTCTACAATACCAATCCAGAATGACTGGCTAACTATGTAACCTTCGACTTTTGAAAAAACATAAATATTTTTCATCTCAAACACTGACAAATGCAACAAAATCTGCAAGATTAATTCATAGATATCTATAGTCTGTCAACCCTCTTTTCTGAGAGTCATTTCAGTGGCCTTCGGCCAAGCCAGGTGTAGAACAGTGCATACTACATGTAAAGGTAATCATACACAGCATAGTCTCTATCATAGAATCATGGAGTGGTTCAGGTTGGAAGGGACCTGAAAAGTCGTCTAGTCCCAACCCCCCTTCCACTAGACTGGGATGCTCAAAGACCTGGCCTTGAACACTTCCAGGGATGGGGCATCCACAACTGCTCTGAGCAACCTGTGCCAATCCCTTAACATCTTCTAAGTAAAGAATTTCTCTCTAATATCTAATCTAAGCCTATCCTCTTCAAATTTAAAGCTCTTATCCCTTGTTCTATCACATTTTCCGCCACTCTGGGGGTACCTGAGCCAGGACAAGACAACTGGGATTCACTGTCACTCTGGTCTGCAGAGGATAAAGCTCAGCCTTTCTTGGTTTCCTTTACTGCTTTTGATTGAGTTTTCCTTGCTGCTGCTATCGAGAGCCCACCTGGAAGCTGGAAGGTAGAGTCCTTGAACACCTCTCAATATACTTTGCAACAAAACTGGTGCTGTTTTAAATGTTATTTAGTGCCCTTCCAAATGGTACCTATTTTTAGGAAAATGCTTTATGGTATTAATTTATAGAAAGAGGAGACTAGAAGGAACCTGCGTCATCATGTCTAATCCCCTGCTATTACAAGCAGTCACGTCATATAATCCTTTTAATAAACTAAAGTGCACTTGGATACCATGGTGATGAGTACTTCATAAATATGGATATTCATAGCTGTGCAGAAAATAAAATGATAAAAAAGTACAGTGGATGAACAGAAGGATTATGAGTGACAGAGGTGAGTACAGCACAGCTCCAAGGGTACTACTTTTTTTTTCCCAAGAGATTAATGAAAACTTTACTGAAACCTTCGCACCATCTGAAGTGAGTGTTATGTCAACTAGGGAAGGGGTCAATTTCAAACACAGGACTTATGAGAAATACAATAGTGGAAGAAAGAAAATAAGGATAGGAAAGAACTAGAAAATAAAGGCACTGTCAATATAGAGAACTTACTCCATTCTTTGCATTGCATGATGCAATGACAGTAGGTCAAGGGAACAAACCCACAGGCATTTACAGATTTATCCTGAAGTTATTTAGTCAGGCAAGTTCATAGGAGAAAAAAAAAATTTCCTTACCTTTGTAGTTATCAGAAAACCAGGGACCCAGGTCAGACCTAATTTAACATTCTTAATTACAATCATTAATTTTATGCATTGTGTGCCTCTAGTTTATTTTCCTGTGCTTGGCTTTCCTGCATTTGCAGGATAGTTCTGGAAGACAAATCCTTATTTTAAGGAAGGAATTTTGGTGTAATTTATAACCATTTTAATTTTTATTTCAGTAAGGTTGATCAATTTCAGCATAAAACTGAAATCTTCTCCTATATATCCTTGATTCAATCTCCTTCCATTTAGGAAAAATCCTCATTTAGAAGCCACACCTTTATCCTGCAAGCTGCCAGAAAAAGGAATTAAATTTCATAAGAGACACCTTCTATTTACAGCCACAGGGAGAAGTAATGAAATTTAATGAAAGCTGCAGCTCTAAATAAAGGCACGGAGAACCTCTACCCCTATCCTGCTGAAAATGAGGTTACAGGTTACACAAAATGAGTAACATTCAAACCCTTTGCAACTCCATTATCTCCAATGGACTTACAGCAGAGATATATTTGGCATACTTTTCATTCCAGACAGAGGAATGGGTAGTAAAGAACTAATCATTTTCATTCTTGCAAATGCACAAAAGGTAGAACAGCAGCAAATATTATAACACGGGTGATTATAACAGAGTAAAAATAAATGCACTTCTTTTTCATTTCATATTTAAAATATTAAATATGTGGTTAGGTAAAAAAAAAAAAGGTGAAATGCTAGGTTATTTGTTATTTTCTAAGAAAATTTTAGAAGGAAAAATTAAAGCTTTTACTATGGGTGCAAAATTTCTGTTCAAAACAAAGAAAGCAAAATAAATTTAAGCTCTATCAGATAGGACACCTTCTCTGTTGTGCTACAAAAGACAGGTGTACATTCCCTTGAGAAATTAAACAGATCATTTTGGTGCAAATGCAAGTAAAATTAGCCTGGTGGTTTGCTTGAGGGTTTTTTAAAGCCATTGCAACTTCTCCTTTAGTTGTCTGGCTTATGAAAGAAATTTTTGAGGTCAAAAAGCCTTTACAAGGGAATTCTCAGTATGGTCACAATATATCAATTAATATTTAAGAAAACATTTAGCTTTATGAAATAAAGGGATTAGATGGACTCTCTGGCTACAACTGTACTAAAAAAACAATGTGGTGAGTTGACCCCTCTGGACAACAGGTGCCCAACAAATCCTCAGCTGGGCAAGGGAGAGGAAATATAATGAAAGGCTCATGGATCAAGGTAAGGACAGGGAGCGATTGTTCACCACTGACCATCATGGGCAAAACAGGCTTGACTTTGCAAAATTAATTTATTACCAATCAAATCAGAGTAGGTTAATGAGAAATAAACCCAAACTTTAAAAACACTTTTCCCCCCACCCCATCCTTCTTCCTGGGGCTAACTTTACTCACCATCTTCCCTGTCTCCTCCTCCCCAGTGGCACAGGGCAATGGGGAATGGGAGCTGCAGTCAGTTCATTATACCATTGTCTCTACTACTCCTTCCTCCTCAGGGGAAGGATTCCTCACACTCTGCTCCTGCTCCAGCATGGGGTCCCTCCCATAGGAGACAATCTTCCACAAACTTCTCCAGTGTGAGTCCTTCCCATGGGCTGCAGTTCCTCATGAACTGCTCCAGTGTGTGTCCCTTCCACAGGGTACAGTCCTTCAGGAACAGACTGCTTCAGCATGAGTCCCCCATGGGGTCACAAGTCCTGCCAGCCAACCTGCTCCAGAGTGGTTCCTCTCTCCATGGGCCACAGGTGCTGCCAGGAGCAGACTGCTCCAGTGAGGGCTTCCCATGGGGTCACACCTTCCCTCAGGCAGCTGCTCCAACATGGGATGCTCCATGGGCTGCAGGTAGATCTCTGCTCCACTGTGGACTTCCATGAGCTGCAGGGGCACAGCTTCCTCGCCACGGTCTGCACCACAGGCTGCAGGGGAATCTCAGCTCCCAAGCTTAAAGCACTTCCTCCCCCTCTTCCTTCACTGACCCTGGGGACTGCAGAATTGTTTCTCTTACATATTCTCACTCCTCTCTCTGCTGCTGTTGTTCTGCAGTTTTTCCTCCCTTCTTAACTATGTTATTCCAGAGGTCCAAATTAAAACTGTGCCTAGGACCAAGCCAACTACTAGTCCTGCAGCCTGGACAGTCACAGAAGTGCTCAAGATTGTGCTGCTGAGTCGCTTACAGGGTGACTGTACCTTGTCATTCCTATCACCAACAGTAAACTGCACTCTGAGGGAAGTGAGGCATAGATTAAATAAATAAATTTATAGGGCCTACATAGACTAGAAGACCAACATGGTAAACAATGATATAGATGCTTCATAGACATGTGACAGTGCACCAAAATTTAATCACACTGGAATTTCACAGAATTTAATCATAGTGTGGAATTTCAATATCAGGCCCAACACTGCAAATAAACTCACAATCCTATGTCTGAAGATGATTGTCCAGAACTTCTGTGAGCACTCCATACTATTAGTTGAAGTAGGAATCCTCAAACAATTCTAATAATCATTGCACAGGATTAGTCCAGTGTTACATGTTCCTCTGATTGCACAGGTTTGTGGCACATAAAGCATTCTTTGCATTTTGATTAAAGTCTTCCCCAGTCTTTAGGGCCATTTTTATGCTATTGTCATGTATTTATACAATTAGACCTAATCTATACAATTAGACCTAATTACTTAATTATTGTAGCATACATGATGAAATAATGAGAATATACAATTAAGTTGTGCAATTATGTAATTGCAATGTGTAATGACATTAGGTATAAATATCCTAAAATGTTATGGGAAAAATATACCATTCAAATAGAAGAATTTTTTTTTTTTTTAGATTCTGCTTCAGTTTTAAAAAAAATTATACCAAACTATGAAATCATTCCTCAAAGCTGAGGAATGTTCTTCCCATTTTTAAGTCCCGGTAGTTAAGCACTGCCCATTTATAGCAGTGAAATTTATGTTTACATAGGAAAGTGTAGTGAAAAATTTATATGTATGCTGGGATATCTGAGGTTATTTTTATTTAGCATATTTTTAGAACATCAAATTCCAATTTCCATGTGTTGTTTTTTTTTTTTAAATCTGGAGCAAAACTGCAACTTTGTTGTATACAAACATATCAAATAACACAACTTCAGAATTTAGTACAGGTGTACAACATGGAGCCAATGAACTATCAAGGTAATAAATCAAATAACTAATTCCAGCCTTGTTCTGAAATCTGTTATCAGCTCCTCTCAAAAATACATAAACAGGAAAGTATCATGCCCTCAGGAACTTCCTAAAATATCTGGTTTATCTTCCCAAGGTTTGGGACCTCCCCACTGCCTCCCCTTCCCCATCCCAAGAGATCCCATAGGTTCACCCCCAGGAGTTCCCATTGGTCCCCAGGAAGATGTTCTACTGCCTTCTCAATGGTACCTCTCAAAAGGTAAGATAGATATCTTACTTACACTTAAAGGCTGTTTACTAATTAAAATTAGATTTAATTCTTGTAAGCATTTTAAACCCACAGAGATACAGAAGGGTGAGATAGCACTGTAGCTGGGGCAACTTCATTGCTGTTGGTAACATACAAGCATCCTAAACTGATTCTGAGCTCTTTACAGAACTGACAAGTACAGCAGCAATAAGTTTATAAGTAAAATGAGCAATAGTGATTAGAATTTTTCCTTTCTTGAGAAAGAAAAAAACTATGTTTACAAAAGATTTTGATTAGCTAAATTTGAACTTCCCAAACACTTATTTTGGCAATGTTTCCACTCTGAGAGTTCAAAACAAAAAGTAATTTCCACCTGTCAGTTCGGTATGATACTTCATATTTATTTAAAAAGCCTTTCATTAAAACAAATCAGTACTGAAATATTTTCATTTTCCATTCTGGGAAGTTTTATTTTCAGATATCTTTCTGTTACCCTTTAATTTCACTAGAAGGAAGGGAAGGGAAAAGAACAGCATAAATAAAAGTTTGATAAAGTTTTCATGGCTGAAATACTGATGTTAAAACTGATTAAAAGCTGTATGTTGATTTCTACCATCAGTATTTGAAGTATAATATCTGAAGAACATTTGAAGTGATAGAAAGGTAGACATTGTTTCTCTACAAGAAATACAAAGAATCCCAAACAGCTTGAAGTGGGTGGCCAAAAAAATATAAAAGACTCAAGGGAAATATAAGGCTGGGGGATGCCTGCAGTCCTATTTTCTAGACCTCCAGACCTAAGATATGGAAAAGCTGTATCAAACTGGGAGCAGAGCTGCCAGAGGTACAGATGTGCATTTCACTCCCTCCCAGCTGGGTGGTCTCTGCAGAGGAGATGATGCACAAGTAATTAGGTTGGTAATTTGGACCTCGCATCATCTGTCAGCTGCAGTTGTTCCTGAGGCAACAAAGCTTCTTGTGACATACCAACATATGCAGCACCTACCTGGCAGTGAATCCCATCCAACCAGATGCCTTGAAGCTTAAGACTTGTAGTGTTCGAAATTTAGTTCTGAAAAAAACAACTTCAGATGCAGTTGTTACAAATCTTCGGCAATGTACCTTTCTTTAAAATGGTAATTCTACTTCAAAGACAGTTATAAAGTAACATAATTTTCCCTTATTAAAGAGTTCTCAGATAATAGCACACTATACTTAGGCTTACCAAAATGTTGTTCTTCCTTTCTGAATTTTTCAACCTCAAAAATTCTCCAATGTCAGACCTAAAGACCTGTCTGAAACTTGAAGATAGTTCTGTAACAAGTGCGTACTTCAGGTTTGAAAGACACTGTGCTTTGTGCTACTAGTTCAAACTTGGCTAGTCTGATGCTCCTCCATTTTTTCATATAGCTGCAAATCTCAATATCATACACATATAAATGTAACCATCCCCCAACCCTTTAAATATAAATTTAAATTTTTCATGATTGAGATAATGCTGGCAAAATAGTTATGAAAATGGGATCCTGACAGGAAATGTATGTATGTCTAATTTTCTCTTCTTTTTTTTTTTTTTATTTTTTTATTTCTTGACAGAGAAACCCGTATAAGAGAAGGGCATGAGGAAGAAATATTTATCTTGTGTTAATAATTTCCTTGCAAATCCTAGAAACACTGGCAATAACAAAGACATTTTGGCTCTTGACATTTAAAGAAAGACTAACATTTTATATCTGTCAACACTGTCAAATGATAAAGTGACTTTGTGTGTCATCTGATCAGAAATTTTCTCATGGGGGAGGTTTGCATTTTATATTAGATTGGATTATCTGGATAAGTCTCTTTCTTTTTATTTTTTTGTCATTTATGATAACAGTTGTTATAAAACTAAAATTAAAGTGAAAAATGGTTCTTGACTGAGCAATGTATTGGCAAACATAATTACTACCTCAAATGTGATAAAGTCATATAAATCACCTGCTCATAAATCCTGCACTGTAATTCCCTAAAATCTATCATTGGTCTTTATTACAACCTTCCTATTGTACAGTCTTTCACCTGATATGAGGTTTGTGGAGTTACGAAAAATATATCTGTAGCAAAACACTCTTCATGAGAGCTGGCAGGGTATGTAAAAGTTAACTGCAGTGTGTATTTTACCCTTTGGTTGGTTTACAACAAAGCCAGTCATGCTCTGAATACTGTGGTGGAAAACAATACATCTTTCATCCAATTAGCTATTATACGGATGCTTGGGACCACATGGACTGTGCCCTGGAAAGCAATTACACTGCTCTCAAGGAGATAAGATAATGCTAGGGGGTTTACCTGGTCTCATGTTTATATTGTGAGTTCATATTGCCTGAGTTCTTGGCGCTGCTCTGTCATGGTTTTCATCCCCGAGCAGAGCCAGCTGTCAGAACCTAGCAGGTCACTCTGATTTACATGCTTTCTGTTGAGCATCTTTGAAGGCAAGCCTGAAAACAGACCTAAAGATCTGTTCCAAGAGCTGGTTTGGTGAACTGGAGTTACTACACAAGTATCCCACTGGAGCTTTTAAACGAAACCTGAAACACTCATCAGGAGAGCTCATCATTCAAGAAACAAGGTAACAGATGAAAGTTTCTTTTCTTCCTTGTTTTTAAAGATACTTAACAACATACAAACAAAATTTGCCTCTTCAATATCAGCCTTGCATGGTGTGGACACAGCCAGGACAGGTGACTCCAAGTGACCAAAAGGGTATTCCATACCATACCAGTCATGCTCAGAATATAAAGTTGAGGGGAGAAGAAGAAAGGGTGGACACGTTCAGTGTTGTGGCGTTTTGTCTTTCCAAGTCACCACTGTGTGTGATGAAGCCCTGCTTTACTGGGAGTGGCTGAACACCCACGTGCCCCTAGGAAGTGGTGAATTATTTCCTTGTTTTGCACTGTTTTTGTCCATGGCTTTTGCTTTCCCTATTAAACTGTCTTCATCTCAACCCACAAGTAGCCTCATTTCTACCACTCCAGTTCTTTCCCCCATCCCACCAGGAGCAGATGGGAAGTGAACAAGGGGCTAAGCTGCCAGGGGGGGTTAAACCATCAGCTCTAGGGTTGTACATTCACAGATACAGTTCAGCTTAAATCACAATAAATCAAGAATGCTACAGCACTGCTTTCCTCGTTGATAACAGTCACGCTTACCAAATGATCCATCTTATCAAATTAACCAAGTCAGCTAGTTGGAGAAGGTGATCCAGTCAAGATGTAACCAAGCAAAAGAAAGTTCTTTCTACCTCCTTTAGTGGGATAATGGTAGAGCCAACAGAGGGAGACTGGGAATACTTTCATCTTAGGATGTTTTTGAGTCAACAGGGTAAGGTAAAGGGACTGTAAGGGCTAAAGAAAGATGTGCAACATTTGAGGCCTCTGATGGCAGAGTTTTTTAAATGCTGATCAGCATTTGACAGTACCAGCAGTCTGTGGAAATACTGCAGGACTGGGCTGTTATTTAACATTTACAAATTAATATTGCACTCAAGATAATGAATGGCTTGAGCACACATGCTTTCGCACACCACCTGTCCATTCCCCTCTCACTTCTGTTATTTCTTCTCATGCTGAAGATAGCTTGCTAATTGCTATGTTTGTATGTAATATGACATGGCCACAGGGAATGAAGAGATGGGAGGGAGAGTGAGAGAGAGAGAATGTACTTGTGCTTTGAATAACTTCTTCATCTTGTCTGTGGTGGTTATAAGAGTTCATTGTTCTAACCTCTTGGTCACCTGTTAAAATATATGAAAGGGCAATGGCAACACTTCTTTGGCACTGCAGTGGCAGACCTGTGATACATAGCTACACATCACCACCAATTTGATCCAGTCAACTGCTCCCTTTGCAGGCATTCACAACTGAAACAATCAAATGTGCCTATTAGCACCCATGAGATGAGCACTTAATCAGTAACCAGCGAGACCCACATGTTACAGAGCAGGATGAGAGTTTTGGATAACAACTTATTTGTATATTGGCATCATTAGAAGGAAGAAATTATGTAAAACCAGGCTTTTGCAATGAGGTGCAGTAGCCAGATGGAAGATAATGTGGTATCAACAGGGAATTTTGAATTACCCAGAGTGGCTTTTGAAAAACTGCAAAACTTCTGGGGAAATTCATAAGTATGGACTTTCTAGAGATGTGTATTCTAAATGGTAATGCTGTATGTGAAATTTATTTCCAAAAGAAAGCACATTAATGTTTCTGCTTCATTGATGGTAATGATGACAAACTCTTCTGCTACTTTCAGACTAAAAACTTTTTTATTAAAATACTGTCATTTCCATGATCTGATGCTTTTCTTTCAATCTTAGCAACAAATAAGTATTCAGCATAAAAATATTAAGCCATTTTTAAGCTATTTGAATAGGGAATATCCCCAAGGAAGAGTATTTGTTTTGGAATTACGTTCTATTAAGACCACATTTCAATCTCTGTCACAAGAAGATATTTCAATCTGAAAACATCTGCTTAAATCAATATAAGTAATTTACATCAAAGATAAGCTCATATAATTTTGTATTTTGCCAGTGGGGACCTAAGGATTTTTCCAGTTGCCCTAAACAGGATTTTTTTTCATAGTCAGTGTCAAAACAAAAAGATACTCTGAGAACACACTGTAAGTTAACCACTACATCCATTACATGACTACCACGTTAAATAGGTGGTACTTTTATTTATTGCCCAAAGTGTTCCCTCTACAGTCTTAACTCTACTTTAGAGCAGTCCCTGATCCACACTGTTTGTAATAGAAGAGGATACAATTTAACTTGTCTTAGGAATACTTGACAACACATGCACTTAGTCCTTACAGGGGCACTAATACTCACACTGGCTCTAAACCACTACAGCTAAAACTTTATTTACGTGTATATAAACTGGAATATACACCTTCTGTATATGCTGCGCTGGTATTATACACATAAATTATAACTAGCAAAAACAATGGGAAAAAAATGTTTCTCTGTGAGTACTTTATTTTTTCTTGCAAGCTGGATTTAATCAAATATGGGTACGAAAAAGCAAATCATGCTGAAGCTACCAAAACCAGGTAATTTTTTTGGTGTATCTGTAACATATTAATTACAGGTTTGAATTCTGATTTTTTTATTGTCTAGAGTTATTGTTTCTTCCCTGCAAGAAAATTGACAGTTAGTAGAGTTTTCCCTTTCTGTCTCCCTGGGAATGTCTGCTGGCTCTCCAAAACCATTAACACAGCAGCATATTTCCTGTACTTTTATAGAGGACTGGAGACCTGAAGGATCAGCATTATGATTTTATATTGTTCTTTGCTTTACCACTTATGTGGTAACCCAATTAAGAAAGTAAATGTCAATTTCTTCTTCAGACATAGTATACCCATGTTCTTTGGGAAAATTTTTCACGGAGACATTCAGTTTTTATGTTCACAGTTCTTAAAGGTTTAGATGCTACTTTTTACAAACTGTATAAGAAATGGTAACAAGCAGAAAACCTCAGCCTGGCTTCATTTATTTATGTTTTTCTGTGATACTTTCTCACTCAAATAAATGAATGAATTTATCTTCGTAATAGCCTTGTGAGTTCAGTGCTGCCGTTTCCATTTTTCTGTGTACCGACAGAGATGTTAGAAGCTTTTCTTCTTGACTTGGGAGAATAGGGGGACATATTCATTTGTTAAGTGGATTTCAATTTCTGTATAAAGGAGTTGGAGAGTAACCTGTATTTTAAAGCAAAGGAAAGCCCAGAGAAATGTGCCATACTTAAACTAGAATATATCAGAACTGACAGTAAGCATGCTGTCTTCATTCTCCAGCACCTCTTTGTTCTGTCCCACCCCCCTGTTATGAATCCTTCAGCTTTAATTATTTTTATTACTTACTATTTATGCTACCCAAAATATGCTAGGTATTTTTTGGAGACAAAACTTGCCCTGAACTGTATAATACAAAAATAACTGTATGGTACCAGGATACCATTTCTCCTTCTTTTATAGCCCTATTACAGTTCAATCTGAGTAGCTCTGAATTTAAGGTATTTCTCCTCATCTCCCTGTGCCCCAGGGAAGGACCACTATCTCCACTGTACACATGGGATACCAAATAGGTCTATAGTGTACACTGAGTAGAGGTCTCAAGCCAGTTTTTCTAGTTTCTAGTCTCATTGTAATGTGGCCCACTTGTAAATGGGCTGCTGGGCCCTGCTGCTGACATACATTCCAATTGCCTTAGCAGCAATACTGTATCATCCTCAGATAATTTTTATAAGGCTCCTGGTGCCACCTAGCTAAAGGGCATGAGTGCTTATGGAAAAGTTGATTTGTGGTTGTTCCTTAAATAATTAGATAAATCCACAAGCATCCTGCAGCTGCTTAGACTCTAAGCAAGGTAAAGGAGTCTGATGTTAGCTCCCCCAGACAGTGTGTCTGTCCCCAGAGGTTAATGGACAGATTCCTGGGGAATTAGGTAGACATCCATCTATCTCCTTTGAAGGCTGGACACAAAATGACTACTGAATCAGTAGTAGCAGGGGGATTTCAGAGGCTGCCTTTTAAGACCTAGGTAAACTAAGAAGTCAATGAACTATCCCCATCTCAAGTAGCTAGGACACCCAAACACGTGGTTGCACTCTATAGAATTTTAATACTCAAACCTATTTGCACAGGCCACCTTTCTTTCTCCATTCTCCCCTAGGCAGTAACACCTTTAGTCATGCACTGCATAGCCACAAAACTGAGGCATTCACAGTCTGTGGAACAGCTGCCTTTTGAATTTCTCTTGCCTAAATATGTTCCTCTGCCACCAGAGGCTGAAAGTGTTCCTTTGATTACAAACACCTCCTACATCCCTGCTGAGCAGATTGCCATTCTCCCTTCCAGACTACCTCTGCAAATACACCAGGAAAACTGCCAGTATACAGAGTTCCCCTCCCTCCTTTGTTGAGCAAACTGTATCCTGAGAGCATGGTACAGGCACAGCTGTCATACAAAACAGCCCCCACAGCCAATTAAAAATACTCTAGTCAGGATAAATTGGAGTCTTCAAGGGAATTTTCCCTTATTTTCTGAAACATTAGTAACTGTACACAAATAAGTAAACCTCCAGCCATTCCGTCTGTTATGAATGAACATATAATAAGTCTGAGTAAAAATCAAAAAGAGTTTTATGAATCACAACTTATATGACAGTATTTACTCTCTTCTCCATACCATTTCCCTTTAAATTAATGGTGGGAAAGGAAGGATGGAAGGAATAAATAAAATACAGAAAAAAGTTATTGGCAATTTACTGGGACTTTTTTTTCCAAATATCATCACATTCATCATTAAAAATTCTATCTTTCAAAAGACAGACCCATGTGGTCTCATTCTTATAAACTTACAGTTCTCACATACTTTATTCCCTCATTTGTCTGTCTGACATTCAGCTGGATTCATACTGCCAAGTCTCATGCAACAAACATGATAATAGAACCAATAATCCCACCTATGCTCTAGCTTAGCTGGAAATACCTTCCATGTGCATGTGACATCAGGGTCTCTCTCCTATACAAATGTGACAACAATCTTTTTTCTGCTCCACAGCCATCAGGTTTAGTGGGGCAATGTGACCCACTGTCCAGGGTAAGGGGAAGTTGCAGAATAAGGACAGGACTGTGGCACTGCTCTGCCACAAAAAGCATTTTGTTAAGCAAGATAGCAAACACAAGGTGCTCAGCTGGACAATGTAATGTCCAGGAGGGTCATCACCTCTGAGATTTAAACCTCCTCTGACAGCCTCTGCAGTACATGTAGCTAATATTTCATGTGAAACTGTAGTCCATGCTGCAGCCCAACAATACGGTTCTTCCACAGGCAAGTGATCTAATGTTCAAGAGGCAGCTCTAAAATAAAATACAACCACAGGTGACATAAAATAAGAATTTTTGATATTAGCTAGAAGTTAAACATAATACCAATAAAAACATAGTCAGCATCTGGTGCCAGCCCTCTGAACTTACAGAATTGTTGTCAGTCCTTGGAACCACCACTTCCAGCCATTTTTTTCCATCTGTTGTAGCCATGTGCACTCGTTCATGTAATCTCTCATAGAATAAAACTGCCCTATTTCAGTCTGCTTCCTCAATATAAATAAATATATAAATCCAATTAATAGCATAATCAGTTACTCTATAGTGTAGATATATACAGCACATGTAACCGTGTGTTGCAGGCAGAAGAGTCCCTACTCAGAGAATTTCACTTAAGTAACTGACAATTTTTAACATAAAGTTCTAATTACTGATGCAGGTATTGAGAAAAAAGAAAGCAAATAATTAAGTTAAACACTTAGAGAAACACCTTGCCTCCCCCTTCTTCAGACCCAACTTCAGCCCCATAGCTCTTTTCCCACTTTCCCAGTCTCACCTTCCTCTGTTTTGCCAAACACTTCAGTGTAGTGTTGGGTGGTACAGGAGGTCTGGATCAGTGCATAGAGGTTTATTTCTACTTCCTGTTGTTTCTTGCTGGTTTTCTTCCTCTTCTCCTTGGCTTCTACTGCTCCTCTGCCCTGGTCCAGGACCCTCCATGGGCCCCCATCCCTTCAGGGATGTTCCTGCCCCGTTTGAGGGTCTCCAGCTGTGATCCCAGCAATGTCCCCTTCCACATTGCTCCCCCACTTCACTTCCCTTTTCTTCGACCCTCTTCTTCAAGTAGGTCTATTCACTTTTTTCCTGATGTGTCCCCTTCTCTGTGACATTCTGTGTTTCCTCTCACCTGTGTCCCTTTACATCCCTTCACAGGTGTGACCTCCCAGCCCCCAGGAGGCACCTCCCAGTCCAGTGGCACTCCTGCCCTGGAACTGGCCACAGCCAGCACTGTCTGGTTCGTGGCCTCCTCCCAGGAGGGCACCCTGCTACCAAACTCTGTGGCTGCTGCCCAATGGACGGGGCTGTGTTACTGAACAACCTTATTACAAGTTCCACCTGATGTATCTTCTAAGTATTTCCCCTTCTAAGAAGGTCCAGTGGCATCCAATAGTCCTGCTGAAGTCAACAGGGCTATTAACATGATTAAGTGCTCTGCTCTGTGTTTCCAAGGACCGTTTTAACTATTCCCACTATTTGGAAAAAAGAAGCAGTAAATTTTTTTTACAAATTTTGCAGTTGTTAACCAAACACTGGTGATGCTGAACAAAACTGTTGGGTTTACTGGAATGGTTTGGAAATAAATTCTGATCTGCCAGTGATGATGAACAGAATCTGCTGCATCAGGAACAAACTTCGTGTTGTCACTGAAGTAGGTGTGCTTAGGGACATGGCTTGGTGGTGGACCTGGCAATGCTAGGTTAATGGCTAGATTCAATGACCTTAGAGGTCTTTTCCAACCTTTATGTTTCTGCGATTCTCTGAAATAATTCACCGCCTTAGTCTAGTCTGAATTCATGTGTTGCATACCAAAACATTTATTACACAAAAAAGAAATGTAAATGAAGTAAGAACTAGATAGCTTAGTGAAATATCTGCTGAAATCACATTAGTGCTTTGGATATTGAGGCCAAGTATATATACTGCCTGGCTTTGTCTGGGGAGTTTTTGAGGCTGACACTCCAGGACCACTGACCATCTCTATCTCCCAGTTCCTGAAGTTACTGTAGAAAAGATTCTGAACTCCTGAAAAGGCAGATCTCAGGCAGTGGTTGTCCCAGTTATGGCCTAAACCTATTCTAACTGGTGACTAGGAATTTGGACACATAGTACTTTTCTTTAGTGCTGGATTGTAAATCTGCAAAACGAAAGATTCCTTTTCCAGAGTGAAAAAGGAGTTTTTCCTTTTCATCACTGGGGGGGGGAAATACTGGGTCACCATTTGAAAGACATTTTTTCATTTCTCTGGACTAATTAGATTACTTGCAAAAAAAAAAATGGTAAAAAATTGAAAGAGATCTCTGTTTACTTTAAATCTTTAACAAATTAATTTGAACAAGTTCAAATTAAGTATTGTGAAGGGAGATTGTAGTTTCCCTTCTGAAAAAAATATGCCTGAACTGTATTCTGCACCTGAGCTACTTTTAAGAGTCACTTACTAATAATATTAACAAAGAACTTTGTATGAAGCATGAACATAATCTTAGTAGTGTTAACATTACATTTATGATACTAATAATGAATGGAAGGTATATTGTCAGGCAAAAAAATAAAATAAAATAAAATAAGGTACTGTTTCTTAGATTATTGTTTTCAAAAGCGAAAACCTCTGACACTTATTTTTCATTAAGCTTTTATTTTACCACTTAATACCAGAGATAAATACTAGATTCATTTCTATATGAAATTTAATTGCATCCAAACATTTGAAGGACAAACAGTACAAATTTGATGAATTTTTAATAGGTGTATTGGTGTCCAGGCCTCAGTATCAGGGTGGGCTACAGGAGTGGCTTCTGCGAGAAGCTGCCAGAAGTTTCCCCCATGTTCGACAGAGCCAATGCCAGCTGGCTCCAAGGAGGACCTGCCACTGGCCAAGGCTGAGCCCAGCAGCAGCAGTGGTAACACCTCTGGGATGATATAGTTAAGAAAAGGGGAAAAAAAAACTGTGCAGCAGAAGCCAGAGAGAAGAGAGAATTTGTGAGAGAATCAGCTCTGCAGACACCAAAGTCAGGGAAAAAAGGAGGAGAAAGCATTCCAGGTGCCAGAGCAGAGATTCCCCTGCAGCCTGTGGTGCAGACCATGGTGAGGCAGCTGTGCCCCTGCAGCCCATGGAGGTCCATGATGGAGCAGAGATCCACTTGCAGCCCATGGAGGACTCCATGTCAGAGCAGGTGATGCCCAAAGGAGGCTGTGATCCTGTGGGAAGCCCATGCTGGAACAAGCTCCTTGAAGGACCTGTGTCCCCATGGAGAGAGGAACACATACTGGTGCAAGTTTACTGGCAGGACTTGTGACCCTACGTGGGGCAGAGCCCCATGGGGCAAGAGGCAACTTGTGATGAGCTGACCACAGCCCCCACCCCCCTGCACCACTGAGGGGAAAGAGGTAATAAAAATCAGGAGTAAAGTTGAGATGCGGAAGAAAGGAAGGGTGAGGAGAAGGTGTTTTTAAGGTTAAATTTTATTTCTCATTATCCTCCTCTGATTTGATCAGTAATAAATAAAGGTAATTTCCCCAGGTGGAGTCTGTTTCACCTGTTACAGTAATTGGTGAGTGATCTCTCTCTACCTTTATCTCAAGCCTTATATTTTCTCTCCTGCCCAGCTGAGGACAAGAGTTATAGAGTGGCTTTGTGAGCACATGACATCCATCCAAGGTCAACCCAGCACAAAAGGACAAAGCAAATATGTTGAGGACTAAAGGAAGACAGTTGAAGAAAAGAAAAAAATAAGTTTTGTGAGTCAAATTAAATATAAAATATCAAGTCCAATCAGATGACAGAAGTAATCAGCAAAATTCTGTCCCAAGACTCAAGTGAAAGAGGAATGACCAAAACACTTGATATGTCATTTTGTAAAACAATCCTGAGTTTAACAACAACAGGATCAAGATGTTACAAAAAGTCTGTTGCATCCATTAGATATAATAATTCTCTGCAACGGGAAGATCAGTATGGTATTCCCAACTCCTCCAATCAAACACAGTTTAACAAATCTTCTGACAGGTTGAAAAAAACATGTGAACCTAACACCACACACATATGCTATAGCTGTAACAGTCCACTAAATAGGGCCAGAGCACAAGCTCATCTGGTTCCTGCCTGTAGGAGCACATACTAGCTTTCATGCTCCCAGACAATGTCCAGGCATGGATGCAGCCACAGAACAGGCCAAAGACAGCTTCAAATAGACATTCTGCTTTGGGTATGAAGAAAGTTTAGGTATCAGGACACAAGCTGTATCATCAGGGGCAAAGTGTTGTTCATGATCTATTTTATTCACCAGTATGTATGTAAGCCATAGAGTTACTTTCAGAGCACTAAGACAGATAATTAAATCAGTGCCCTTTTATTGAAATCTATGAGACTTTTCTGTTTTGCTAGAGAGACATGAGGACAAAGCATCCTAAGGGGTCATGACAAGAAAAAACACTCAAAAGCAAAGAAAAAGAATGCTGTTTTGTTGTTTTGGTTTTTCGTTTGTTTGGGTTTTTTTTTACTAGAAAGCTTAAGCTCTGCTAACTGGTACTAAGAAATTTACTAAGAATGTGTGAACGTCTCTCAGGAATCACTTAGCTGATTTTTCATGCACTTATGCTGATGTTTAATTCTGTGTAATGCTTTCTGAGAAGACAAAATTTTCTTTAGCCTATGCTTTAATGAGGAAGTTAAGATAGCGGGAAAAAGGGGATTTTAAGAGTTACATGTATAGAAAATACTATTAAAATACCAGCAGCTTAGGGAGAGATAGAGGCAATGGAGACCTGTTGATTTATTTGAATTCTAAAAACAGATTCTAATGAGTCATTTTCAGACTAGTTGGACACAAAATTGAGTCTGGATTTACGCACAGAATTACCTAACTCCACTGATACAATTGCACCTTTGAGCCAGTAATAGTTTGACACAGCTTGCAAAGTGGCCCATAGGACCCCCTGATTATCCCTGTTAAATTAGGAATGGCAGTTTCCTATGTAGCGAACAGGGCTCTGTCTATATCATGATATCTAAACGTTATCTCTAGTTCTGCCACTGACTGACTCTTTAACCCTGGACAAAACATTTAATCATCCTGCACTGATCCGTTGTTGAAAGGGGATTTCAGTTCTTACCTACCTGACAGCTAGGTATGAAAATATGTGTAATACCTAAATATTACTATAACTAAACATGCAAAAAACCCTTTTCATGTTAACTTTAGGCTAGGTCAGGATATTGTCATCTTAACTCATGCAAAGATCTTCAGTAATTATGCTTACTTTAGAATAAATCAACATCATGGGTGTCATTACTCCAAAATCTTGAGGGAGAGTTTGGACCAGTTTGGCCAGATCTGAGCTTTGCTGGTCTATATTTACATTTAAAAAAGGACTCCACTGACCAATAACATGAGATTGAAGCTCCTCCTCTAATATGCATTAACCTAATGCTAAATGGCTGCCAACATGAGCTCTGTAAAGCTTCCTCACATTCCCTGCTAAGTCTTCATTTAGTCACTGTATAGTATTTGTAGATCAAAAACAGCTCTCCAGCTCCACCTCAAGCACTGGATAAAGCAATTTCCTTTTAGTTTTAGGGTATTAGACCCAAGTGCATTTCTGAAAAGTCTCAAATGGAGCAGATAAAAGGGCAAGTAATGGATATAAAAGGAAATAATCTCAACTTGATACCTGGCAAAAGGGGATGATTTTTGTGTCTGTTGATTTCACAAATCATTAAACATAACAGCAAACATAAAATGAATGTTTCCTGCCCATTTTTTAAATGTAGAGGCGTAGGGGGGCTTGTAATGTTCCCCTATGTGAGTGGCCATTAGACTGAGCATTACATGGAGGGCAACTGCATAAGTGCTCTCACAGTGTCATCCTCAAATAGCAGATGCCACTCGTTGTAGCCCCAGGGGCAGAAACCACTAGTACTTATTGTGATTGCAGTCAAAGGTTTTATCTGTGTGCAGCTTATTCTTCTCCAGGAGAAATCATAGTGATTCAGCTTCAGTAAAACTACACAATGCTGATATAGAGGAAGACATCACTCTTTTTCTGTATGTTTATTACAGAAAATCTCCCTTTAACTCGCTCCTCCTGCTTTTAACTCCTTAACTTTTTAACTCCTGCTTTGCTGTGCCACTCAGCTGATACAATAGCTGCAGCACAGAGTGGACCTTGAGGTGCCTTTTTCATCCTGTTACAGTACCTGGCAGCGAGCTGTTTTTCCAGTTTATCCAACAACTTTCTTTCTCTGAGTGTAACCTTCACCCACAGTTTAGTAATGCCATTTCAGGTCTCTTTAGGCTGGGCTTTGACAAGGCAAAGAAAGTAATGAAGAACAGATTCTTTATTCAACAGCTCACATTTAAGAATACCCTACCATAACAGAGTAGGTGTATTATTGCAGTGAAGTTTAAGCTTTATGCCCAAACCAGCCTGAGCACCTTGCCCTCTAGGCATCTGCTGTGAAGACACTACATTTCTCATATTTGTACCTTTGTATGCTCATCATGTTGATCCAGTCAATAATCTTGATGCTCTAAGGAAAAACACCATTATTTCTTAGAGTATCAGCTCCAGTGCTTCAACAAAAAAGGCACCACTGAAACAGAAATTAAAAAAAATATTCAAAGAGGAAAACCCAGGATACAAGAGTTTGGACTTTTCTATAGAATTACATTTTAATGAGTTCAAAGTTGAGTCCCGCCTTTGCCACTTTTGATTAGTACATAATAAGTTTCTCTCATGCTTGAGTAAACAGGGGTCAGACAAGTCAGGACTATCATATTGGTTCTAAGAGAGAAGATTCCTTTTTCCTGAGGACCAAATAGGAGTGTCACACCCTGTAGAGAAATTAATTTCTTCAACATCTTGCACTTATACCAGATCAGTCAGTAAGGTAAGGAAAATAAAAAAAAAAAAAAAAAAAGGAAAAAGAAAAACTAACAAACAACAGCAATGACAAAATCCCAAATCTCTTTATTCTTGATAGTTTTGTTTTTCTTGGCAGTCTTCCAGATTTATATGAATGGTCTTCCAACAAGAATAGTTTCAAGAGATTGAATAATAGAAAAGAGTGCGTGCTGACAGTCAGACTTGAATTAATGGACAAGTATTGATACTTGAAGCTTGTTTTTAATACTAGCTATGATTTGTTTTGCAGCACTGAAATCCAAAATCATTACAAACACAAACAGAGAGTGTGCACATTGCCATCACATCTTTGCATAAGCTTTAACACTTCTATTACTTTGCTCTTTTAAGAACGATCAAGATCCTGCATGTGATATTTCAGTAATTTAGATTATGTATTATGGAAAAATTCCAGGCTATTATGGTGATCATTCCAGATTAAGTACTTTTGAACTTCATTTATCTTTTTTCTAAAAAAAGAAAAACACACATAGGGGAATGCACTGAAAACTAATGACTGCCTTGAGTTAGACATTGTAAGACCATATCCTGAAAGCACTGAGTATTTTTAAGCTTGAAACACAGGATTGAAGGGAAGAAGATATACTCATGAGCTTTTGATTCAGAATTTTTAATTCATCTTTTGCTCAGTACTTGATTGGGAAAAATTGTTCCTGGGACTGATCCCGAGAAAGGCTGAGTTTTACAGAGAACCCCATAACTCACATTGACATTTGTAATAATGTCAGTGATAATTTGTGGTGTTAGCTCCTCTCAGAATCACACTTACTATAAAATATCAATTCTCACTGGGAGCCCCAAATGCCAAGGCCCTTTCACAATACAGTCCACTGATTTCCCAGGATTTGGCCTATTAAAAAACAGACTAAGAAATTAATAAGCTCTATCTCAAAGTGCACATTTTCCTTTTTTACTTCCACTAAGTTATTTGATGATATGAGAGAAAGGGACCATAATGTCAACACTGCCTAGTGGCAGTACTGCACACAAGGGGAGGCAGATACATGGCTGTTACACATCTTCTCACAACTGGGCAGAACACAGTAAGGGATAAGCAATCCTTTACATCTGGAAAGCTAAGTGAGTACTTGAAAGGCATCACAAGCTTTTCTCTTTCTGCAGCAGCAGTCAGGCCAGTGCCCCTAACTGCAGAAAGGTCACAAACTGATAAGTTACGAACTACTGACCAGTCTCCATCGCTAATTCAGCTGGCGACAGGTTTGGTTGGTTTGCACTCATAATCATGCAGGCTGTTGTACAGCAGTAGTGATATGAGAACTAATGAAGCAGCAGTTGCTTTGCTCAAATTATTCCCCATCCTTTCCCTTCCAGTGGTTGCCTGACTTAAAAAGAGAGGCCCTGAAGGCACAGAACATGCTGGATTCCCAAGGCCCACATAACAGGGCATCCCTTATGCATCCTTCATCGCTCTTTAACTGTTGCTGCAACACCCAGCAAAATGCACAGCTACTTCTGAAATATTTTGACATATCACTACGTTTACAAAACAGCTTAGATTTCAGGCACAGCTTTTAAGCACGTGTTGATTTACAGGCATACAGGCATGTGTTTTTTCCACCAATCAGGAAACAGCTTGACTTCTTTATTAATCAGTCTTTCCAAAGAACTTGTTGAGAGGCCACTAAATAATTCACTACTGTATCAGGGTGTAAGGGAGTACTGAAGGACTGGAGGCCTCTTTTCTAAAAGAAAACTGTAGCTAGGACCTGAGGAATCGGTCATAACTTTAATACGTATTTTGATAACTTGAAGGCAAATAAGGTTTTCCTTTGCAAATATTGGCTTACCAAATAAGCATGCAAATACTCTAGGGTAAACACTCAGTACAGCACATGGTAAGTATGAGTTATGAATATAAGTTCCACTATGAAATAAAAGGGCTACACGTGGATCTCTGATCACATTGGAACAGTGAGCCTTCTGACTGCAGACATGCGGCCACTTGGTGGACGTGAGGATGTTTTTGGTTTGTGCTTACACCACTGGAAAAGCACAGAGGGAAAGAAAGAATGGCAAGTCAGGGCACGAAGATGAGACAAATGATGCTATAAACAAATGTCCACGGGCACCAGAAGAAAAGATTGCAGCCTGAATAGGAGGTACAAGTTGGCATCGTTTCCAACCCAAAGCAGAGCAATGAATGAAAAGCAGAGCAGCAAAGCAAGACATGAAACTGTTATATACTGTCTCAGAAAGAATCACAGAATCATTAAGGTTGGAAAAGATCTCTAAGATCACTGAGCCCATCCACTAACCCAGCATGTTCATCAGCACTAACCCATGTTCACCACTAAACTATATTCCCAAGTGCCACATCCACGTGCCTTTTGAATCGCCTGTGTATGTCTTACGCCTTCATCTGTTTCACCCCTGAATTTTGGCCTTTCATATCTGCGACCTTGAAACAGATGATTCTTAGAATAAAAGACCAGAAGGTCTGTTTCCCCCTGTAATCCCCACAATAATTCCAGATTTAGTAATTCCCTCCTTGGCCCCAGTAACTTGAGAATAAATTTGACTCTTGGTATTTTTGTCTAGCATGAACCATGACAACAAAAGTCTCACACAAGTTCCTTAAAAAGTCAGTTATCCTAGAGGTAGTAGCCCTGTAAGTTCTCTAATCACCTAGCCAGCAAAGTCCTTCCACAGATCAACACCTTTCAACAAATTTACGAGCGCATGCAGGGCTCTCATATATGTAATATATACGGGAGGATATCTATATACATGTTTGTGTGTGTATGTATATATATTTATATTTATATATATATATAAAAAATAAATATGTGGTATATAATATATTATTATATATTATATTATTATATAATATTTCTATATTACAAATATATAATGTGTTTGTATATATATGTGTGTGTGTATACATATATACATATATATGAATATGTATGTAAGTACATAGGAAGGGAGGGTGCAAAGAGGACAGAGCCAGGCTCTTTCCAGTGGTGCCCAGTGACAAGACCAAAGTCAGTGGGTACAAACTGAAATGCAGGAGCCTCTACCTGATCAGGAAGCAATTTGTTACTCTGAGGCTGCCAGAGAGATTGTGGAATCTCCATTCTTGGAGACCCACAAAAGCTTCTGGACACAGTCCTGGACAACCAGCTCTGCGTGGTCCTACTTGAGCTGGGGGGTTGGATAATCTGACCTTCACTGGTCTGTTTCTATCTCAACCATTCTGTGATTCTGTGGCTCTGTGATTTATTTTTATGCTGGATAATGATATAATGAGAGGCAGGGTCTTGCAAATATAACAGGAGAAATATTTGGAGAAGAAAAACAATTTTCTAGAGAAATGTAGAGCTAAATGAGCTTACTAAATTCAGGATATGAAATTCCCTAACACACATATAATATATGTTAAAATATATAATTGAGGGAGTTTTATGCAATACACGATCTGAAATTGATCAGAGAACTAACAGATATATGCACTGGCCTTTATGAATTTTAAAGGAATGTACTAATGACAGAAGATCAGCATTACCTGAAGGAAACTAGAAAAAAACATGGTAATATCAATTTTAAAAGATAAAAATATATATACACAGATTAATGCTTCTCTTAAATATAAACTAGCAAAAGCCCTGGCAAAAGTAAAATTATATTTCTAAAATGGCTGGAAATGTGCTGCACGAAAACTAGGATGGAGTAAAGGGCACTGAAACCTATCTATTTCACAGCCATAAACAAATGGAAGGGGTAAATGTGTTCTTATATATTTTAATAACTTATCAGGAGATATAGAATCCTTTGTTTTGAAGCATTTGCTTCTTCATGTGATTTATGTTTACTGCAATGCTTCTGTGAGGTTTTGACACTTGTTTATAACTTTATGGCTGACTTTAAAGTTTTGGGGCTTTTGTTTCCAAATATTTATTTTAAAGCATTTACATACTGATCAGTAATGCACTCTGCCAAACATTCTAGCAACATGTAATTAATACAAAAGCTTGACTCTAATGTGAAATACTTCAGAGACACATTTCCACTGCCTTTTGTTGTACTCATGTATCCAAACTCCATTCCATCCACCTCCACATTTGCGTTCTTAGATTTGGTAATCTTGCCCATGTTTCCTTATGCCACCCCTGATGACTTATTAGTATTTCTAAGATCCATTATGCTGACTTGTGAACAGTACTTTCCAGTGGCCTTTTGTTGGACTGGGCTGAACAACGCTAATAATATCATTATTATTGACAGTGAGCCTATTGTATATGGTGGCTGCTAACACCCTAAATAGGAACCTGTAAAAATCATCTGGAAAATTATTTAGCTTTGGCTTCCCTTGTCCTTACATTTCTACAGACACATGCCTTGAACCCTAGATCCTCTTCCCTTCTCAGCTGAGGACACACAGGTTGTGGTGCTGATGCAGATGGACTCTGCTCTCCACTGGCAAATCTCTCCTGCCTTTGCCCTCTACCCTCCCTGTCCTGTTCTGCAGTGCAGTAACCAGTGTGACTTTGCAGGCAGCTGCACAATACTGTGATACCAATATAAAATACATACTCTGAACTACGGAGCAGCTCCTAATAGAGCTGGTGTGTTTGGTTTG
This sequence comes from Lophotriccus pileatus, assembly GCA_035583135.1. Classification (NCBI taxonomy): domain Eukaryota; kingdom Metazoa; phylum Chordata; class Aves; order Passeriformes; family Tyrannidae; genus Lophotriccus; species Lophotriccus pileatus. The sequence goes on along the minus strand of JAWWES010000115.1, from coordinate 97,621,655 downwards.
CCAGGTGATGCACATTTGCAACATTAATCAAACACTGGGAAGCAGCAAACTTAACCTTCTGGGAAATCATGCAAGAAGGAGTGATTTTGCTTATCTTGAACTTTCTGCTGTAATAATGTTTTTCTCATTTACCACAGAAACTTCAGATCCAACAGGGAGAAGTTTCTGAGATGTTTCTCTCAGAATAAATTTCTTCAGTAAGTTTATAACGAGTGCTGCACTGGAACATTATGAGCAATATAAGCTTACCTTTGATGGGCACCTGAAATTTGACACCATTTTTTAAAATCAAGATCTTTTACACTTTTTTCTATAAACAGCATCTTATTTCTCCTTTTTTTCCCAAATTATAAATATTTAAATTAGACAAAAATTTGCAAAAAGGATACAAAATTTGACTTTGTATTATAGCAAGCAAAGCATAAACAATGTCCATTCATTCTGAGATCCCTTACAGTTCAAGGCAAAAAAAAAATTATTTCTGTTTCAGACTTAAATTGTTGTGGTGCTGCTCAGCCAGAGATCTAAGCCTTCCCCTCAGATTTAAATAAATTTAAAAAAATAAATTAAAAAAAAACAGTGTAACAGCTTCTGAAGGTAGTAAGTTAGTATATTTATCCTCTTTGCCATGAGCTGAAAGCCCTTTGCCGACATGAGCCAGACACGCCGCGAGTTTGCCAGAGCATCTCTGCGGAGAAACAGCGGCATCTCGCGGCCAGACCAGACAACCTCTCAGTGCGTCTGACGAGACACCCTTCGTGCTCCAGGCACCCCAAAAAACATCTGCTGACAGAATTTAGCAGTTCTCAGTCGGTCGCCAAACAAATAAGAAACAAGATACTAAAATCTTTACCTTTCAACCACCATTTTTCAGAAACATATAATTTTGGTTCTTCATCCTGACCTCTGAGAAAGCTTAACATTATCCTCAAAACTTCTGATGTGAATTTGGTCCCTAGTTTGAGAAAACACACGGAAGCCGGGAAATTTAGGCTGGTATCTCTCAGAGAGCACAGGAAACTAATTCTCTGTGCACATACAAAAGAGCTGGCAATAGCACTGTTTACCCAGCCGTTTTAATACCTTTGTTTTCATAGGGCTTGGTTACCCCACCATGGCACACCCAGGGCTAAGGGTAAGTATTCTGCATCTCGTTCTAGTTTTTCTCAGAAAACAACCCTGCTCAGCTCTTCTGTTGTCCCTGCTCAGCGAGGTCCTAGAATTTGCTCACGGAAGCTGAATTCCTCTTTGACTAAATGCATTTTTTGATAGAACCAAGCTTGCCAGGCTCTCAAACTGAGGCAGCTGGGACGAGGGATTTTTCAAAACGTTAAAGAATGATAGACAAATTATCTCATGAAATAACATCACATTGATGCATAGCATTGTGATATATAAATAACAAAAAATTACAACAGTGCATGCACTCTTGCCTGAGAACAGTTTTCACAATGTTAAATCTACCCTAGATTGGAAACTAAACAGATTTGATCCTACTCTAGTTTTATCTTTTGATGGATTCCGAATGATAATTTAGAAAATCACACAGAAAATGCCTGGATTCCTATAAAACACAGCTTCATATAACATAGAATAGTCTTTTACAATGTTTAACATGGTTTGCAATCACACTAGCAGTAACACAGAAGAATTCACTGAAGGAGCTTTTTACAATCCCTTATAAACAGAGAAGGAAATTAAATATTTTAATACTGTTATATGAAGTGATTGTCTTTCAGCACCTGGAAAAATGCTGTCAGCTCTGGTGATCTAATTCCATTCAATACAGCAGAACTTAACAGAAGTCTTTATAGAAGTTGAGATATTCAGACAAATCAGCCTTATAAAACAGTAAATAGTTTCACAGGTCTGTGTTAAAATTAAAGGTTAAATACCCACACAACAGGTAAGAGCATTTTGAAACCTGCTTGGCCCAACTGGGACTCATACAAGTCACAAACTACAAATGTAAGATTTTAGGGAGGAGCTGATATAGGTTAGGGAATGTAGAGGAACACCTAATAGTGACCACTTCAGACAGGCAAACATGGGGCTCATTTCTCATTATACAACATTACAAGGAAATCAGCGAAATCAAAATGCAAGAAAAGGGTTATTTCACCCGAAATAACGTTAATCTGAGGGCTACAACTACAAACACAGTGCACGTGTGCCTTACTCATACAGGGGGGAAGACATTTTGCTTCAAATCATCAACCAATCATTAGCTAACATAGTTTGGGATGAAATTTCACCATGAGAAACTCTGGAGAATTCTAGCACTTTCAGCTGAACTCTCTGGTACCAGTCACTGTTGAAACACGACACCATATCTCAGGTTTAACACAGTTTAGCAGTTCCTACATTCCTAAAATTCCTGTTTAATCAGTTCAAATTAGATCTAATCAAATGCTCCTGATGGGGTTACAAACATAAGAATAAAGATTAAAGTCTAAATTAAGCAGATCATTACTACTAGTAGTTTGGCTGCTGTATTTAAAGCTGAGCTATGCATAAGCTCAAAGCAAAATTCTGCAAGACTAGAGCTTCTGCTGTCTTGGAAGAACACATACAACTCCAGTGTCAGTGTAAGTACCATTACAGAATTCTGTAAAATTTTTATCAGTGTGCCCTCAAATAAAAAAATCTTACCAATTACTCTATAATGTTCCATGTAATATTCAAAATGAAATTCTGTAACTATTTGTAGTATCTATACATTTCTTAATATATATAGAATTTAAAAGTTTCCTTTACAATCTAGCCCATCATTTCAAGCCATTAGAAATGAAACCTGTCAATTAATAAGTTGTAGTTGATTATACAAGAAGACTGAGACATGCCATGTCAATACCTGTATCTACTACCTGTGTACTCAGAGAATGAGGAAATATTTGAAAGACAAACCCAGAAAAATTACATGGAGTAAAAAACTCTTTCCGCTTTTTGTCAAACTTGAATAAATGTGAATGAAATCTTATGGTATCCAGACTGTTTCTGAACTAGATAGAGCTAGACTGGCTCTAACTCACACCAGGATTCAGGTCAATGCTCATCCAGGCTAGTACTACATCCATACAATTTCTTGTGTTTTATTAGTTAATTAATAAGTAATGCAATGGATATATTCTGCACTCCTTCCTTGTAGAAAGGCTGACTCATAGCATAATACTTGTTAACATTAATATAAACATAGTATGTGCAGGGAATTCTCCCTATGTTACTTAATATTCATTATTTTAATATTGCATTTAGTGATTCTTACTTATTATTCCTACTGGGATGTACCTACAAATCTTACTATTGGTCATTATACCAGGTATTGTACAATTGAGGAAATACAAGGCAACTTCTGACCCAAAGTGTTTACTGTTGAAGACTGAAATGAAAAATGAAAACAGCATTAAGAATAGCTTCATTATGTATCTCAGAAGCATCTTTAGACCATACACAAAAAGAAGAAACAAAAAATGAAGACAATGTGTTTTGTAACTATCAAAGCAATAAACATTTGTACATGATTAATAAGTACAAAAGAAGAGCCTGCAATAAGTTTTGAACTGCCTGAGACATACTCTTTCCTCTCCATTTATATCAGTTCTGTTTCCTTACCTCTAAAGTGGATAAACTTTCTTCATCAAAAGTAGAAAACCAATCTTTGACTCATATTATTCTTTCTGAAGCATTTTGATAAGGTTAAGAAAACACCAGTGTGGGCTCAAATAAGCATTCATTGTTTTCTTCATTTTTTTGAATACAGCATTTATGTGAATATTTTCTCTTAAATACAAGTGAGAATGCAAGATTATCCACCAAAAAAGCAGATGGCAAACACAGAGAGACAAAAAATAATAAATAGATGAATAGATAGATGATTCTCAGACATTTTAGAGTCTACTTATAGGAAAATAAACCTGGAAGTTAAAGCTTAACTTAAATACTCTCATTAAAAGTCAATAACATACATACTGAAATTTCTCCAAACAATCAACAAACATATCAAAAGTTTGTTATACATACATATGCCCAATGTTCTATTTAGTGGTCTTGGGAATCCGGAGAGCTGCCAGCTGACTGGAAGCTGGCAAACATTGTCCTGATTTTCAAGAAAGGCAAGAAGGAGAACCCAAGAAATTACAGGTCTGTCAGTCTCACTCCAATACCTGGCAAAGTTATGGAGAAGATTATTCTGGGAGATATCAAAAATCACAATGCAGTCATTGGTCACAGCTAGCACAGCTTCAGGAGAGGAAAGTCCTGCTTATTAAATCTGATTTCCTTTTATAACAGGGTAACCCGCACAGCTCATCAAGGGAAGCCAGTTGATGTCATCTTTTTGGATTTCAGTAAAGCTTTCGATACTGTCTCTCACAGGATCCTTCTGGAAAAAACATCCAGCACATGGCTGGATAAACACATCATGTGGTGGGTGAGCAATTGGCTCATGGGTCAAGCACAGAGGCTAGCAGTGAATGGGGGAACATCAGGCTGGAGACCTGTCACTAGTGGGGTTCCACAGGGCTCCATCTTAGCCCCTGTGCTTTTCAACATCTTCATAAATGACTTGGACACAGGACCAGAAGGGATACTAAGCAAGTTTGCAGATGGCACAAAACTGTTGAGGGAGGGGATTGTCTCACTCTGCTCTGCTCTGGTGCAGCCTCATCTTGAATATTGTGTGCAGTTTTGGGCACTGCAATAGAAGAAAGATATTAAGGTATTAGAGAGTGTCCAAAGTAGGGCAACGAAAATGATGAAGAGCCTTGAGGGGAAGCCGTATGAGGAGTGGCTGAGGTCACTTGGTCTGTTCAGCCTGGAGAAGAAGAAACTGAGGGGAGATCTCATTGCAGTCTACAACTTCCTCGAGAGGGGAAGAGGTGGGGCAGACACTGATCTGTTCTCTGTAGTGACCAGTGACAGGACCAGAGGGAATGGCCTGAAGTTGTGTCAGGAGAGGTTTAGGTTGGATATTAGAAAAAGGTCCTTCTCCCCAGGTGTGGTTGGGTACTGGAACAGGCTCTTCAGGGAAGTGGTCACAGCCCCAAGCCTGGCAGAGTTCAAGAAAACGTTGGACAACGGTTTTGTGAGGTGAGACTCATGGTGAGACTCTTGGTCCTGTACTGGGCTAACAGTTGGACTTGATGATCTTTGTAGGTCCCTTCCAACTCGGCATATTCTGTGATTCTGTGATTCATTACAGGTATCATGTGATTTCCGATACAGATTATTTTACATGTCCTCATAACTAGGAGAGAAGACTGATGCCATGTTTCCATTTTGTCCTAGTGCTCTTTTATCAACAGTTGCAGGCAATTTTTTCCCTGTTCCCTGAACAACAGTCTTTTTTTCCTAGTTAAAAGACCAGTTTTAAACTCCGAAACATTAAAACACTGGAAGGAAAAGAAAATGGTATGAAAATGTCTTCTAAAATCCTTTTACATTTCAATTCTAAGTTTAGATGTTGCTTTTCCATATTTAATCAAAAGCATTCAGGTGTCTGCTCTTAGCAAATTTAGCGGAGAATCACATGCCTACTATCAGCAAGTTACAGTCTTTCCAAGTACTTTGTGCAGTGACCTTAGCTACTCAGAGTGCTGAAAAACTGAGGATTCTGACTGAAGTAGGTTCTGACTTCATGAAGCATGGTCTGAATTCTCAAAGTATTTAAAATCAGCTCTTGCTTACTGCAAGGTAGTGAGGAGCATTATGCCCCAATATTTCTGAAATGATTTTTTTCTTTCCTCTCTTCAAATAGAATTGAATATAATCAGTCAAAATGATATTACCAAAGGAGGCATCACAGAGTAACATTTGTAAATAAACAGTATTATCTTGTCATAACTTGGTGTTAGTAAAAGAACCAGACTATTATACAACAGAAAATACAGAGGAAATATGAAGTAGATATGGGAAGAAAATATGTTGGTAACTTACTTTGAAAACAAAGGGAAATAGTATGAAGAAAATCATTATCAGAAAATAATATCTATCACAACATCATTTGGCTCTGTATTTTCTGTGGCTCTTCTGTTATAAAATGTAATATGCAAGCCTTGGCAGAAAAATACCCTCCAATTAAAATATTTGTAGTTTTAATTACATTTATCTGAAAGTATCCCTGTATGCTGCAAGGACTCAGTTCAGGTGCCAAAATTTTGCATATAGTGCCACTTGAAATGGTTTATTATTTTTAAATATGAACATGGGTATAGCAGATATGACATATGGCTTTCTGGAACAATAGTTAGAGGCCAGATAGGATAACATTTTGGAAACTTGGGACCAAGCATCTTAAATGTCACTACTTATCTATATTTGTTCAATTGATTCGAAGCTGAAGTCACATATCAAATAACTGAGAATAATTACCAACTCAAGTTTCTCAATCAGGCGATAAGGAAGCAATTCTATGTACATAAATGAATAACAAGCCATTATAAAGATGGTTATAATTAAAGATGTTACAGCATCAAGTTTGAAAGTCTAATTAGGAACCTAAAATTATTTCCTGATAAATGTGTGTGTTCCATTCCATCACCAATTAGTCTAAAATTTTCAGTTAAACCACCTCTGTTGATTTTTAAGCCTATACCTGAAGACTTTCATCAGCAAATTTCCAGCTTTAAGCAGTAAGCAGCAGCATCTCTTCACTATTGCATTCAAGGGCTTGGGGATAATGCTCCATAAGAAAACAGGTGTAAGCCAATGTGTAGTACAGTCTGCCAAAAAGTCTGTAACAGGTACCTGAATGAAACTGAGATGCTTGGACAATAACACACAATTTTTTCTGCTATAGGACAGGTGTAAAACTGACATGAGCAACCAGGATTGCCCAGTAACCCAGTCTCTATTTGCCAGAGTTTTCATTTAACAAAATTTCTAGGAACAGCTAGAACTGCTCCAGCAGCACTGTTGGAAGACATGTTCTATGGCTGTTGCATGCACTCTTCTGTCAAGAATGATCTGGTGTCTGCTGTTAATCTAGAGTTCAAACAAGACAAGCATGCTCTTTTCTGAATTTAACTTCTCAATTTAATTTGGATGCAACAATTATTTTTACTTCTTTTGACAATTTTTTGGTCATGGAGGAAATACTATTCATTCCAGTCTTATTTCAAAAAGTTGTCTAATATTAAAAATCTTGATCACAACAAACACCACTCTTACCTAAGACAGAGAGATAGTGCAGCAGACATGAAAAGTCACATCACTGGAAAGCTATTTCAATTGAAAAGCTTGATAAATACCAGGAATAAGCATATTTAATTACATACTCGCAGAGAAAAAAAAATAAATAAGAAAGCATGCAGAGAGACACATGACAGTAAAGAGTATTTGCCTAAACCAAAACATTATAGGTAGATATATAAAAAGTTACAGCAACATTTCATGTCACTATTTTTTGGATATTGACAAAAATCAGGAATTCTGGCGGTTCAGATTACATTATATTACATTACATTATTTTTATTGTGTCAAATTGAGGCAAGGTGTGTCTAACTAAGGTTTTGTTGCTTTATTACACTACTTGAACAGTATGACCTTCTTATATATCTGCAAGCTTAAATCCAACCTGGCCCAAAAATAATTTTACAGAAGAAAGTAAATAAAAGTAAAACATGGCCAAGGAAGGTCTGTGGGGGGAAAAAAAAGGGGAAAAAAAAGTTCAATTGCAGAATGAATTCAAGGTAAAAATAATCTAATTCAGATTAAAACATATTTTAACATACACTGATGTTACATCAATTTTTTAAAGGCAAGCTTTTGTCTCCAGGCAATTAGCCATTCTACCTCCTATTGAAGGAGCCTTACACACTTATCATTCAAGCTCCATTCTGCAGGCACTGGAAAGGATGCATGAGACATGAGGTTACCTGGGGTGCACTTCACCATAACTAAATATTTATCTACAGTTTTAGAGCTATTTGTAATAGTAATCCTGGTTACCATCAGCAGAAAGAAACAGACATTTTAGACATGATGCATCTAATTTGTCACAGACATAGGATTAGAAGAATCGCATCTTTCCTTCAATAGACTATAATGGGAATGTAGACAACTAGCTTTAATGAAGACAACTGAGTTACAGATTATGGAATCATAGAATGGTTTGGGTTGGAAGGGACCATAAAGATTACCTAGTTTCAACCCCTCTTGCCATGACCAGGGACACCTTCTGCTAGACCAGGTTGCCCAGGCCACATCCAACCAGACCTTGAACACTTCCCGGGGTGAAGTATCCACAAATTCTCTGGGCAACCTGTTCCAGTGCCTCACCACCTTTATAGTGAAGAATACCATTACATCATTTACTCAGATGAATCCTACCTCTGCTACCAAATACACATTTTAAACTGTTAAAGGTGAAAACTTTGCTGTTGACATGTTCCTGGTTGCAGCTCTAAGGAAGACAAATGTTGATTTGCAAGGATGAATAAAACGAACCACAACACCTCTGAGGCAACTGCTGCTTCCCCTTTAGCAAAAGGATATATTATTTTCTGTTGTGTTTTAAGGACCCTAGCTGTATCTGTATGACACACTGATGTAAAACCCTTTGGAGTTATTGTATTCTATCAGGTAGCTAATATGTCTTTAAAAAATACTCTAAATGTGTTTACAGGCTAAAGAGTAACAATCTGTCAAGTAATTCATGTTTCTGAAGTCTTTAATATGGTACATACATTTGGTAGGATTTCTTTTTCCCCAAGGAAAAAGCAGTGGCAGTCCTGATTACATCATGCTAGAAAAATCGCCTCTCCAGCTTCTTGGCTGCATTAAACAAATGAAACTACTGTACATTATGTAAACACTTGTAAAAATGTCACTGGAAATTAAACAAGTTTTGTCAACCTCTTGAGGAAGATTTCTGCAGGTATTTCTCAATATAAAGTATTAGGGCTGCCTAGAGAATCACAACTCTCACAACTTGCAAAGTCTGTTCATTCCACTGTTCCTGCAGTGGAATGAACTGAATAAAATGGTCTAGAAAAAAAAATTACTTAAGGGGCAGGTATATGCTAAGCTCTCTCTCTACAACATTCTTACTCTCTCTGCAAGAGCCGACCACAGTACATCAAAAATCCTCCTTTGTCAGAACGTGACACAAAGGGAAAGGCTTTGACATATGTGGGAAAATGACCGGGGGTAAAATGATAATGGTACAGAAGTTATAGGGAAAAACACATTTGCTACTCCCTGTATGGAACATTGTCAGCATATCCAACCTCCCACACAAAACAATCTATGGGAGGCTAAATGGAGGGTGAAGTAGAGACATTGTGGTCAGGCTCTATCAAAACCCTTGCAGAGGAGGGAACTCAGTGGTACTTTCCAGCTGATAAGTTGCATAGCAGCTGAAATGTAAGGGAGATAAAGAAAGATGTCCCACTGTTGAACCAGCAATTTTGGGAAAGTTAGTTTCCTTGGACTGATGCATGTCCCCATCCCAAGGTTATCTCAGGTACTGTACTGAGATATCCGGCCCCACGGTATGACCACCCCTCACTGAGTAAGATATAGGAATAAAGTCACTCAAACTCCACCTAAAACATAAAGAAATAGTGTAAAAGTGTGTTATGAATGGGGAGAAGTTGAAGGAAGGCTCCATCATAACCACTGGGATCAGTCAATGGGCAGAACCTGTCTTTTCCCTCATAAGACACCTATTGGGTAAGAACTGTGTTCTCTGCATGCTAAATGATTATCTCAAAGTAGCTTTTATTGAGGATTAGAGCTTGTCTGTATAGTGCTTTGAATTAGTAGATTGCTTTGAATATAATTTTGCAGTCAAGTACTATTACTGGCAATCTTTGAGCCTTAACCTGTCACAATTTTATTAATAAAGAGTGTTATTCTGTAAATTGTTAATGTGAGTCCTTCAAGGGTGCTAGCAGTGCCTGGTAGTGGGTAAAGGTGTGGAGATGCACGAGGGGGTTTCTCTGGTGTGTGACCCTGAAAAAGCCAGTCAAACCACCCTCTGATCTAGTGAACTGTTCAGTGAAGGGTGTCCATAACGGGATGCTGACAGACTGGTTGGGCACCAGGGTCTCGGCTTTCCTGGTGCTGACTTATTTATCAGACAATAAGGGTTTGAGTAAAGCTCCCCTTTTCACGTGACAACACACCAGCAAACTGCATTGATGAGGAATCTGAGCCAGCCCATACAGTATATCTCTTGAAAATAACAGAGCACTCAATACAGACCCAGAAGTCAGAAATTCATGTATCTTCAGCCCATAACCTTACACTAAGGATATACATCCATGTTCTTTTCTGAAGCAACAAAGTTATTTATGATATCCTCACCATCCTCATGAATTCCTCTCAACTTCTGTTAGTTTAATATGACAGCAGACAAAACTAAAAATTTTTAATTTCTTTCAGAGGTAGAGCTACTGTGTAGGGGAAGAAAAGATATTTTGTGGTGGTGTCTTTGAAGACCCGGGTTATTATAATGAACCAGTATGCAGTGCAGGCACTAGAAGAAAGTAGAAAATATTTGTGCCAGCTTTGCTAGAAAAGAAAATATAATGTGGAACAAAGTCTCCTACTGCAATAGCAGGTTGGACCACGAAACTTAGTCCTTGCATGTATGTTTTCCTACATGTGACATACAGCTAATAATCCAGTATTAAAAGGGTGGCTACAAAGAACTTGGGGACTTCCTTTTTACAAGAAGTCACATGGAAAGGATGAGGGGTAATGTGTGCAAGTTAATCCTGGGGAGACTTCATTTGGACACAAGAGGAAAATTCCTCACAATGAGAACAATCATCTGTTGGAATAATTTCCCCAGGGAAGTGGTGGATTCCCCAACACGAGACACTAAAGATTCAGCTGGACAGGGTGGTGGGCCATCTTGTCTAGAAGGTGCTTTTCCCAAGAAAGGTTGGAGCAGATGATCCTTGAGATGCCTTCCAACCTATTATTCTATGATTCTATGATTTTCAACTAGTGATGGATCTGGGTATTAATGATCTCTACATAATCAAGAAATCCTCTACAACACATACTTTAAAAATATTTTTTTAAAGCAGCTTTATCTATTTTTGTTTTTAAAATTTAAGTTGCTATCTCTTTGGAATTTTATAATTTCAACCTCAAACCAAGCATCTAGACATTCAGAGCACTCCAAAGACCTATGAATTCTCTCCATAAAAACTGCCACTGCTGTCCAGGCTAATTTAAATTATGCCTTTTCCCTCTTAGGAAAACTTCTGAAATTAGAATCTTGTCAGTTGATTGGCGATTGGCGTTAAGCCAGGATATAATTCTCTGGTATGCACCATTAAACCTCACAGTGAGGATTAATTAGTACTGCAAAAACACTTTGAAAATGAAATGTGCTGCATACTAAATAATTATTATTTTTATTATTATAATATTGTAAGAAAATTAACAAGTGACTGAGACACAGTTTACAAGACCTCCCACTGAAAAATACATTAATGGCCTGTTTCTGAGAGATGATCTAAATAAAAATTATCCACCTCTATATACATCTAAATCTGTTTCTGTAAGGTGTTATAATGGATCAGCATGGTAATATAGATGGGTTTCGATATGTGATAAGTGAAGAAAAAGAAATTTGCAAAGTAATTCACAAGACATTGCTGTGAAAGTTGTTTTTTTTTTTCCTACTATCTGCTATAGCCATGTATATGCATATATGGGCGAATGTAATTTGTGGATATCCATGGAAAATAAGCTGCAGAATTCACCTTGGTTAGTCATCTGTCTTTAATAACTAAATCGCGAATTATTTCCAATATATTCTTTACAACATCTAGCACCATATGTGCTCAGATCCCTTCATAGAAAAACCAGATTTTTCTTCACACTGATGAAAACCAGATTTCCCATGCTTCCAGACAATACCTCTCTTCTGAAAGGCTAAACAACTTGCATCAGGTTTTCACAAATAATATGGCCCAATTTATAACCAATTTCATTATCTAGAATAGCACTTATGGTGTTCTTAGTTGCGTATACAAAACTCACTGGCAGCCTTACAAGCATTAAAATAAATTAAAAAAAAAAAAAAAAAAAAAAGGAATCTTCTTTTCCTTCAGTCTGAACTTAAGTTTGGCTAGGCTAATTGTATATTGTAAAAGCATCGTAGAGGCCATTCACTGATCACCTGGCCACTTCTGGGGCAGGGATGGTCTTTCTTTCTAGAGAAAAAACAGCTATGCACATAAAGAACCTTAGTTCAGAGCTTACAATTTTGTGAGGTGACCTGCTCATTCCCATCACTGGTGAAGATACATGTGTACAAATGCATTCATTTGGAAATTGGAGCTATGCTATCAGCATCTCTACAAAAGCAGAATGTGTGATTTCATAATTCATGCTCAGCTATCATTTTTAAAGGCTTGCTTCATAATAATGGAAGCTAGGGACAAACTTTTCCAAGAATGAAATTTGAGTCTCTGGATAAGAATCATCAGAAGACTTCTGCCTACATTCCTTCAGCTAATCCTTCCCTTGTTTCCTTGCTCAGCAAAGGGAGAGGTAGGAGATTATGCATTTGCAAATTCTAGTGTAATAAATGGCAATGAGCCATGCATAAATCCACACAGTGGGGTACAGTAGAATTATGCACATAATCTCCATGAAAAATGCAGTTCTGAGGCCCTGATTGGACAGATATTGTCCAATATATTTTCCTTTTTATTCTTCAAACTGTGAGGCTATGCTCAAAAACTGCAGAATTGTCCTATCTGTCTTTCCAATGCCTAATCTAAACTTTAGCTCCAGCAAGGACTTGTTTTTTCTCATTAAAATGAGTTTGCAAAAGATAAGTTCTGCTTGGACTTTTGGGTTGACTTCTGCTTCTAACAGGATGCTTTCTAAGGTATATACTCCGAATTAATGGGAGCAGCAATACAGTTATTTTTACACATCATTAGTCAGTTCCCTGGTTAAACAGGAGCAGTTGTACGGGCAACAAAGAAGTCTGTGATGGAAGACAGATGGGAAGCACATTCAGCACACTCTGTGAAAGAAAATATGGGTTGCTATCTATCAAAAGCCACACAAAATGCAGCTCTGGATCTATGACAGTATATGAAATTTGTTAGTGGTAATGTATAGTCACAGAGCATGGAAAAGATCAAATGGAATGTCATTTATACATTATTTATACTAGTTTTGAAGACTAGCAGGCAGACTGCTGCTCTTTAGAGACTCATGCTGTTCATACAGGTTAAATCTTGGTGAAAAATGCACACAACCTCTGGCTTATACCTTTCCTGCCCTTGAAAGATTCTTCAGAAATGAAAAGATTACTCATCACTGACTTTATTTTGAGTTCAACAGAGAGAGGTTTGTACACACTTGCTATAGCCACAAGTGAATTTCCAGAATAATTTAGACTAGAACAAATCTTTAATTGTTGGTTACTATGTTCATCTCCTCCGTACTGTCAGTGATAATTAAACTAACCATTCCACAAAGAAGATTCCTAACCTTGCCCATCTCCTCCATTCTCATTAAATTGCTTGTTAATTTCTATCAATGTCTTACAAAATATTTAGCCTACGTATTTCCTCTACAGTTTTGAAACAATTCATCTTCAACCTTCATTTGCTAATGGAAATAATTGATCCCTGTCCTCTTCTGAGAATTCTTTCATGAATTTGTGACAGTTGTGTTTCTTCTCTGGTTATTTATTTAATTTGAGGTTCAAAGAACATAATTAGTAGAATATCCTGACATGGAATATTAAGTCAATCATTGTGGAAATCTTGATTAAAAGCTCAGTCCTGAAAGGTGCTGCATGACTTCCACAATGGGAAAGGGCTCTCAGCTCTCTTTCCAGAGTCTAAAAGGATTTGAAAATGTTCTGCATGAAAAATATTTTTGCTCTATGTAGGTATTTTTCATACATCAGTCCTGCATCTGGGATATTTTTCTCAGGTTAGGCCCAAATACATGTCTAGAAAATTTTGGGATATCTCACAAAATCAGAGTAATGGGTTCAGATAGATGAAAGACGGATATAATGATTGACACCAGTAATAATGAAATAAAAATACTACTCACTTGACTTTCATTAAGCTACATAATTCTTTTGTTTATGAAGTTTTTTAAGACAAATGTTTTCATAGAAAATGTCTGGGATAATATTAATTCTGGAAAAATAATTTTCATGGCAAATTGTGTAACAAGTATTTTCATTCTTAAACAATCTTGATTTTAAGAAATTAAAGAAAATATTTTTAAAGGTAAGCAGAAATTATGTTTGGTAAATCTGAAAAATAATTTTAAATTAATACTGTATTCAATTTTTAAGAACAGTTCTGAAGAAGTTTGATCATTATACGTAGAAACTTTTAAGAGTGTATCAGAAAACAAAACCATTATTCAGTATGGCACTCCTTTTAGAAATTAAAGGTTGTCAGCTAGACCATTTCCTATTGTTGTATTCAGAATAAGGCATCACCTCTAAGATAATGTGCTCCAAAAAAGTGTGCTAAGGTTTTTTAAAAGGCATAAAAACCATAATACATATTATCCCTATGTCATACAAACAACTTCACAAAACAGTTTCCAAACTGTTGTGAGATTATTTGTGTTTTAATTCATGTTCTAGACCACTGAATTATTCTATATCACAATTTACAATGGTTACCAAGTAGTTGGAGTACAGCAACAACCCTGTCATCTATTCTTGTGCATATGCTCTCACTGTGGCAATTCATAACTGCTTATTAACATGAGCAATTCCATTCTGGAGTAAATGACCCCAGCCTACACCATGTCATAGTGTATCAGAGGGACTGTAACAGCCATGCTCATCAATTAACAGCAGAGACAAAGTTAGCATGCTGACATGACCAAAAGCAATGGTCATAATCACCGATTAAAAACACACTGTTTCTTGAAATCCATTTCAAAAAGCAGAAAGTTATGTGAGTATTTGGGTTATATATGAGTTCTGAAGGCCTTCTGGTCCAACCCCCCTCCTCGCCCCCAAAAAACCAATTTGACAGTTGTCCCTCAAAAAGGTGTGGAAAAAGATTGCAAAGCTTTGTGAAATTAATCATCCCATTGTATTTTATCCCAGCTACAAAAAAGTTGGGAAGGAATCTAAAAAATTCTTATTTTCCAATTTATTTAACTGAGACACCTAAGAATGGAGAATTTGGTGATATCACATAATAAAGACTGTATGTCTTCCCCTGAATTTTTGTCTTTTGAATCCAAATTCGTAGAATTACATAATGGTTTAGATTGGAAGGAACCATTTAGTTACAACTTCCCACCATTGTCAGGGACACCTGCCACTAGACCAGGTTACTCAGAGTTCCACCCAACCTGGCCTTGAACACCTTCAGGGATGGGACATCCTCAGCTTCTCTGGGCAACCTGTTCCAGCGCCTCACCACCCTCACAGTAAAGAATTTCTTCCTAAAATCTAATTTAAACCTACTCTCTTGCCATTAACCCTTGGCCTCCCCTATATACCTTTGTGAAAAGTCTCTCCTCCAGCTCTCTTGTAGGCCCCTTTTAGGTACTGGAAGGAAGCTCTAAGTTGTCACTTTTACAAGACAAATAAAATCTTACTGCTGATAACGTAACAGGCATTAACATAAAGATTTCCCCAAAAGACATAAGAAAACGTTTATTAGTTTAAAATATCCTCTAGGAGAGTACACACTTCCTTTGCAACTTCAGAAATGTTTCCTCATTTTCTGAACATTTCAAGTTCACTAGAATTTAATGTATCTTTCTGTTAACATACAAAGCTCAGTGCAGTACTTCTCCAGCAGCCTCCAGGATCATCCCTGTGCCATGATGGTAACCCTGTGAGAGTGATTATCAGCTTCAGCTGCAGACCATCCCAGAATGCAAATGCAGAATCATATTTACCCATCATATTTCCCTTTCCCCTATGCCCCTACCAAGCTTGTCTGCGTAAACCTGTTTCAACTGCAGCCAACAGTGCAAATTTCCTAATTATTTATGTAGTTAAATTATTGGAGAGATTAAAAAAAAAAAAAAAAAAAAAACAAACACAAAAAAAAAAATCTTCCACAGCACCTTTCCTTTTCTGCCTGAGTTTTTCTTCCTGGATAAAACAGTCAGTATATCTGCAGAAGCTGAAAGAAGGAAATAACACAGTGGTAAGCCAGTGCAAAGGAATTACTGACTAGAATTATTATATATGTAAGGAATCAATGAGCCTGTCGTGCACCTCAAGCTTCCCCTACATGTACAGTTTTTTCATTAGATGTTGTATTCCAAATACATCCCAGACACTGACTGAAAAACCTCGGTTTGGTCTTTAGTGGGGAGGAGTCAAGTCAGCTGGACTGATATACATCAGGTAAAAAAATGTTTCTTCCTTTTTGAGTAATCTGGGAAGTATTCAATGTATTGCAATGGCACTGTGGTATGCGTGCTTTACCACTGAGCACTTCCATTAATAACTATCAGAAAAATTTCATAAGATATAAATTATTACTAACCCCGGGCTACAGTAATTCATGAATTCCAAAGCTTTTTAATTTAATATGCATATTTTATGTATTTGAGGATGAAAAGTGCCTTTTTTAGACTGACTCTGTTTTGATTTACACCGTTAGCACCATGAGTGAGAAATGTTATTTCACACACAGAGGGAGGGAAATCATCACTGCATAATGTAAATATTGTATATATTGATGCACAGAAAATAGATTGTTTCTTTTCACATATTATTAATGCCTCTCAGTGCACAATTTTTGAGATTTGAGATAAAAGAGGAAAATTTCTAATTGAAAAAAAATGCAAGAAGCCATCATCATGGCAGCTTGAGATACAAGGTTTATACAAAATGACTGTGACTAAGTGCAAGAGGTACATAAATGCCTTTGTAATTTGACTGTATGCTATTTCCAAAATATGCCTAAAAGCAATGCCTTCATATTAGACCATGATGGTTATGATACTGATGTTGTGGAAAATGCCCCATTTAATGCACCAGATAAATTCATCAGTGGTCATTCAGACCAACACAAAATAATTCGGCTATAATTACTCTTTGTGAGAAATAGAGCTTTCTGCTATGAGAAAAATTCTACTCCAAGCCAGTATTTAATAAGTATTTTTTAAGTATTTATAAGCAATTTTTAAAACATCTGAAGAATTTACAGGGTTTTATTTAAATCAGTACAAAAACCTACACTTCTACAATAAATATCAGACAAGTTCTAAACCAAAGACATGAAAAAGATTAGGAGTTTTTGTCAAGACAGGATGTAAATTGATATTTCATTTTAATGTTTCAGTTTAAATTGCAAAGTTTGCAAAGTTTTTACTCCATCTTTCTTTCTCTATATAATAACATTTTCTGATGCAGGCTTACTATCAATTTCTATGATGGTAAGAACTAAATGTAGTTTGGGGATCTTTCCTGATGAACAGGTTTGTACTGCCCCACACCAGTCAGAGGCCAGGGAACAAGCTGCAGCTGCCAACCTACAATGCTTGGCAGGTTTAGCTTCAGTCAGAAGTCAAAATTATCCAGCTATGAAGCCAAATGAAACAGAGGTTGTGAGTGGATCTTGTAACTGCCAGTTCAGAACACAAGTGAAAGAATGGTGTCTATGGACTGCAGTGCTGGGAGGCACACATTGTTTAGTCCTCAACCACCGCAATAACAACAGCAATTTTTACTAAAAGTTGGGGAAAACCACTTGGGACAGTCACCTCTTGCCTGTCAAGAGCAACAAAAAGAGTGAGCAGCATCAACAGGAACCATCCAAGTACAGAATATAAACACCCGTAGGGAGAATACATTCTCATCTTCCTCATTACAGAATTTGTTCCAGCATATCTTCCAGCCAGCTCCACTGGTCAGATAGCAAGGAACCAAATGAGAAAATCTACCTCTTCATCAGAAAAAAAGTGTTTCTTTTTACTGTTGTCAGAGAGACAATCACAGCAGGTTCAAGTAAGCTCTTGGTTGATCAGGCAGAAATGACCATGGCACCTTGAACTGTCAGCAATTCTTATCTGAAAGGCACATATGTAAGTGACCACTTTCACCGTAATAATGCTTTACAAGGAGGCAGAGAGCCTAAGGGTAGGATTCTCTTAAGTAGCTGTAACTTTGTGATTCTCACTGTCAGATGGACATTGTTTTAGCCCATATACCTATGGGCTACACAAGCTCCTGGATAAGTCTTACTATCTGAATGTCACAACAGAAAGGCAGCAGAAACCAGAGATGAAAATAGATCTTTTTACTGAAAGAGACTGCACAGCACAGATTTACTAGATAATACTGTTTCTTTTGTTAAGTCTTTATTCACACATATTTCTTCTCTATTATTAGGTTTCCTTTGCTTAGTTCTATCAAGAATTAAGATTTTCTTGAGGAAAATACACCAGCTTTAAAAATATTTGTATGTGAATACCAGAGATAAAATGTAGAAAACTATGTCTTAAACATGCATTTGTATATGCACAGGAACACTGTGGCCATCTCTGGTCAGTGAAGAAGAGAAAAAAAGAGACATGATCTTTGTTCATTAACATGCACGACAGCCACAGGATGGCTTGGGAATTTAGGGTACAGGTACTAACAGAAATATTTTCATGATTAAAAGTTCAGTAGAAGAAATGTGTGCTTATGGGGCAGGCAGTCTTTGCCAACCCAAAGGTCTGAATCACAGATATCAGGATCTCTTACTTCTTGTTTTCAAAGGTTTTTAGTTTGATTAATAAATTAGAGCACACCTAGAGGTCTCTGGCAGTCATGAGCCTCCAGAGCTGTAAGTATAAACTGTTCCTTTTTGAGTTAAACAGGTAAGAACTAGTTATACAAGTTATATCTACACTTGAAAATAAAGCACATCTGGTACCATTCCTTGGCCTGGGATAGTGCATGGTCTGAGCCAGTTATCATCACCGAATTTACAACCTTGTCACAAATTACCATAGCTGAGCAGTTACAATTTGAATTTCCCCTTCAATGCAAACTGCCAAATGGGAACAGTCCTGCATCTGTGCTGTTTCTCACATGCGGGAACAGGTACTGATTGGCATGATCTGAAACCACGGTCAGTGACTCCTCTACTAACTGATCAAACTCAACTTTCCAAGTACATTCCCTTACACTATTGAAGCTACTGATTCAGATATAATCAAAGAGAGGGACATATATCACTTGATCAGTGATTGCAATGATCTCATTTCCCACTGGGCTAAGCTGAGATATTTCTTTTCCTCAGCCTTCTGTACTGACTTCTTCCCTGCAGTTATGATCCGGTTATTAAAATTGTTAGAAAGGCCTCTACCTAAATGAAGGTGTAAATGAGACCAAATGCCAAAGTCAATAGTATGTTTTATTTAATTGTAAAGTGAAACAGAGAAAAGGAAATAGAAAGAAATAGGAAAAATGAGGGGTGGGGGGATAGAAGAAAGAAAATGATAGAGAGAGTAAAATAGGAAAGTATCACCACTCCGTGTAACCTGGTGGTGTCCTGACAGTCTGGTTCTTCTGGTCTTTTTGGTGGTGAGGGTTTCCCAAAAAACATAGAGTAACAGATTAATATATGTTCAGGAGACACCCGGCACCGCCCCTGGGCAGGGTGGGTGGTGGTGGAAACTCTGCAGTCTCTTATAGCAGATTTGTTGCCTCACTTGGATCATGTGCAGCCTTCTCCTGGTGGAAGGCCTCAGGAATGAATTAGAGGGGGGGTTTGGGGGTCTTTGGTGGTTTATGACCCCTTCTCAACTGCACCTCACATGAATGTTCCGTGTGTACATGGTCGTCGGGGGGTGGGGGGAATGGGGGCGGGAGGAGGGAGGGAATTACTCCTTTGGTTTGGTATGGAGAGATTTCACTATCGCATACCCAAAATCCTTCATTCCTGAGCCTCGTTTACTTCCCTGCAGACTTGAGATGATTAGACAATAGTCTTATCTCAAGTCCCCAGTCACAGTCTAAATTCCAGTTGGGAGGCATTGGGAGGAGAGGGGTGCTTCAGTGGTCACAGACAAGCTGTTACTTCCTTGCAATTTGACAAAAAGTCTTTCTATGATTTTGACAGTGTTGAGGACATTATTGACATTTCAGTCCATCACACCTGCCCACTTTTAGAATGTGCAAGGGAGGTCACCAAGACACCACAGATCTCATGTACAAGAAATTGCCCTGCAGCATCTTCTTTGGGTTTTGTGTCCTGGCCTTCTAACCCCCTTTTTTCCTCTCCTCCTCCTGTTGGTAGAAAATAAAAAAGAACAGTCAAAAGACAGTCTGCTAGAGCAACATCATCTTCAACCAGAGCTGCACAACACCAACACACGGCACTGAGTGCACTGCTGGGCAAGCTAGAGATGGGAAAAGGAGTACAGGCTGAGCAAGGTAATCTGGGAATCCCAGAGACATATCTTACATGTGGGTTGAGCTCCCACTTCTTCCAGTTCTCCCTCAGCACCCAAGAAGATCTCTGTATAATGCCAAAAAAATTTCCTCTCTTCAGTCATCAGATGTAACAAGGATTTTCTTTTTCCTCTGTGCAAGGCTGTATTTTCATAACAGATATTTGCCATGATTTATTACCTCTGTGAGAGCAATTAAAGTACCTTTTCTTACAGAAATATGCATGCATTTCTTGTAAAGTGAGCTTTTGTTTATGGCTACTGTTTTTAAGCTCTCCAGTCACAAACAGACTATTTTGATAATTTCTTTTACTCTGTTTAACTATGGATTATAATAGCTTTAGTTATCACATACAGTCATCAGAAAGAAAAAGCAAAAATGTAGCATTATCTGTCAAATCTTGGCAAAATAAAATTATTGACTGCAAAAGAACTTCCAGTAATTTCATTCTTTATCTCAATAATGCCAAACGTATCATTCCAATGTTCTACATCCTGCTAAAATAACAATGGATGATATAACCCATAAAGTGGGAAAAGAAACATTACCAGTTAGATAATATTAATTCAGACATAAGCATGCATAAAAATGTCCTGGTATTCTGCAGTTTCTCAAATCATTAGCTTTCTGGAATAAGGACTGTGCCTTTGCTGTGTTCATCACACAGCATAATGGCACACTGGCGGTGGTGGAGGCCTTCAGGCGCTCCCAAAATGTAAATAAAATCACAATTAAAATGATGATGGTGATGCCTTTCACTTTTTGAGTAAATAGCTAACATAAGCTCTAGTCATTACCTAACAAAGATAACAACATTTCATTTGATGTAACATTATGTTTGATCAGTGCCCAAGATCTGGGTTTTTTCAGGTGGTAAAAAAGAAAATCTTTATTGCTTAAACAATATCAAATATCACAAATGCAGCATAATCATAAATTACAAGAGGAAGGGAGGTAAGGATAGCTCCTTGAATTAATAAAAAAAATAAGGTATATACTTTCAAAGGTATCTAGTGCCTCAATAATCTTCAGAATTTTAGGATTAAACTGAAAGTCTTGTGACTCTGCTGTCAGCTGTGGTGACTACTTTTTCTGAAATTACCAGGGTTTGTTCAGTACAGTTCAAAAACCCTGGTTCAAATAATGCTCCTGCTAGACTATTTTAGTGCAAAGTAAGAGCTGGAAGGAGTAGAGCTAGAATTCCCTGGATCTTGGCATCAATACTGTAATGAGGGGAAAGGCACCAACCATGGAATGGTTTGGGTTGGAAGGTGCCTTAAAATGCCATAGTTCAATGTTCCTGCAATGTGCAGTGACAAATCAGGTGGATCAGAGCCTGACCTGGAATGTTTCCAGTGATGGAGCATCGAATACCTCTATGGGCAACTTGTGCCACTGTTTCATAACCCTCATGTAAAAACTCCTTCCTCACGTCCAATCTGAATCAACTGTCTTTCAATTTAAACTACTACCCCTTGTGCTGTTGCAAAAGACCCTGTTTAAAAAATCTGTCTCCATTTTTCTTACAGGTCCACTTTAGGTACTGGAAGGGTGCTGTAAGGTCTCCCCAGAGCCTCCTCTTCTCCACTCTGAATAACCCCTACTCTCTGCTTTTCCTCATAGGAGAGCTGTTCCAGCCCCGTGATCATCTTTGTGGCAGTACAAAGAGAGGACAACCACTACTAGTGTCAACAAGAACCTAGACAAGCTTACTGCAGGTTGAAGTTCTATCCACAAAGCAGTTAGTGCAATGAGGCCACACTGCTTTATACCATGGCACTGTACAAGAGAAAAATACTTCTTGAAAGCACTACACCTTCCAAGCCCTGGGCTGCAGTGCAGGTGTGTCTCATAATCAACTGGCTTTTCAGTGGAATTATACAAAACCTGAGGCAGAAACTTATTATACAACAAAGAACCTATATCAAAGACAAACTTTGATGGAGGAATGAATTTGCTGACATATAACAAAAGAATAAAGTCCAACTGAAACTTTCCCAGCATGGGATTTGCAACATCTCTTTCTGTTGTCAAATAAATTTAAGATCATGCTGCATTCTTTCTCTCAGTATTAGAGTCTCTCCGGGAATTTTTTGTTGTGAACACTAAAATTTGTAGGAATTTAGTGTCTTTGAACCATACTATCCAATTTGCTTGATATTAGCCACTGACTAGGGAAGCAGAGGTAGAGGGAAAGCTGTGGAGACAGTACAATCTCATACACTTTGTTTCCACAGAAAATGAGGCTAACAGTCATAATCCTTATGAAGTTGCTTTTTTTTTGAGTGTAGATAATTGCATTTTCCTGGTTTATATATTTCCATCATTATTGCTTAATGCAAATCACTCTCTATCTACCCAGCATGATTTATTGCCAGGATGTTTAAAAGGGAAGAGTAAAAGCTGAGTTGCTGTGCAATGGATAAAATATATTTCAAATAATTTTAAGTATATTGATTTTTGCCTTTGAAATTGAAAAACATAATTTAGGAGGGCATGTCTATTAATTTAAATTTGAAAATAAGAAATATATCTCATGATTTCCTACGCTTATAAACTAAATTATAACCATGAATTTTTGAGATGTATTGTTTTACATGACGAATTCTTCACCAGCCATCTATTTAGGAAACCTTATGTAAGGCTCCTAACTAAGACTAACATACAGATTTAATAAGGTATTAAACTTTACAGGGCAAAAACACTAAAAAATTACAAGACAGTTATAATCTGGCATTACTTTTCTGTAACACAGTTAACCACATAACGTCTGTCTTGGCAGCCTAGTTAACAATTTCCATTCATTTCATCAAACATAATAAAACTAAACATGTGAAAATAGTCTAATTAAAAAGCTTATGCTTTATTTAAGCTGGAAGGTTCTTAGGTTTCAGAATAGATTGATTTCCCACAAGCTCACAGAATTGAAGGAAAAGAAAACAGTCATTTAAATTACCTAAAGGTCATTACTTTTGAAGGTAGATTAACATAAATTAAAAATAATAATATTAAGATAAAAGATAAAGAGTTCCCTTTTCCTCAAATCGTACACCTTTCAAAAGCAAATGGGGTGAAACCCAAACTTAAACATATAACTACTCACAGTAATAATGCTGGCCAAAAAGTGCAATGAAGATGTATCTACATCTAGCCAAATTAGCTAAAAATAAAGTCAAACACAGCAAAGTCTCTTCTGCATTCTTGCTAAGAGAATGATGTAAAAGAGCTTTAAACCAAGGGTCTTTTTTGTTTATGCAGAGTAATGAACAATGGTAGATCAGGTATTAAATTAATTTAGCCAAATACTCTTATTCTCAGCAGTACTTCCTACTACTGCTTCTTTCACAACAGAAAGTTGTGTATTTGTGATATTTCAACACTTACTTTCCTTATCTAATTTCAGTGCTAATATCTCATGTTCCTTGAAATATATTTAGCATTGATGACTCAGAAGTCTGAATTTACTTTTATAGATATGAATGAGCCAGCAGGATTTCAAACTCATTGATACTACTATACACATTCAGTGCAGTGCAGATAAGGCAAAACATAATTTCTCAAACATTGGATCGAAAATTGGCAGTCAGTTGGTTACCCTCACACTTGAAGATTTTCCAGAACAAAAAAATTGTTCAAGATTCTGAGTGGCTTGGTGGTTGTTGGGGTTTTGTTTTCTTTTTCTTCAGCAGGATTTTGGTCCACCCTAATCTATACTGTTTGTTTTGCTTATGACTGAGCTAGATATCTTATAAGTGTTCAATGATATATCTGTCTCTAATCTCAAACTGACAGAATTGTCAGCCACCAAGTATTCTATATTTGAACTGAATTACAACAAAATACACATCCCTGAGCAAGATCTCTTGTATGTTCCTCTTCACTGGTTTTACCATTCTTCATATTATTTGACCATTTATTGAAGTCAGTGTAATAAATGAAAATATCTCTGATTTCCCTAATTTTTCCTGTGTACCAGTAGATTCTTTTCAATTTAACTAGGTAATTTGGGACTTATATGCTTATTTTCTCCCTTCACTAATTTAATCTTATTAGAATGTGACCTTCTTGATGTCTCTAAGGCATACATCCATTTATCACTTTTACTGTGAAGAAAGTTCCAGCTTTTTATCCCTGCCTTTTGTCTCCAAGTTCACATGAAATTGCTGTCCAACATGTCAGTGGTAAACTATGAAATGAGAAACTCTTTCACTGATTTTTGTGACAATAAAGAGGACAATTACCTCTAATCTAGTCTGTCAAGTTTTTGCTTCAAAATATCTCTGGCCCCTTAGGATTGATAGTTTTCTATTAATGCTTTCAATCAATCAGGCACATATCTTTCATTCTTAGTCTCTACAATGCATTGGACTTTAACAAGGGAACTGCAAGTTCAGTTCTAACCCATTCTTAACTTCAATAATAATCATATGCCAGCATTTCAAATACAATTAATATAATGGGGGAAGATGAGACTATATTAATAACCTTTGCCTTAACTGCAGTCCAAAGATTCAGATTAAAGAGTGTAAACATAAAGAAAGCATAGCAGTAAGGACCCTCAAAAGCACTTATATTCCTCAAATACAAAAAGAATTTTTGCTAATATTTACTTCTAAAGAATGACCTATAGTTGTAACACTGAAATAGAGAACACGGGTAGTTCTGAGAATGAAGAATGCTCACTACAGTTGAGGTCACTATCTTTCTCTACTTGAGTACATGCACGAGGAATAATTTCCTATAATATTGGATACAAAATAAAATGCAAAGTAATTACCTATTGTTACTGATTTGATCTTTGAATTAAGTTGTGATGATAGGAAAGAGGTTCCTGATCCTAAACTAAATTTACCCTACAGGAAGAGTCCAGGAAAAGTAATGAGTTTACACCTATTCACTTCAAAGTTAATGCTGGGGTTAGACTTAGACACACTGTGGTTGAAAATACAAATTTGTGAACTCTAATGAGACAAAATCTAAAATGCCCTGTAATTAGAAAGATTAACAAGATTCAGGACACCACATAGACAAGTCAATTTAATTCTATTCTTAGAAATACTCTTTCATCTTCCTGACAACTGATCAATCATAGCAACCAGGGCCAGACCAAGGCCATTCTTAATTAAAAATCTATAGAAAAAAAATCTTGAAATCCTGCAACACTAAAAAAATGGGAAAAATACATGCCATCCCCAAGACACTGAATAATCCTGTACATAGAAACTGCTAGAATTCATGGAAACAAGACATTTTTTAGTAATTAAAACAGTATTAAAACAAACCAAAAAAAGTCAGGAAAGCAAATTCTGCAATAAAGAACACAATACTCTGCCTTACAATATCTTTAGCAGTCATATATGTTACTTGCAGCAGTCTATCTTACTTTCTTTCCAAGCAACAGTGCCTTAATTGCAACACATTGCTAGATACTATAATCAACTGCCACTAAGATGGTAAATCAGCAAACAATGTGATCACTCCTTGCTGTTCTGGCTCCATGCAGTCTTCATATTTAGTGTCATGAAGAGACAGACTCACAGATTAAGTGGTTTAGCTTTATTGTCAGTGTTGACTCTCTCTAGAAGAGCTATCTTTTACATAATCTTTCACACACACTCTATTCCCCCTGCTCAAAAAAAAAAATAAAATAAAATTCTTAAGCTATGGCATCAATAGCTGCAATATATACTGGGAGAAAACCTACATGGACTTCAACATTTTGAGAAATCTACTTGCCTCACCATAAGAATTTTTCTTCATTAAAGTTGTTTGTGGTACAGACACTTCTAGAGTGTGCCCTACTTCCTCCTAAATGAATTCCTGTAGAATGAAGCCTTCATCCTAAAACAAAACACAAAAAAGTTTAGAGAACTGTGAGCTAAAGCATGCCTAGTGGACTACGAAGGAAACCTGCAATTACTTTATTTCTACTACCTTAGATGGAGAGGTTTAGGACTAGATAAGAGGAAACTTTAGTGCCTGGTAAAGCCTGGAGAAGGCAATTCTGGGAGGTATTGAAAATCACAGTGCAGTCATTGGTCACAGCCAGCACAGCTTCATGAGAGAAAAGTCCTGCTTATCAAACCTCATTTCCTTTTATGACAAGGTAGCCCACCTAGTTGATCAATTGAAGCTAGTTGATGTCATCATTTTGGATTTCGTTAAAGCTTTTGATACTGTTTCTCACAGGATCCTTCTGGACAAACTGTCCAGCACACAGCTGGATAAACACATCATGTGGTGGGTGAGCAATTGGCTCATGGGTCAAGCACAGAGGCTAGCAGTGAATGGGGGAACATCAGACTGGAGACCTGTCACTAGTGGGGTTCCACAGGGCCCTATCTTAGGCCCTGTGCTTTTCAACATCTTCATAATTACTTGGACACAGGACTGGAAGGGATACTGAGCAAGTTTGCAGATGGCACAAAACTGGGATGAGCTGTTGACTCGCTTGAAGGCAGGGAGGCCCTGCAGATAGACCTTGACTAATTGGAGGACTGGGCAATCCTCAATCATAGGAAGTTCAATAAGGTGAATTGAAGGATTCTGCACCTGGGATGGGACAATCCTGGATGTATGGACAGACTGGGGAATGAGAGGCTGGAAAGGGGTTCCCAGGAAAGGGGCCTGGGGATCCTGGTCAATGGCAAGCTGAATATGAGTCAGCAGTGCCCTGGCAGCCAGGAGGGCCAACCATGTCCTTGGGGGCATCAGGTAAAGCATGGCCAGCCGGTCGAGGGAGGGGATTGTCACGCTCTGCTCTGCTCTGGTGCAGCCTCACCTTGAATATTGTGTGCAGTTTTGGGCACCTCAATAGAAGAAAGATATTAAGTTATTAGAGAGTGTCCAAAGTCGGGCAACAGAAATGGTGAAGAGCCTTGAGGGGAAGCCATATGAGGAGTGGCTGAGGTCACTTGGTCATTTCAGCCTGGAGAAGAAGAAACTGGGGGGAGATCTCATTGCAGTCTACAACTTCCTCGAGAGGCAAACAGGTGGAGCAGGCACTGATCTGTTCTCTGTAGTGACCAGTGACAGGACCCAAGGGAATGTCTTGAAGTTGTGTCAGAGGAGGTTTAGGTTGGATATCAGGAAAAGGTTTTTCACTTAGAGGGTGGTTGTGCACTGGAACAGGCTCTTCAGGGAAGTGGTCACAGCCCTAAGCCTGACAGAGTTCAAGAAGCATTTGGATGCAACTCTCTGGCGCATGGTGTGACTGTTGGGAATGGTTCTGTGCAGGGCTAAGGTTTGGACTCGATGATCCTTGAGGTCTCTTCCAACTCAGCATATTATTTGATTCCATGAATCCCAGTATAGCTGTCACCAGAATGCTCACTCTCCAGTAGCCTACTCAAATCAGAATCCCTATTGCTAATATTTCTGCCTTCTCACTAGCAAAAGAAACTCATTTACCACTAGAATTTCTGTTAGAAGGCAGTTCCATTTCATCCCCATGGGAGAGCTTTCAAACACTGATAACCTCAGGCACACACTAGATTTGGATTTCATTTATCTGCATATTCATGAGTATGAACAGAAACAGACTCACCTCTTGCAAAATTAAGGTTCTTCTTGCATTAAGAAGGTTCTTTGAAGAGGAATGACTTCAGCTGGATTCAAGTTGTGCACACACACAGAAAGCTCCTTATGCCCTTCTGCTGCTTTTCCTTTTAAGACCTATCTGCTTTCAAAAATTCATGGTTTTTACTATAGTCAAGGTCATTTTAAAGGTCTTCCTGTGTATTTATTATAGCATAAAGTATATTTTTCAAAGCCAACGTGTCATTTCCCTCAGCACTCTGTCCTGCTGTGTTCTCTTCCCAGAATCTTCTTTCATTCAGTAAACATGAAGCAGTTAGCAGAACATTCCTTGTTACAAGCATTAGCAAGAACAGGCCCAGGGAGTTCAAAAAAGAAAAAGAGAAGAAAAACAAACCAAACCAAACCAAAAATACCAGAGTTAAGTGCTTTGATTTAACTAATTTCTGAAACATTCAAATCTATCAGAAGAATCAATTTATAGTTCTTCATTACTTTGTGTCAACAGTTTAAGTATTTCATTCTGAAGAAGTAACCAAAGCAACGAGTATAATGGCAGCAAGGCACCTGTACTCCATGTACTACATGGTGTCTCCAGCGTATGGGAGCTGCCATCTTTTCCAAGGTTCAATCTCTTCTAACATTCTATTCTGTAAATCACATCCTTAAAAGGCAATCTGCACACTGACATATTCTCTTAAAAACAGTGGGAAAAAAATCCATCCTCTGTAGAAAAAGACAAGTCTGGAGATTTTGTCTGAATCTGTGCAAATTTGCCATTCTTATTACCCTAGTTTGGCAAAGATTTTACATGAGTTATAGAGCACACAGAGTCAAACACCCCAGCATCATTCTGGGTATTAGATGTAACTTCATTTAAGTATAAAAGAGATTGATAAAATCAGAAATTTAGCAGAACTTTCCTATTTTAATAGAAGCTTTCTGATATTTCTAATTGTATAATGATGTCAACCCAATAAGGAAACAGAAAATCTACACTTCTGAAGACACGTTAGGATCCTTCAGCATAAGTTTTACTTATTTTTTTGAAAGGGACCAGAACAAGAGAGTACTCCATGCACTAATATTGTAAACTATTACCTCTTCTGGCATAATCCTCTACCTACCAATGTCCTTCCCTCATTTGTGTGCAGTAGCCAACACAAGTTTCCCAAGAAGGCACCAATATCTTCATCATATCCCTTCAAGCCCATGGTTTCTGTCACAGGAATAATAGACAACCGGGTTATCACAGCTCAAAACATGATATTGTGACATAAAACTGCTACTGTTTTTATCTTCAAAACAGTATAAATTATCTCAGCTCCCACATCTATTTAAACCCGATACATGAGAAATTAATGAGACTTACTGACAAAGCTTTAGCAAATTCTTTAAAGTGTACTTTATGAAAATAGAAACAACCTTCTTTGAGTGCCAGGGAAACACCACCATTAATACCTATGTCCAAAGAAGAAAATTAATCATATTCACTATCTCAACTCCTACTGTGATCCAGGATGATACTACACAGAAGCAACTGTAACTGTGAGCGATCATGTCTTTGAATGGAACGTGTCAGTACTTGGCTGAAAGGGAATAAAATGAAGAGAGCTTCTTTTCTGCCTTTCTTCCTTTTTTTGCTTATCCAGCTTGAGCTTTCACACATAAGTCAGACAAGAGACAAGCATTGAAAAGAGCAAACATTAAGTGTAAAAGCTTTTCCCACAATGATTTTTTGTCATTTGCTGAATTATGTAAAATGAGGATTTACTATGACAGGAAGTAGGACTTTAAAGTTGGCTACAGTAATTTCTACAGAAAAAAAGGAACACTCTCAAACAAGCCTTAAATTATTTCTGCAACATAACTCGGAGTTGAAATGATAATGTACACTACTTTGTTTTATGGGACACTTACCTTTATTTCCATAGCAATTGTAAGGGAAATGTTACATTTTTTGACTTCAAATATAGGGTGACTGACAGCTGGGAAACTTACCACTGTCACTTCCCTTTGACATACACTACTGCAATGTGGTAATAAACATGATAATAAGTTTGGTAATCTTCTTTTTTAAAAATAGAGAAACATAGGAATGTTTATATTTGGATTGCTTAGAATTTAGACATCATAATCTAGAGTTATGAATCTTATGGATAAAAGGAGTACCCAAAATATTCTTAATCCATTCACCTGCATACCACAGACCTTGAATGTTCTACCTTATTTTCTTTGTGTTGAATTCAGAAAAGCAGAGAAAAGAAATTCTATTTGTGAGAAAACTGATTGGTTTTCTGAAACTGAAACTGAAAAAACTGAAACTGAAACTGAAACAAGCTGATTCCTGTGTTTATTTCATATATATAGATATACAGATATATATACACAAACATAAAAATTACATATAACATTACAACATGCTACTGCCTTCAGTGACTTGCATTGGCTAAACCTCTTGTTATCCGCATTTCATTCTGTATTAAAATATGACTACTGAATCATTGTTTTAAACAAAGCTGTACTGTACTCAGCGTATTAATTGTGTCCATTTTTTTCAGGTTTCCTCTTTTACATCCCACAACATTGCTTAGAAATACAATATAAAATCATCTTCTCAGACTCAACATCAAGGATCATCGGTCAGAGAAAGTTCTAACTTCAAATTCCATTTTGAAAATTACAGGATTTGTTCTAACAGATTATTTATTTTAGAAAGATTGCTTTCTGAAATTCTTCTACCAAGATGCTAGCTATCACTGCACTGAGGGAAAAATGACTACTTGGACCAGAGGGATTTGCTAATATGCACTTCAATCTTGGTGAAAATGTATACTATAAACATTTCTTATGAAATGTCAGCCATGCATGCCAAAGGCTAATTTTGGTTTTGTTTTTTTTTTTTTGTGATTTGTGGACGATGTTTGCATGATTTTGTATTTAATCTATAGTGTAGGTTGTCAAATAGAAGCTGTAACTCAGAATTAGCACTCTGAAGAGCTGAGATGCATTGGAAAACCCAAGAAATCAGTATAAGGTGCCACTCTCATGCAAGCTGAAGTTTACATTTCAAAATGAGCTCCACTAAATGTTGGAGGAGGGCTGTGCTGTGACCTGCTCCTATAGTCAGGGACAGGTCTCCCTCCCTGGAGAGGTGCTGGCAGCCCCCTGCATGGCCAACCCCCCAGGGTCAGCTGTCTTAGCCAGTCCCCTGTTGTCCCTGCTTTGCCACTGCCCCCTCTCCCTTGGGGTTCATATTACCTTACCAATCCCAGGTCCAGATGTCCCCTTCTCCCAGGTTCCCCTTCTCCAGCCCCTTATAGACCCACCATGTTGTAGCAATAAACATATCAGCTTTGACCTTCAACCTGCATGTAATGTCTGTGCTCTCTCTTGTGGATTTTACACGTGGACCTACAACTCAGGACAAAGAACCCTCCGCTGGTCTGGACCTTTTCCTTTTCGCATACCGGGATAACTAAATCCAGCAAAACTTAATTTTATATCTTGTAATAATGGTATCTCTTAACATATACCGAGACTCTGTTTGGCTTAATTCTCAAATATTTATTACTTAGAGACCAAAGTCTTACTTGTCTTAAAAATATGGGTCTTCTGTAAATATTACAACATCCCTGACTCTGGGGGTAGGAAGAAGTCAGAATTATATGGTCTTTAAGGTCTCTTCCAACCAAGTCTGTCTGCTGTTCATATGAATACCATACAAAAAAACTATTTCTGATCAAGTTTATAAATTAACTTTAGTAGCATGCATGGACCTTGATCAATTTTAAGAGCTTTCTCCAACCTCAGTGATTTACATTATGTTGAACCCAGATCAGGACCAATACTTTTAATTTAAAAAGGTGAAATTCTTGTATTTTCTGCGAGACTATATCTTATTTAGGATTCTTCAAATTTCATTTCATATAGTCTGGCTTGAAACATATTGAATATTTTCTAAAAATACTCTCTGTTTTTGTAAAGGTCATCAAAGCACAACAAATAATAAGTATGTAATCTCTGGTATGTGAATGTTATTGCTTTATTCTACGTAATTTAATCATCAAACTTATTCATCTCATGAGACAGTAATTTTCCTTCAAGTGCAATTATATTTCACAGTAAGCGTGCTGATTAGGCAGAAACAGAAATAATTCACCAGAAAATTACAAAAAGAATTAATCATCACCAACATGTGAAGTAAAAAAATATGATATTCAGCAGCCAATAAATAATTAAATCTCTTCTTTCCAATTTAATAGGAAGTATGTACATATGTGCCGATAAAGAATAAAGATCATATAACCACCCATTCAGGGTTTACATTTTGAACTGTGCAGGAAAGATAATTTATTGCTTGTTTCTTTACAAAACACTACTTTAATAAATTAGGTAGAAGACAGACCCTTGTGGTGTAAATATGTATTTTATTATAAATTGTGTCTCAGTCTGCAACACTAAAATCCTAAAATAGAAAAATTAAAAGACAGTATTAAAATATAAATTACTATTCTTACACCTTATGTGACATTTTCATAGCATACCAAAGTCCCAGACAATTCTTTAGAAAATGACAACGTAATCTTGTACATGTCTATTAGTTTCTGTTAGGCTACTCAAGAAGAGGCATATTAAACAGGCACAAAAATCTTTGCAGGACTCAAGCCTAAGACTCTGTCCCTTCAAGTCATTATGTCACCTAGAAGTAGAAATTGCTTTGCTTATGGCAGTTTCTATATTAAAGAAGTCCAGCAGTACATTCAAACTTCCTATTAGAGAGAGTAAACAAAAAACATCTCTACAACACACTGAAGAACTAATTCAGATTACAGACTAAAATGCCAGATTCCTAGCAGTTTGTGTCTCAGAACAAGATTCATCTCAACATACACAGACTGAGATGTCAGGTTCCCTGAGGTTCCTCACAGCCTTGATTCAGTTGTTCTAGACTCAGATAATCGGCAGACACAATATAGAAGTAAGGACAATAATATATATTCTTGCAAATGGTCACTAACACTTATGGAAATCCTGAACATACACGTGTTGCTGTACTGAGGGACTCCAGAGGAGATGACAGGAATGAGGACAGCGTGGCGACAATAGAACTCCCCATCACAGGTTGCCAATACTTGAATATAAATAAATGTACAAAGCAACTATGTCAAGTAGCTAAAAATACTATGGAGAAGTACAGAAAAATTATAGAAATACCACCTCAGAAATAGTAATGGCTTTTTGACAAATATACACAATATTTTTCATTGAATTCTGGAGATGGCTTAAAGCAGAACTCCATGAGTAATATATATAACAAGCCTGAAAGCACATCCTAGACGTGGAAAAAGATGTTTATCAATAGCAGTGAACGTGTATCTTATACATATTTTCCTCATATGTATAACCTTTTTCCGTGAGATTTATCTATTAACCATTTAGATATGTATCATGTGTCTCCATTTCCTCATAAATAGTTATTGGCTTATATCTTCCTTGGCAAAGAAGTTCTTGAAAACCCTGAAAGTAATGAAAATAGCAATTCTCAAGGAAGAGTAAAGTAGTATAGACTCATCTGACACTTAGATAATATAGCTAAAATTAATCCCAATATTGGAAAAATCACACAGAAGCATCCAGGTTCTACTATACACAAAGGAGAGAGATGGAATTTTCCCGGATTGAAATAAATCTCATGAGAGATTTATAATCTTATGTCTTTTACTAAGATGTTCATAATAGAAATATGGTTTCTGCTATGAAAATAAGAGAAATATCATTAAAAAAAAAGTACATTTTATGGATGATATTAAACCTGTTGCTGGTGACCTTTGTGTTTGAAAAAGAAAACAAAAAACATGTGAAGGACCTTGACATTGGAAAAAGAAACACTGGGTCTGAGTCTGATTTCATTAACAAGTCCTGTAGAGAAAGTCAATATTTTGAGCAAGATTAAAACTTCATGAATTATGTCTAATAAAAAGTTGCATAATTCCTTAATGATAGATTTGAAAATGTTTATCAGTCTTGGATTCCCAGCCTTCTGTTAATTTCTCTGCATAACAAAACCTCTTATAAAAGACTAAAAGCATTTCTTCTGCATCCATTTCACCATAACAAATGTGTATTCCTGTTATTAATCTGCCTTACACCATCTAGAAAGAAGTGACAAGAAAAGTAGAAGTACAATACATTTCAGGCATGTAATAAGAAGGAAGAAGAAAAAGGATAATACAATTTACTTCAAATATGTTTTCCTGCAGCATGGAAGTGGCTATAAAATTAAGCAGGGTTTAAATAACATCAGAACTAACTCAAACTTTCAAACTACAAAAAAATCAACTGAAATGTCAATGTAATCAGTTCTTTCGTGAGCTTCACTGATCACATAGTTATTTTTTCAATATGTGTTGCATCCCAGTACCTGATTTACTTGAATAATTATAAAAAATTAGGAAGATAGCCTATATTAAATCTGAAAGGGCATTCATAAAAAATTGTATTTTTCACTGTGATATATATGAGATATCTTTCCCCGTTTGCAAAATCATATAATAGCGTGACTTTTAGTTATTTTTTAATACTAAAAGAGCTCCAGTGTAACTAATTTGAATCAGCAAAATATTCTATATCACTATTAACTTACTTCATTGGTGAAATCAGTATAAACTGTATCTAAAGGAAAACCCATTACAGTTCTGTCAGTATAAGCCTTGCTATGGTTAGGGGTGCATCTAATAAAAATAATCTGACCAAGAGACACATCAAAAACCCTTTTCATAACAGAAAACATAAACTTGTTCAGAGCTGTTAATTTTAAAACCCTCAACACTATTCTTTTAATTATTAAGCTGGTAAATGTGATCCTAAAGCTGAATATTGGATACATTTTCAAAAATACACATCTGCAAATGTAAAGCAGAAAAAAATGGGAGCTGTTGGCCTGTCTGCACTTACCATTATTGCATAAAAAAATAACAGGTGGGAGCACTCATATACAAAATTCCCAATGTATCTTAATTTTAACAGATTTGAGGGAAATCTATGCATACTCCATGTATCAGTGCAGACATCACAAAAACTACTTTTATACCAGAACTTATTTTGAACATATGGTACTACACATTTCTGTATCAAAGGAACTATAAACTGAAGAAGTAGAACCCAAAACACTTCTCTTTTCCTATATCATTTAATCAGTCTGCAAGTTATACCACCCATTGTGTTACTTCCTTATAAGAAAATAATTAAAATTACAGTGCTACAACTTTGACTAATTGCATTAATATGTAACAGCCTGAACC
This sequence comes from Lophotriccus pileatus, assembly GCA_035583135.1. Classification (NCBI taxonomy): domain Eukaryota; kingdom Metazoa; phylum Chordata; class Aves; order Passeriformes; family Tyrannidae; genus Lophotriccus; species Lophotriccus pileatus. The sequence continues at coordinate 97,586,435 of JAWWES010000115.1, read as the reverse complement.
AGAGTTTCCAGTATATCTATGCTTCAAGAAGGGTATCCCAATGGTCCTGGTGAACAAGAAGCTGAACGTCAATCATCAGGGTGCACTGGTGGCAAAGGTGACCCACTGCATTCTGTCTGTACTACTAAGTGAATACCCAGCAGGTCAACAGAAGCAATTCAGTCTCTACTCAGCTCCTGTGAGATTGTATCTCAAGTACCACGTAACCTTTTGAACTTACCAATACAAGAAGGACAGGGACATACTGTAGCAAGTCCAGCATAATTATTAGGAATCTGGAGAAAATTAAATATAAGAAAAGGCTAAAAGAATTAGGTTCAGCCTTACAAAGAGAAGGCTAAGGCAAGAACTTGCTATCTGAAACTACCTTATAGGAGGTGATAGAAACAGTGATACAAAAGTGCACAGTGAAAAGAGGCAGTAGACATAAAGGCTGACACAAGGGAAACTGGGTACAAAGGAAAACATTTTTACCATGAGGGTATTCAAATGTTGGAGCAAATTGCCCAGAGAGGTTACGGAATCATCATTTTTGGAGATAGTAAAAGCCCAGCTGGGTATAGCCCTGAGCACCTGATCTAGTTAGAGATGCTTTGAGACCTGACCTCCAGAAGTCTCTTTCAACCTGAATTATTCTGATTCTGAGAATTTTGCTAATACAATAAATAAGACTTTCACAGGCTCCAGCAATAACCTGCAACTGTCCACTGCATTTTGTTGCTAGCATGTTCCTTGCTAAAACCCATGCCAGCTACCACATTCCCAGATTACATCTAGGGGTAATTTGGAACAGAGCACAAAACACCTGTCTCAAAGGGGAAAAGATATCATAGCTCAGGAGTTAGCGGGGCTCACAGAGAGCTTTAAGCTAGATTTGAAGGGGGAGGGGGGGCATAGCCAGGCTGGACAGACACAAGGTATGTGAAGAGGAAAACTATAGCAGCCACCCAAGCAGCAAACTGAGGCTTAAGAGGAAATACCTCCAGCAAGTACAAACACTCAAAGACATAACCACAGGAAAGGACTATGGGACATCCCCTACTGTAGTATTGACACAATCAAATACTTCTATAAGGTGAATGTACACCAATGCACTCATTATGGGGGACAAACAGGAAGACCTGGAGATCTGTGTGCAGTCATGGGGCTTTGATCTCAGTGCAAAACCGGAGATGATGTTGGACAGCTCACATGACTGGGATGCTATCATGAAGGACTACAAACTGTTTAGGAAAGACAGACTGGGAAAGCGTGGTAGTGGAGTTCCCCTCTGTGTGATACCCTGGGACAGATGATGAGCAAATTGAGAGTTTATGGGTTAGGATAAAAGGGCAGACTGGTAGGGGTGACACTATCGTGGGTGTTTGCTACAGGAGGAGGAAGTGAATGAAGCCTTCTATGGGCAGCTTGAAGCACCTTCAAAGTCACAGGCACTGGCTCTTAACAACCCTGACATCTGCTGAAGAAACAACAGAGCAAAGCACAAACAGCTCAAGAAGTTCCTGGAAAGACTGAGGACAACTTCCTGGCATATTCTCACAAGTAATGGTGACCTACTCAACCTCATACTAACAAACAGGGGAAGCCCTGTTGGAGATGGGTCTAACATATATGTTAGCTGTCCTACATAGTCTTACTCAATAGAGTTCCCTATTTTACCAGGTCATGTTTGCTCATTACCTGCTAAAAGTGAGATGCTATTATATATTCATTTTAATTAATAATGGAGATAGTACAACTATAAAAATAACCCACATTTGATTATTGCTCATAAATCATCAGCAGAAACTCTCATTAAGGACCTCTTCCCACCAACATTACCTAACTCATACAAGGTGAAATGAGAAAATCTGTCCCTGAGTTCAGACAGTTATTGTAAAAACAGAACTAAAGGACACTATATTTTCAAACTCACTCTAAAAACACATCACTTCTCCTAACATATTATTATCTTAGCTTCTGATTTCTTGATGTAAGTAGGAAAAGAATTTTTTGTCTGAATAATAATTTCAGTAATTTTAATTTAGTTCATATTCTTATTGAACAAGGAAAATCAAATTATTGGGAAAGTTCGTAGAGCTATAGAAAGGTTTGAATCCAAAATGACCCAATTCCTGACTGAAAAAGAGAGCAGTCAATTGAAGCTCACTCTCTCCACTAGAAAACTGTGATTTTAGTCACATTACATTTTCTCATGGTTCAGTTTTTCACATAAAATATTACCACTAAACCTACCTATTGTTCTGCATGTAACTATTCATGAGTATGACATTATGTTTATCACCATATGAAGTTTTCAAAATCTTTCTAGAGGCATTTTTGCAGGCTTTCATACTGACACATGAGTTGGGAGCTGTAAAATTCCAAATATGCCTGTACCCCCATACACAGCTCACAAAGTAAGAAAGAACTGTATCCCAAAGGCAGTACTAAGTATATGTTCATAACTATAGTCTAGGTTTACATGCTGGAAATGTGATAGCACTTTCTGTTCTATTGTTTTCTAGATGAATTTATGCTTGCATTTAAATATGCGTATATTTACCCTGAATTTACAGTACTTCTTTTAGCCTGCTGCTAAGGACATTTCTGTTCAGAAAACAGTAGCTGTTTCGTGTTTTTTTTTTTTTAATTAAAATTTTCCTGAATATCCTCAGAGACAGAGTATCCACTTCAACCTATGCCAAAAAGTGTACAGCAGTTAATCCACTGAATATTTAAATGAAATCCCATTATCAGCATTTTCAACATTAGTTTCACTTGGAATTCTACACATTGGAAATGCATAAATAAATAATATTTACTTTCACATATGCAACTGCTGCAATCACAAATTCTTTCAACTTACTCATACATTTTTTAAAGGTTTTTAAGTATTTCTATGCTATTCCTACACTTTTTCTGAGATCTACAGAAATACACAAACCGAAGTGACGATAATGTATGTCTTGATATGCTGAATCACATCTCAAATTTTTGCTATAAATATGTGTGGTTCTATCTGCATTTATGCATGCATATTCACACTTACACCATGCAAATACAGAGGGCCAAATTCTATCTTTGGATTCAAGTTTGAGAGCAAGACTCAGGTTCTACTGGAATCTAAGTAACAGGAGATAGCATAAGTGGCTTTCCCTTTTCTCATGCCAGAACTGTAATCTTGGTGAGTTCAACTTGTAGAAATACTGGTAGCATGGTGGTCTACAGGGAAAGAGACATGAAAAAGAAGACTATGATGGTGTCCAATAGTCAGCTCCCAGTCTGAGGGAGCATTATGTTTTATTTCCTTCTGCAATGGGCATTTATTTACTCATGCAGTATGAACATAATTTCAGTTAAAAGCAAACCAAACAGACTCATGACACACTCTTCCACTGCTCAGTGTCTTAGGATAATATATATATATAAGGCCTGTGTTTAAATCCATTCAAGCTAAGGAATTGTAAACATGTGTCTTGTGCTTATCAGTTCAAACCACTCACACCTGGAGTTCAGGCTTTTGTGAGATTCTCTGTTTTCCATATTCATTCTACAGGAAGCTTAAGTGATGTCGCCGAGACTACAAAAGTGACTGAATAACATCATGCTTTAAAAGTACATGCTGTGATCAGGATCATAAATCTTCTTTGTGAATCCTGACCCTATTTTTTTGAAATCATTGAGTAAACTATTAAATTGCCTCAGCATTAAGTGGCTCTAGCCCTTCGCAAGTGGTTTCAGTTTCAACATTCATCTGCTCTGGGTATATTCATATTCCCATAGTCAAAACAGTGACAGTGCTGTTTTAAAATTAGACCTGCTTCTTTTTTTCAATTCATTGACATAAGTATGCAAAGAATCAGTGCAGGCATTCCTTTAAGCATAAGTAACTCAAATAGTTCAATGACAAGAGATTCTGCCATAGTAGCTATGCATTTCAGATTAATCTTTATCTCATAAAACATCTGTGTAATATGATTTTGTTAAACTTAATAAAATCAGTTATAAGGCACAGACTAGTTTTGGTGAAACTAAAATTTCTGCCAGGGAATTCATCACGTTAATCCTAAGAGCTGCCTATTTTCTTTCAACACTGTGAAAAAATGAGTAAAGTCTGAGACAGATTTGAAAAAGACAAATGACTACTTACAGTAAAATGAAAATAAATATATTCAGACAAAAGAATATACATAAATAGACTTATTTATTTTGCTTCAGTAAAAAATCACAAGAAAATCTATATGGTTGTGTTGTTGACTTGTGTTTACACAAGTCAAATGGATTTCAATTTTCAGTTGAAAGTGATCCAATGATGTTGAAATTTCTTGAGTTACTATTGCAATAATTACAGAAATTTGATTACTGAATCCTACAGGAGTCCTATCACCATTTAATAACACAGATGTCCTAGGTAAATGGTTCATTGAAATTTCAGACACATCAGGATCAAACAAGAAACCTCCTGCAAGTCACCATTCCACCACTTAATCAAAACTACTTTAAACGGTTTCATGTTCAGAATCAAATACAAAATGCTTTACATTCTGCATGAAAAACCTAGCTTGCATTTACGACATGCAGACACCCACAATTAAAAACCAAGGAAATCTAACCTCAGTCACAGTACTGTTGGGATGTGCTGGAATTTCTACTTCTTGAACATTCTCAGATAGAACCTACATACAACAAATAAAAGTAGCTCTTCCTTGCGATGCTTGTATACTAGTCATTAAAACTTCCCTCACTCTAGTTTCATTCTAACTTTTATCACTAGATTCACCTTAACTTTTTTTCCCTAATTTTAACTTACATGTACTGGCAATATGCAAATAATTGAATACTAATTCTTTAATTTAGGACTAAAAATAACTAAAAATAAGTATTTACATATGTATTATTAAACAGAAGATCTGATCTGAATACCTTATTTTAGTCAAAACTCTTCTTCAGGCATAGGTATACACTTCAGCAAGGTTTTTGCTTAAGTAAGAGCTGGAGGATCTGGCTTAAAGTAGTAAAATAATGAACTATGCTAATTTCATATTCACAAAGACATTCAAGTCTTATAAATAATTTAACCAAATCGAAATTACTGTTGGTGTATGAAAGTGTATTTGAACAAGCATAGGGAACAAAAGTACCACAATTACAAAAAACATGATAACCTAATTCTGCTAAAGGCTAGCACTTATTTTATAAGGTTATTGAGAAAATACTTGTTTTAAAGAAGCAAAACAATAGAATGCTGATTTTTGATCTTTTAAAAATTTACAGAGTTTAAACAAGCGTCTTCACACATTTTTCTTCATTTTTTAGGATTTTAACAAAATAAATTGTCCTTTCTTGCTCCTCTCCTGGCACAGAGGCTAAATGTACTGGGCCACAATGAGTTTATATCCTTCATATGCCATCATCGCAACTGCATTTTTACTAACAGGGGACAATAAACAGTCTTTTATCCACTGTCCAAATGCTTAATTTCCCTTTGAATATAGTAATAAACTCTTATCTATAAAAATACAGAAGTTTTACTTTTCAAAGACAAATGCAAATGTGTTGGATTTGATAAAAAGGGTTTACACACAAACATTCATCAAACACACTGAGTAAAAAGGGATAAGAGGTAGAGAAATAAAAATTAACTGCAAGGCTTTGTTTGAGAAGAATGCTGCAATAGTTAGAGAAAATTAC
>JAWWES010000115.1:97563478-97580662 GCA_035583135.1 Lophotriccus pileatus | reverse complement strand
GGATAAGAGGTAGAGAAATAAAAATTAACTGCAAGGCTTTGTTTGAGAAGAATGCTGCAATAGTTAGAGAAAATTACAGGAATTTTATTAATTAAATTAAATAAATAAATATATGGAAAATACTCAAGTTAATACATTCCAAGAAAAATATTATTAAAAGTAAAAATGTAACATTCTAGCAATGCAAAACAGATTTTCTGAAAGATAGATCTTATGCATATTTGTTCTCCAAGCAAAGAAAAATACTGATAGAGCCCCACATCTGTTTATCTTGTAATAAAAAAGCATCATAATTTTGTATAACAAGTACACTCCAAAAGTGAACAAAACTTTACATAAATATTTATTGTGCCCTCATAGTCATACTTAACATTCTTTATTTTTTATTTCACTTGTTTCTATTTTTTTCTCTCTGTCTCATATTTTTGTTTCCATCTCTGAATTTTCCGTGTCTCCAGCTCTTTTTCCATTTCTATGTTGTGTATGTCCATCCCTTGCTTTACCACATGATAAACTTGCTATACTTTCCTTTTTCTTATTCTCCCTCTCCTTTTATGCTCCATCTTTTCCAACTATACCATCAAGTGTAATACACTGCTGCCCAGCCTTGCAGTTATCTCAGAATAGATTACTGTATTAAAGATCATCTCAAAAAGAGCCAGTGGCAAACTAGATGTGTATAAAATGGCAACATATAATCTCTATTGACCTTACACCATGGGTAGTCAAATGGAAAAGGTAAGCAGACTGAAAGCACCTTCCTACACACAAAACACTGGAGTAGGAAACTAAAATATAAAATATGATATAGCTGCTGCTGTTGTTTGTTGCAGGCAACTTTCTTCCAGACTTCACTGTGGGTTTTGCATTTATGAACTACAGTCAATTATGGAGCAACTGTACTTTAGTGCTAAAGCCTGTGTGAACTTTCTAGTAAAATCTTCCGTGCTGATGCCACTTGATGAGCAGTATCTCTTCCGTGAATAAACAGATGACTTCGCCTTTCTGTACTGTCAGTCTGGCACCTTTCACAAGCTTTGAGTTCCCTTTAAAATACAAAAATAAAGATTTCACTGTCAAAACAGGTTTGACCTGACAGATGAATTGAGTGAGAGATTCCAGAGATGAGGATAGTTCTTTGCCCTTTAGCAACCTCTCTCATCTGGGCTGAAACTGAAAGACACTAGCATATTTAATCAAATGTTTTTGTTAAAAAAAAAAAAAAAAAAAAAAAAAAGAAGAAACATAAAAGCCATCTTTTATCTTAATCTCTTCCAAATAAAAGTAAGATAAAGTAAAATACTACAACATCCTGATTAGTACACTTTCCTCTTCCCCTCTCCCCCCCCATTTTTAAAGTATCTACTGCTCTGTTCCTGGCTTATTTACTTGTAAAGTACAATACCATTAAGGAGATCTTTAAAGTACAACATAGCTACTTTTTTAGATATTTTAAACAACATGGATATAGTACTACAAAGTTATTAAAAAACTGTTTACTTATTGTATCTATTATAAAAATTACTAAGATGTAAAAATATTCATGCATACTAAAACCCCATTAATAAACATAAATATAAGAAAAAATCGTACAATAAATCAACTTAATGATAAAAGGATTTGATGAAAATGTTATGATCATGTGCTAACAGTAGATGCAATCAAAATTTTTCATATGTGGTCTTCTCTATTAACTTTTTGAACTATATATGTTCCTGTTTATTAAAAAATTTATTGAGGAAAATGATGTACTTTTAATGATCACTAATATAATTTCTGGTTTGCCAGGATAGATAGAATCAGTTCCACTTTTTTTAGTGATAGGGCTCAGAAAAATGTATACACGTAGAAAATGCATATACATCCATTCATCCTGGCACAAAAAATCAAGACAGCACATTCCAACCCTGCCAGAAAGGAAGCACAAGAAAACCTGGGTATTCTCTTGGGCTCACTTCTGAGCATCAGTCTGGTATATACCATTCTGTGTTATCTCTACCGTGACATAACCATGCAAAAACCAAACAAACCAAACAGAAAGTTGCATGAGCTCATGAATGAGTGTCCCTGGTTTGATTCCACTATTTTTTAAGAGTTCAAAGAAGTAGTGGAAACATAAATACTTCTGCTAGAGACTCAATAACCATGAAAAAACTTCTTAAACCTTTTATTTGATCTTTCTTACCATGGAGTCATGATGCAAGTTTAAAATATCTAGCTTGTTTTCTTCATGTTTTAGCAAAATAACTTTAAAAATTTACTTCAAGAAGAAGCAGCAAGCAGTTCCATCCCAAGGTCTCTGGACAAATCATGGTCACATTACACGGAGCAATAAATCTGCCTTGACTTTACCTGATCAATAGACATCTTTACTAACACATATTTGTCATCGTGCACTTCTGTTCCTTGAATTTATTCTCTTGGTTCACTCACTTCAAAGACACTTGATGCTCAAATGTAATGAAAATTTTTCCTTTGAAATTCCATGCTCATCAAATCCTTTAATAAAACCCAGTATGTTTCTTTATTCTGAACTTTCAATTTTAAAATATGAAATAATTTGAAAAATACTGTTAACAAAATAGTTCACTTCAATCTCTTTACTTAGAACTGAACAAATTATTTTCTCTGAATAACCTCCTCAACAAAAAGTAGAGCTGACTATAAAGTATTTAGTAAATTTTACTAAAAAAATCCTTTAGATACTGTTCTCTACTTTATAATAGTATTGGATACTTCTGGTATGAGGAGTTGTGCCATACAGTGTGGTACTAAGCGTATCTTTTCCACTAATGTATATAAACAGAAAGGAGGTTATATGTATTATTTCTAGCTTAAAAACTTAGTATTAGAAGACATTATGCATGCATCTAAATACTATTTCCTTTACAGGTTCATTAAACTGCAGTTTACATTAGCCTAAAGAAAATGCACAGTTCTCCTTTATCCTGCCATCCAAAATATTGGATATTTGTATAAGACAGAGAATAGTTCTGACAGAAAAGGCTGAATAGTACTCATTCCACAACACTTCATCTCAGAATTTATTTATATTGCCTTAAGGTATCACCTATATGTTATCTTGGGTTATCGTTAGTAAATGATGGATGTGAAGTTCTCTCAGGACTTGCCCTCTTGCTTTTTCCATAAAAGTTTTCTTTTGATTTATCCATAAAAGTTTGTTTCTGATTATTTATCTGCTATTTTTGTATTTTTAATGGGTTTTCTTGGAGGTCTCCTGAGTAATTCCTTGGTACTTGATTTTTCTGACTAGTGAGAAATAAACAAAGAATGTCAAAATAGAGACTAAAGAATTTTGATATACTGATAATTATGCCTAAATAATTTGTTTCCAATTGTAAGTATTTAGTGTAACCAGTACCAATGTTCAGATTTATTATGTTCATAATCTCTTTACTTTCTGAAGTTATTTTGATTTTGCAAAAGTGTGAAAGCAACTGCAGCTCATGCATATATTCTCATATTTCAGTTACTGTATAAAATCATTAACTATAGCTAGAGTGTATGGATTACATTAAGAAAAGCTAAACTATTTTTGGTACTTTTTAAAAATTTTAGGGAATTTTATACAAAACTACAATGTGATTACAACTGATCTTTTAATTTCAAAGAGGAAGCCATTAACAACTCGTCATCACTCCTTCCAAAATGCAGGTAACATACAGATTACATAGTTTTTTCAAGTGTTATTCAGTTGGAGATTATCTGGTTTAAAAGAACATCATAGCCAGCATGTTCCCAAATTCTCATTGTGGCCCCACTTAGCTCATAAGTGAGGGGTTATTCCACTTCTGTGTTCCAGTTCCCAATTACACTATTTCAGCCCTTGCACCATAACACATATCAGAACACAACAGTACACAGGATTGTAAACAAACCTGAATCCTTACAACTTCCCTTTACTGCAAGGCTTGTTATGACTGGATTTAGATCAGTTAGTTGTTAGGAATTCAAGAGTTGTATCAGGCCAGGATTTAAATTTAATGTCCCAGTGGATTGCAAGTAGCCAAATCTTGTGTGAATTCACTGCAGTGATATTTCTAGAATTATGATTAACACATAGGGAACTGTCATATATACTAGCAGAAAACAAGAGAGAAAGAATTTTAAAAAGCCAATTGTACAATAATAGAAAATACCGATATAAAAATCCCATTGAAGGTAAAATATAAACTAATTTTCATCATGAAAATATAGTTTTATTTTTACAATGTGATCTTTCACATGAAGAGAAATTTTAAAGAATGTAGCTGTGAATATAGCCAAGATGAAAGGAAAAGAAGGATTATAATAAAAGCCTATAAATAATAAGTGGAGTACAGATGGCATTCATCTCAATTCAGGAGAAGCAGAATAGCCAATAAAATTACAACATAGATAGAAATAAATGGAACTTTTATTACATGACAGATAGTTTCCATGTAGTTCTTACTGTTTAAAAAACTAATATCTCAGTAACATTTAGAGAACATTTACATTTATGCACAGCTACAATAACCTATTAACTGTAAAATTTATGAGATAAAGCTAGTATAGAAATCAAACTTTGACTGACAACATTAAAGGAAGAATTCTCTTATAAGTAGTACTGAGCTCCCTCCATGATTACCCAACTCTCCCCAGGTGAGGAGAAGATGACTCTCAAGCTCAGATACTCTATGGCCTCATCACTGTTCACTGAAGTGCATGCTGTGGGTTTGAAACCAATTAAGATAAGAAAAGATTAATAACTCAGGACTGCCATTCTCCAGTTAAGGCCTTAGACAGCTAAATAGCTTATGAAAATTACTTCTCTCTTCCCTCTGAGGCCTTTCCCTGTGTTTTCTGAAACAGGAGAGTGGTCCAGATCCGTATACCCAAATGGCAACAGGAACATGTAGACTCTGAAGGAACTATTATAACATCAATCTCCATTTCTCAAAGGTGGCTATTTCAAGGTTTCATGTCAACATTTAACTCCAAGAAAGTAACAATATTTCCAATATGCTCCTTTTAGTAGCATTCTCTGTTAGCTGATTTATGCAATGCTCTATGATTTTTCAGCTATTGTAAGTCTCATTATGCAATGCCCAAAAATTTCCTTACATGTCCTTCTCCAACAATAGCTGCGCTGGTCGCAGTGGATAGTCTTGTACTACAAAAGCAGCACTTCTAATAAAACTATGACAAAAATTGTCTCAGTAAATCAAGCCCACTTCAAATGAAAAAAACTCAGCTGGTAGAGATAAGGTGGTAACTAGTTCAGAAGTAGAAACTAGCAACAGGAGCAGGCTGAAGGTAGCAGCCTCTTCAGAGCTATTGCTACAGAGAATGACTGATGCTCTGATATAGGTGTGTGTTACAGCTTGTAAGATAGATTCCGTTTGTTTCACAGGCCATGTCCCAGCTCTATGCCACCATATGATCCAGACACATGTAATCTGAAATATATCTGTACATCTTGTCCTGGCCTCCTTACTGAGGGGGACTGCACAGACTCAGTTTAGAAGACAACCAGCTGATCAAGGCACACAATGGATCACCTGTATCCACTATTTAGACGTAGCATCTCAAGTCTAGCTCTTCTCAATGATCAAAGAAACTACAACGAACAATTTTAAAGTTAATTCCAACATGTGTGCTCCCAAATTTATTTGCTTTCTTGATTTTCATCTTAGTGCCTAAATCTCTAAGTTTATGTCAGAAGTTTTTTCTATAAACCTCCCAATATCTGTAAGAAAGGAGAGACCAGGAATTTAAAAACACTGTCATTAGTGTATTTTATTCATGACTTGCTTACAAGTCTAACACGAAATTAAAAGGTGGAAGAACAGTCTTCTCCTTTAGCCTGACCTTTTTTCCTTAGGCCCTCTGAAAGTTGCTTATAATAATGGTGAAAGGGTAATTATAAGTAATTTTTAAAAAATTATAAGTCATTTCTGAAACACTCTCCTCTTTTAATAATTATAACTAATTGGAGAATAGATCAAAACTAGCCCTGAGGAGAAAGACTTGTTTGTGGACAAAAAGCTCAACATGATCTGGCAACATGCACTTGCAGCCCAGAAGGCCAAGTGTATCCTGGATTACATCGAAGGAGATGTGGCCAGCAGGTCAAGGGAGGTGATTCTCCTCATCGACTCTGCTCTTGTGAGACCCCACCTGGAGTGCCATGTCCAGCTCTGGTGCTCCCAAAACAAAAAAGGCATGGATGTACTGGAATGAGTTCAGAGGAGAGACGCTGATTTGACCAGAGGGCTGGAGCATCTCTCCTATCAAAAGGGGCTGAGTGAGTTGGGGCTGTTCAGCCCGGAAAGAAAAAGGCTCCAAGGAAATTTAGAACATCTTCCAGTACCTAAAAGGGACTTATAAAAAAGCTGCAGAGAGAGCAGCACAAGGGCGAGTAGTGAGTGATAGGACAAGCAGGAATAGCCTTAAGCTGAAGGAGAGCAGGTTTAAATTCAATATTAGGAAGAAATTCTTCCCTGTGAGGGTGCTGAGGCAATGGCCTCAACTGGTTTCCTAGATAGGTTGTGGACTCACCATCCCTGGAAGTGTTCAAGTCCAGGCTGGACTGGGCTCTGAGCAACCTAGTCAAGTGGAAGGTTCCCTGCCTGTGCAGGGGCTTGGAATGACATGATCTTTAAGGTTCCTTCAAACCCAAAAATGATTTTGAGTTGACAATTTTGAATAAAAAGTATTACAATGAAGGTTCTTTTCTTAAATTTTTTAAGCAAAATAAACAATGTTAATAAAGTCTTCCCTCCACCCATTGGATGGTTTCAGAAAAGACAAAGTATTTATAACTTTGTAAGGGATTGTATTAAAATGGAACTTAAATTTTAGATGCACTTTATTAGTTTACCTTCTGTACTAACTGTTGTCCCCTGCAGATAGCATACACTAAGAACTAAGAACTACTCAGTGGTTGGTTTATAAAGTTTAAAAACAAATCTTCAGTTTTAACCCTAAATCCTACTCATCACAATCTGAGTTGAGTATTATGAAGTTGATGCAGTCATTCTAGGCAGCTGTACACAGTTTCTTTCCCCATACTGTAGTTTTTTAAATAAAGATTCTCCCACAAAACAACCAGCATAATTTTACCCAAATAGTGGCAGTAAAAGACATGTCAAAATGATGAAACTGTTGCCTTTTATAGTCAAATTTTGAAGAAATCATATAAACTTCAATTAAATCAGCAGGTTGTCTTGTGAAGTACCTATACACTGCTGTGAAACATTTTCAAAAAGTATTTAGACATTGCTAAATAGTGTGAAATCATCAAATCACTTGATTTAGATCCACAAAAGACTTCCAAATGTCAGTCAGTTCTGCCTCCCATAAGTCTTGTCCAAATTTAAATTCCTTATGTACAAGAGGCTGAAGTGTTACAGTGCATATCACCTTGAATTACCAATATTCAATAATTATGTGAATTCATTCCATAGAGTCATAAACTAGGCATCAGTTTTAAAATACACTCAACTGATACTTAACACAGTCTAATAAAAATACTATTATAATAAAAATCAGATTATTTATGCATTAGTTCTAAACCCAAAGGAATAAAATTACTTTATAAGTTGCTCTAAATCTATCTCTAAGCACTGTAAATCAGAAAGTGTTTTACAGTTATTCAAGTAAGGACTAACAAATAAGTAATTAGGTTTATGGAGATTATTTTATATATTACATATATCTGTGTTTAATTTTCTTAGTTCTCATATTTTCTGTGGAAATCTTATTTATTGGGAAGATGTTTTTGGAAGAAGAACACATGATATTGTATTAGTGTCATGAATTGCTCATGGAGGTACATTAAGAAAGACTGGGAAAAGGCATAAATAAATAAATGAATATATAGTTTGTCACTTTTCCATTAATTTAAACAGCTCATAAATTTAGAAATTAATTTGTTAGATGATTCACTATTTACAATATGACCAATTATAATATAAATAAAGGAGTACTACAAAAACCAACTTGACTTTCCAAAGAAAAATATTAGGGGAGCTAAAAAGATCTATTATTCACAAATGGAAATTTTAGCAGGCTGAGTGAAAATGCCAAACACATCAAATCAAAAATGCAATCAAACTATAAAGGTAAAATATATGCCAGCTCACAGAGATCTCTGCTCTCAATAATGGTGAAAGCAGTAACAATATTATGCCAAATTGCACTACAGAAGCAATGCAACATCATGCAGGTAATAAAAATAATATTCCAAAAGGTAAACCCATGTTGTCCTTCATAAAATAAAAATACTGCCTGAAAAAAGCTTTCAAACAGAAAGGTAGGTAAGTAGGAATGTGAGTTCCTCACAATTGTATTTCCTATATCTAATTCTATATATCTAATATAGATATATTTCTATTCCTATATCTAATACCTAATCCAAACCTCCATTTGAGCCATTTTCTTATAGTTAAAAAAATTCCTAACATTTAATCAGAATTTCTAATATTGCAACTTGTGTCCATTGCCCCTTCTTGTTTCATCAGTCACCTTTGTTAACAACCAGGGGCCATCTTCTCTCTTATTAGGTAATTGAAAAGCAACTGTGTCAGCCATAAGCCTTCTTTTTTTAAGGTTGAACAAACCCCATTGTCACAGTCTCTTTTTGCACATCACGACATCCAACACCCAATAAAGCTCAATAAAACTGAGCTATCTTCCCAGTCCTCAGAAAAGGTAATCTGAACAAGACAGGATATATTTGCTTACTCATTCTTAGAAAGTGCCTCCACATTGTTTGATAATCATATGCCCTTTACTTTACCTCATGAACCCAAATTTGAACAACGGGATTGGTGAAAATCCTTTTTCTTGTCAGTGTGACAGCAAAGAAGTTAATTTATTATCCATTTTATGACAAATATTCACCCTAACAAAATGTGACTAAGGAACAAACATTAGCAGAGGAACACATTTTTTCAGAAGGAAACAATCTATCAGTTTAGACAGTAAATTTTGAAGTCGATACAGCAGTTGAACCAAAAGATGTAAGGAGTGAGCTCTTGTGAAGTACTTAATAACTGTCTTGTCCTTCAGAAGAAACAGAAAAACGTTGCTTCCTTACAAAAGACCCAGCATCTGGTTCTCCATCTTACTAGTATAATGCTCTCCACCCAGAACCCCTACACCCAGTAATATGAATTGCGGGTGAACTGCATTAATTGGCTGCACAGCAGGACACTGCAAATTGTGGAGGGTTGCTTTAGATTTAGATTATGTCAAGGAGTTTTCAAAAAGGGCCTACTAACTAGGAAAAATTATGTCAGTAACTACAATATAATTTTTAAACAATATTTTGTATATTCTGATGGATCAATATCACATTTTGACAATACTATTAAATTTGATTCATCAATCTATTAAAAAATGTATTAAAATTAAAAATAAAAATAAAAAACTAAACCCTGAAATAACAAGGATTTAACAATAGTTAATACTGAAAGATAATACCACCACCAAAACCACTGTATACCAAAATCTCCATGAAAAAGCGTAGGCTGAAAACCATGTTATTGACATGGAATCAAAGAGACAGAGCAAAAGCAACACATTTTTCTTAAAATGAAGCTTGACTATTCCAGAGAAAGGATTTCTATCTCATGTTTTTATATGACAGAAGAGAATTAGTAACACTTTTCAGCATCAGTCAGCAGCTGAATGTCTTCCCACCTGCTTTGGCTCAGATGTTAAACCCATTCTTGAAAGTTTTGTTTAACACAGAGAAAAAGCAGTATCTCCTGGTAGTTCTTTCCATGCACTCTATTAATCTTACCAACATAAAAAATACTTAAATTGTGTACTTACAGTCTTAAATAATTATGTTGCTAATAAAACATTTCTAATAATAGATATGAAAAGCCAGTACACTGCAATGTTCCTTCCAACAGCATTTTCATAAGAGTCTCTGCTTTAGGAAAGACGTTTCATGACTGAAGGATTTCACAGGCTTAGTTCAACTAAATTTAAGTTTTAGATGTAGTGTTTTGAACCACTGCAATAGTCACATGGCCTTAAGAAAAATCTCTAGCTGGGGTATATCCATCTTCCTAAAGAGTGTCAGATAGCTAATAAATTTTGGAGGAATAAAGAAGTTTTGCTCAATAGATACGTCTGCTCAATATACAGAAAATTCATAAGAAAATAACTGTAGAAAACTCTTAAAAACTGTGGTGTATAACACTGGAATTTGCAGATCTGAAGAGGAATTTGACGAGACTGGCATATAATTATTTCTCTCCACTCATAGTATCAGACTGAAAGAAATATGTGACTGAAACTAGATTTAGCATGGGTAAACAAAATAAGCATTTTGGCAGAGGTAAAGTGTTTCACTATGCCTTCACTCTAACAAATGCCTCTGACCACAAATTTTCAGAATTATTTCCAAATTCAGGATTCTAAAGTAAGTAATATTTGAGTAGTGGTGGAGAGAAATGTTTTACTTTACCTTCAGCTGGACAAGAGATTGAGTATTTTCATTCGAAATCTAGTATTTAAACAGTAATCCATGTATTTGGACAGATCAGTATAATAACTAAACACTATAGTTTTTTCCATCAACATTCAGAAACCTTGCCTAGAACAGAACATGCCAGTTTATTTTTTGCTAAACATATTATATCTGTGACTCCCTATTCTGTGATGCATGGCAAGTCAATTCCAGACAATTCAAGATGATAATAACATTTACATAGGCTAAATTTAACATTACTACCCAATTACAGTATTTGTATAAAAATCAAGCAGCTTCAGGAATTGCTAATAGAACTTCAAAACCAGCATATTTTTCATTTATCTGCTACATTTAATTCCAACATTGCACTCAGATCCATGAACTAATCACCACACGTTTTTCGGATCAGACAGTGTCTAAATGTTAGTATTACAAGATGCTGAAATACAGTTCTTTCTCTTAAGTTACTGAACACATGAATGTGGGAACTTTCCTGTTTGGTGGTATTGAAATTACCCACCATTAAGAATTGGACAATTTACAAATACTATTCATTCTGCATGTATATTTCATATTATAATTAACTTAATTTATCATTTAACTGTTTTTGTTACAGCTGAAGACACACTTACAGTATTAATTGCATAATTTCCCTCTCAGGAAAATTCATCAGGGCCTTCATCAACAAATAAAACACATGTATACTACTCATAAACACAGTATCAGAACCCAATGACTTAATCATTTTATGATTATGAGCTCTAATACTGTGAAAACATACAAAAAATTTAAAGAAAATCTTAACATTAAACTAATAAAAACTTAAAACCAGAATGTAATATGGTGACATATTACATGATGTCTCAAACAATTGCCAAAATATAAACCATTACTATGATAAAAAAGGCAAGGTACAACGAAGAAAGGTTCATGCTGACAACTAGAAATACCCTAAATATTTCCAAATTAACTAATTACTATAATATGAGAACATTACAACAGAAAAAAGTATTAAAAATGGTGAATAACATCCTGTCTACAGGGTAATTCCCAAAAGTGGATGTTCCAGGATAGACTTAAATATCAAAATAAATTTTGTAGAATGTAGACTCTTCTGCTGTTCATGTCAACAACTAGTGGATTTCAATTACAGATTGTAAAAAAAAAAAAAAAAAATTGTTCTTTCACTCATATTGGATCTGTGCTTATTTCTTGACATCGCAAAATTGCACACATTACAAAGTTGCACACCCTAACATCTATTCTTCTGACACTTAAATTTGTCACTTATGTATTACTGAGAGGAAGTTTGATATGAACATACCAACCAAAACCATCTTTTCCTGTATCAAAGCTACATGAAGTCTTTCATGCTCATTAGTTAATTTAAATGAGCAATCAGAAATCATGCACTGTCAGTTAATCAGCCATTAAAAATAATAATTGAGGAACTGTGTGTGAAGTATAAAAACTAGAAGGAAGCTGAAAAAATGAGAGAGGATAAAAGGAAAAGGGATATTTTGCCCAGTGTAATTTAAATAGTCCTGCAATATGCATAAAAAATTATCGATACTTCTGTTTTCTTTCCACCATGGCCAGAATTCAACATGAAAAAGCAATAGTAAAAGCCTTTTGAAAATACTGAAGTGTGATCTATCCAATACTGCGGATATATTTTCATAAAGGAATCAGTTAAGAGTAGTCAACAACACACAGTAGCAAGACTTCATCATGAGCGCTAATTGCAGCAACTTTTAAGATACGGAAACAGTCATTCACCACAAATTAGAAAAAAGTAATGGTTAAAATGGTAACAAAGAAAGAACAACATGCATCAAAAGTTAAATTATAACCAGACAGGAACATTTTGATAAAATCAATGCCAGTGTTGCAGTAGGTGAGATGAGAAATAGAAGGCAGTACACTAAACACAGGAGAATAATAAAATTCTGACATTCCTTTTCCAACAGAAACAACGTTGTTTGAGGTTCCATTAAGAAAATTGGAATTAAATTTAAATCCTAGTATGGCTCCAGATTTTTTAGCTAAGGGAAATAATCTGTCCTACAACTTGCAGAATATGAGGCTGCACAAGAACATGTAAAATAAGGAAGCTGAGTAAAATAACCATCAGAATAATTCTGACTAGTAAAAAAGTCCAGATCAAATAAATAACGTAGCATGATAAGCCAAGTTAATCGCTGTGTGTCATAAGAGGTGCTATGAACCTTGACTATTTAGATTGAATGCTGTAATTTGTAAGGATGCATCTAACCATAGAAGATTCCTCTTCTTTTAACTCTCAGAGTCATCAAACAACCAATCCATGAAGAGAACTGAGATTTCAGTTCTAAAACTGGTTTCATTATACAACTTGCAAAAAATCAGTCTTTAGAGGTAAGGCAAGCTGTTGATTCCAACATCTGCAGTGTGGACCAATGTGGGATTAAAGAGCTATGATATCCTTCTGTAATGATGCTCAGTGCTTTCATTAACTTCCCAAGTCCTCTTTCAGTGTAGACCGCTAAATGGAAATATCTGACAGAAACATTATGAGAATAAGCCTCTTAAAAGTCCAATTATGTAAGCAAATTTCTCATGATAAGCCACATTGTTTTGAAAAGCCTGCAGATTTCTAAAATACAGAATGGAACTCCAAGTTGGATCTTTCTACACCCAGCAAGTAACTGTTGTACAAACTGTTTCCAGTAAAATCAGTTCTAGAAACTTCCTCCGGAATAAAGTGGGTTTGATCTACTCATCTGACTGTGGATTTGTAGGAGTCTGGAGTCCAGGTATGGGACAAAAAATTACCACAGTAATAGGCAAGGAGGATTTTAAATGTCTGTAACAAGGTTATGTTGGCTCAGAAGGTCTCCAGAGAAATTCCAGAACTTACCTACAATCACACACAGAGGTTTCAACTGCCTAATCATTGACACCCAGTGAACTTTCAGATACCAATGGAGTCTGAGACACAGCAGGTGGGCTGCATGACTTCTGGAGCCTCATGTCACTCTGGAGCAGCAACTGGAGGTCAAGTAGGATACCCTAGAGAATTTCAAATAGCAGTAGATGTCTATAAGAATCTCATTTCAGATGTCTATACTGGCAGCAATAACAAACTGTTCTGATAAAATATTCAAGATGTGGAAAGATGTCTCAGTAGCAAAGAAATAAGGATGAAAGTTTTACACAACACAAAACGCAGAAAAACAGCTTGATTCAGCCAGCTGATGGAGAGGAACTGAAAGGGAAATATATGCTATACCTCTTTTATAGCAGCATAAACCCCAGGAACAGGAAAAGTGCTTGGGGCTTGTTCAAACTGCATTCTCCACTGCCTGTGTAAGGAAATCATGACAAGTAAATTAGATGTACTAAAGCTGTTTGTATTTAGGAGGGAATGGTGGATGGTTGACACAAGGCACCTTGAGGAGATGTCAGCTTGACCATAAACTCAACATGAGCCACAGAAAATATCACTGTGACCCAGCTGTGATCTTGAAAATTAAAGATGGGAGTGGAGCTGCTTCTTTTTTCACACTACATGCGTAACATACGCAAGAGATAAAGAAATACACCTCCACTGTGGCTGCTGAGGGCCTTCAAAAGAGAAATAAATATTCTAAAACATATAGGAGTTAATGTAACACACACATTGGTGTTTTTTCAGTGTTTAAAAAAAACATGGTTCAAAAATCCAAAACGAGTATGTTAATGTGGTTGTAAAAATCAAGTTCCAAACTAAAGAATTAATTTAACAGAAAAGCCTACTCAGTCTGTAAGGCCTTGAATGGCAGGTTCTGTGTAAAGCAAGAGAGATAGAATCATATTTAAAGAATAAAACATGCTGGATTTATAAAATAGTCTCTACAAATGGGAAAGTAAAATTTTCTGTGGTAATGTACTGGTTTGCAGTCTGCAGTTCTGAACTCTTCAAATATTGTTATCGATATCAAATCAAAAAACATAACATCTTCTGAAGAAACATAGGCCCTGAGAGATACACATGGAAAAACAACGTAACAAAGTTCAGTGTAATGTTATTTTTTATTTGTAGCTTTTAGGAATGTTTCTGCTGCCAGACAAACACTTTCAACATATAGATAGATCTGAACAAAACAGTTGTTTAGAAAGACTGAGAAAGAATAATTAAGTCATGTTGAAGTTAGGGTAAGTGAGAAGTACATTTTTTCTAATCCCTCCAAGATTTTTGTATTACAAATGCTTTCCCAAAGACTCTCTGAAGTGTAAAGATTCTGATAACTTAATAATTAGATGAAAGATCCTAAACATAAAGGAAAAGATATTTTATCATCTCAGACTGGAGATTTCACAAAAGAAATAAACTTCCATCCTGGGAAATGAAGACATTTTTCTAAATAGGTAGAACTCTTTTTTTTCATTTTATTTTATTTCTCTAGTGACACACTCTAAGCTCACCATGTGACTTACTCTATTTTTTATTTACAAATGGAAGACAATCACAAACAAATAATAATACAGAGAAAAATTTGATTCAAGAATAAAGATGTCTGAAGTTATATCATCTGGCTTTTTAAATATAATTTTAAATGCTAGGTTTTCAAATATAATTTTAAGTGATGTTTCATACTTGAAACATCAGTTAATCTTGTCTTTACCAGTTAATACTTGCTCATTTTATATTGTTGGCCTAACTTCTCAGCTGTGATTGTCTTTTCATTGATTTTTATAACCTTGAACATTAATAGTTGCATTAAAGTTGTAGTTTACTAGAACATCCATTTCTTAAAGTAAAACATGACCTACAACAATGTTCTGAAAAATCAGACCAACTACTATTAAATAATGCTAAATCTTGAGACAGAGGGTCACATCCTGTTGCTCAGTATGACATGATCACATATTAGTTGAACTCATGATTACAGCTGGCTGGAAACGTGGACTCAGTTAATGAAAGATTAACTACACTGAGGCCACAAATCCATGGGAGAAAAGTAAGCATATATGTTAAGGAGTTGTTAACTTAGAATCTTGGAAAAAATCCTGGTTTTAATATGGGTCATTCTTCATATATTCCATGTATAATCAAACAGTGAAAAGTCATAATTTGATGCATGCTATGTTAATAACCTATGGATAAAGAGAGTGATAAACTGCCAGACTGAGCAATTTTAGCAGTCATAATAAATTGTTGATAGTTTCTCTCACTTGTGAACAACTTCTAAATGAAAAGAAATTCTTTCATTTTTTAGGGTAAGCTTCACAGAATAAACCTCAGTATGAGAAATTTATAGGTGACTTGATCCTCTCTACACTGGGGGAAACATTGCCAAGAGGAAAAAAAAAAGGTATTTTTCTTCAGTAAGGAAAGTAACAAAAAGCAAAAAGATAAAACTAATTTGACAAAAGTGGTACACTTGGACCATTATTAGTAGTGCCACTTAGATTTCAATAGTTCATTATAAATCTCAGTGTATTTCATCAAAATTTAAATCCCATTCAAAAAAACCAGGATCATATCCTTAGTGCTCTTCTGACATGACAGCATTGTCCTTCAGACTTCATCTTCAGTGTCTTTATGTTACTCAACAGTTATCATGATTCTTAGCAGAAGTAAGGTACAGTTTATAAAAACAGTTAGCAAATCAGTAGTTTTTTCATTGCAGTCCACACTGGATGTTGTGTCCAGTTCTGGGCTCCTCAATATAAGAGAGACACGGGCTTATTGGAGCAAGGCCACAAACAGCAACGAAGGAAGGCATTGGAGCATATATATGGTTATGAGGAGAAGCCAAAATAACTGCTACATCTGGAGAAGTTAAGGCTCAGGGTGGTCTTACCATTTGTATAAATTCCTGATGGAGTGAGTAAGTAAACAGACTTTGAGGTGGTATCTCACTACAGGACAATGGGCACAAACTGAAAGATGGGAAATTACACCTAAGCGTAAGAAAAAACCTTTTTTACAGTGAGGGTGGCCAAACACTGGTACTGGTTGCCCAGACAGACTGCACCATCTCCACACTTGAAGATATTCAGAGCCTGACTGGGTATGATGCTGAGCAACCTGCACTAGTAGATCTGTCTGTGAGGAGTGGTTTGGACTGGAGGAACTCCAGAAGTGCCATCCAATATTAAGAATTCTGATTCCATGTGATTTTGTATCCATGACAGATTCTCAAAACTCATTTATTCTGTTCTTTCTTTCCCTTTTAACATACACTGTTCTCCTAAATACAGATTTCACTAAATCAAGAGAAAAATATTTAGATTTCTGTTCTGTGTACAATCTGCTTTCTAACAATTATATTTTCTAATTGAAAAACTCCAAATAAATATGGAAAAGCCACCTTCCTCAGCCCCTGGCATTACACATGCATTTTCCTTGAAACGCCTCACTTCCTTTTATGATCAGATGACCCACCTGGTGGATGAGGGGAAGGCTGTGGATGTGTCTGTCTGAACTTCAGCAAAGCCTTCGACACTGTCTCCCACAGCATGCTCCTGAAAAAACTGGCAGCCCATGGCTTGCACAGGTGCACTCTGTGCTGAGTTAAGAACTGACTGGAGGGCCGGGCCCAGAGAGTGTTGGTGAACGGGGCTGCATCCAGCTGGCGGCCGGTCAGCAGTGGTGTTCCCCAGGGATCAGTGCTGGGCCCAGTCCTGTTTAATATCTTTATTGATGATTTAGATGAGGGGATAGAGTGCACCATTAGTAAATT
>JAWWES010000115.1:97549594-97563378 GCA_035583135.1 Lophotriccus pileatus | reverse complement strand
GGTGGATTCTCCATCCCTGGAGGTTTTTAAGATGAGGCTGGATGTGGCACTTAGTGCCATGGTCTAGCAACTGTGGTGGTAGTGGACCAGGGGTTGGACTTGATGATCTCAGAGGTCCTTTCCAACCCATCTGATTCTATTATTCTATGATTCTACGATTCCTATTACTTCACAAGTTTAAGTTTCTTTTGTACCTTCTGAAGGTTAGACATAACTCACAACCCATTCAAACATGAAAATTCTTCTTTTCCTTTTTTACATCACTAATGACACCAATTTTAATAATTAATTTTCACTCATTTTTCATTAATTTTCTTTCATTAAATCTTTTCTTTTTTTTTTGATATTGACGTTCAACTGAGAATTCCTTGCATTCTTATCAATAAATAATTTCCTAATAATTTCCTTTCTATACTAAAGGTACAAATTACGCAATTTACATGTTTACATTACATGTAAACATTATCATCTGCTTTGTACTATTTATAATTGCTATCAAGAGTTCAGTCTTATATCCAGTCTCTCACCCAGAGCAATGATAATTCTTAAAACCTGATCAGACCTATAAGAATGTACATAAAAAATGGCTGATTTTCTGCTATTAGTCCAGCATTTTGCAAGCAGATTGCTTTGTCTTGTAACATAAAAAATGGGTTGGAAAGAAAGCAGCATTTACAAATTTACAGCTGAAAAAACCCCTCTGTTATAAAAGGGATTTTGCAACCTAGGCTTAAATCAGCCATTCCACGCTGATAGTGATGCAAATCTGCACTAAAATGCTTTAGAAAGTATCTTCTGTGTCTTCTTCCATGACAAAGTAAGTTTTAACAAATTGTCTATGTATACCAAAAAGGAAAGCTGAAGTTGCTTCTGTGTAACATATGGAATCTAACGTAATTTAGATGGCATAAAAATTAATAATTATTTTATCAACTGCTTTATACAGTCTGGATTTAAATGCTCAATATTGAACAGCTTTCTTCCCTGCTTTTATTTTTTTAATGTGGGACATTATAATGTACTTTTTTGTTCTAAGATCAAGCAAAAGTACTTTAATCGTCTGTTTATCTTGCAAATGGAAAAATATAACTTCCGACATAAGAACACCATGGCAAGCAAAATGCTTTCCAGGAACATGTGTTCATTTTTTTAAGCTTCTTTTTTTTTCCCCTTTAATAAATAAATAAAGTTGCCTGGGGCAAGTCCTAGCACAGTGTGTCAAGTTTCAGTCAAGAGCAAATATTTATGTCTGCATGCCACATTAAAACATCTTGAAGCAATAAAGCTGGTGTTCAGAAGAAGTTTGGGGCCATCTAGTGGGACTTCCCGTAAAAGCCAGTAAAAGCCTGGGGATCATGACAAAATGCACTTTGCCAGAGAAGGGAGACCCATGCTTCATTTTTAGCAGTTTTTTCCTCAAATAGATTATGTAACTTGCCACAACTTTTGTTGGATGAGTTTAAGAATAAAATAGCTATACGAATACCTTACCGTTAATGTAAAAATTGAAAACTTCAGAATGATCCTCTGAGGGTTGATTTAGAGACATCATCCATAGAAACATATAAATCCAGGGTTGACAAAGAAAATGCACTGCACAATGTAAGGCATGGCAGCTACAGAAATTAACTACATGATCTAAAGAATTT
The DNA here is from genome assembly GCA_035583135.1 of Lophotriccus pileatus. Lineage (NCBI taxonomy): Eukaryota > Metazoa > Chordata > Aves > Passeriformes > Tyrannidae > Lophotriccus > Lophotriccus pileatus. The sequence continues at coordinate 97,561,729 of JAWWES010000115.1, read as the reverse complement.
TCATCATCTTCAAATTCTGTTTTTATATATTTGCCAATGGAAGATATACAGTGTTCAAGAATTATTCAATCAAATAAACACACCCTTTCCTTGAAGAAGGCATTTAGATCATATGTCAGATATATTTTTCAAGTTATATTTTTTACCTTAATTCTTGATTTTGACATTGGAACCATTTGTGATGGTTTGACTACAGAAAAATTAAATCTTTCAAGGCTAGCCTGATGGCAAAATTTTCTACATGAGACTGAGAATTACCTCAGCTTTTTATTTATTTCTGGGTGCAATTTAAGTATTATTGGTTTAATGTGCAAATCCTTCTATAGGATTTTATCATTTTTATCATTATTATTTCAAATATCTCCACAATAGAGTTCCAGATAAGATCATACAAAGTTTTGGTCAATCTACTCAAACACAAGAAAAATACGTGCCATCATCAGTGTTATCTTCAAGTACAGAACAAATGCTATAGGTGTCCCAGTCCAAGTCTACTGTTCTTCAGTTAATGGTGAGAAGACATTTGTTTTTCCTTTCCATAACAGACAAGTTTATAAGTGGAGAGGACAGAGAAGGTCATATAAAAGCACTTTAATTATATAATGACACTGCAAAATCTGCTGAGCTTTTTGATCTCTCTGGTTTATAACGTGTTAGAATTACCTACATGTAAACACTGTCACAACAATGGCTTGAATTATTAAGAGTTAAGAAGAAATCAAATTAAAACTTAGATGAGCAATTTTTATAAACTTACACCAACAGCCCTTTCTCTGGTTATATTATTTTTAATGCTCATCACTTTAAATAAAAGCTTCTCCATTAAACAGGTCTTAACACACAACATGGAGAAAAAAATATATCATTATATTTTCTGCTTCATATCCAACACTTTATTCCCTCGTTTTTACACAGTGGAACTGTTATGAGAAGCATCAAAACTCCAAAGAAGGTGGCTTTGCTTGAATTTTGTTAGACACATTACTTGAGTTGTTAAGTACCGTAGTCATAGTACACTTGGTTGTATACCCAGGCAGAGTGACAAAAGGTACATGGAAGATAAATATGAATTATTATTCTCTTTTGTTATTAAGGCTTATTATAGAAAGTTTATGTAATATCAGACAAAAATCTGTAGGAAATCAGGCTTCAGGAGTGGTTCACAGAATTAATTGTTCAAATTCTCCATTCATAACACCCTGTTGTTTTAGAAATCTCTGTGATACTTTGTGATTATGATTTTTTTTTCATAATAACCCTTGGATTAAGTGTCATTTTATGATATTATCTATGATGTATAAGCATTGTATCATATAACTTTTCTAAATATTATAAAATGTTTTTTCTTTAAATTTCACTAGCATAAACCAACTATGCATTGCAATACATCATCATTCTCAACTTATTTCTTTCCTTAAGAATACTTTGGAAAAATTAAACCTACTATCATACCACACATATTTAACTCTGATTCATGGTGTCTAAATCAAGACACTGACCATTCCAAATCATACCTGATTAACCAGAGTTTCACTGCAAACATTCAGCTTTTGGCTGAACATGGCCATTTGTATATAGAGTAGAAAATTAAAACCTAAAAAATTGTCTTATTTATAACATGCTTACTTGATGTGGCTTATTATAGATAAATTGCCATCTGGAAGGCACACAGATAGTACTGTGAATTATTGGTTTAATCTGCAGAAAAAATAAATCCTGCATCATTAGCTGATGCAAGATGTTTAAAATATTTTCTTCACAGAAGCATTCCTTAAATATAAACACTGGTCCTACTTTCAAATGCTATCTTTGTTCAGTGCAATATGTTACTTGTCAGTATTTGGAAAATCTGTCAAAGTTGAGGAATTCCAAAGTTTTCACTGTTTCATGTCTTCTATACTCAAAAACCTGTGTCATGTTCTTTCACCATTTATCCAAAAGATTTTTCTGTTTGGAAGTGGTTGACATAATTTAACCAGAGAAGTCACTGTCAAATGGCCTGACAAGCTCTCTCCTCTGAGAAAATAAGCTGCCACCTCAGCTTTTCCATTGCTTGCTAAGCCAAGAAATGAAAAATTGAGACTTGGAATCATAAAGGATTTCCCACACAGGAGTTCAAACCAGAGTAAACAGTCAAATACTTATAGAAGTAGACAGTAACTATAAAACCTGTTTTCCTCACCTACTGAAAAATACATTGCAGGCAACCTTTTGCTTTAGTTTATGCTACATAAAGCCCTGTTATCATTAATGATACTGCAGTGATTGCAAACTTTTGTGTAACTTCAATCTGTTCATCTGAATGAATTCACGTTTGTTGAGGAGAATCCAGTAGATACAAAGATAGGCTGCTAGAGTAACGACAAAGGCAGGAAAGCGTAAACCTCTCCAGCATAAAATCTGTTCTTAGATGCAAAAGCTGCAAGTGCTACATGAGAAAAAAAGTCACAGCCCAAACAATCAGTGAGACAGAGTTCTTCACCGATGGGATTATATCAGTAAATGTATAAGGTAAGGAATTGGTTACACATAAAAATCTACATTTTCTCTTTCAGCATCCATGTGTCTTTAACCTTGAGTCAATCTCACTAGCTGTATCTATACGAATAATCAGGGACTCAGTGACACAAAGCACAGTATTATATGCTCATAGCCATATCTAAACACTCTTCACAGGACAATCTATCCTCTCCATAGGGATTGTGAGTCTCCAAACAAGGACATTGTCTGAAAGAGTGCCAACTGAGATTCACCCAAAATGTCCCAGGGACTACAGTAACAAACTGGAGATCTATTCTATCACTTGCCAAACCCTAGGACCGTGTTCTGGCCCTGTGCTATGGTGAATATGGGGGTTCAGAAAGAAACGAGACTGTACACTACACAGAGTTTGATTTTGGGATTTGTCAGCCGATCTTTCCAGCATTCCCCTTTTATTAGGATTCCTTTGTCAGCAGCACCTGGTGTTTGTCTTTTAGTTAACTGGAATTCCCAGGATCATCCTAAACCCGTGCCTTGATCCCACACACCCACCTCGCATCATGTGGTGGCTATTCAGCCACAAGAGAAAAACACACACTGCCATGCAGACCGTTCAAAGTGGTTTTCATTTTGAGAATACAGCACTCTCTTTAATCAAAAACACCAGTCAAGGCCAAAACACACCTTTTTGATCCTAATTAACTGAATGCTGGTGCTGCTGGCTTAACTTGTTCCCACACTGTCCATACAGTATGAAGCTGAACACTGAGTGCTGTTACAGTTCTAGATGGAGTATATGTTAATTAGTTGGCAATGGTGGAACTTATGTTTTCATTTTAATCCTTTAGTTTCCATTTTGTCTACCATTTTTCTAGCTTTAAAGAATATTTGTGAAGTACAACAAAGGTCTTAAACTGGCAAAATATTGCAGGACAATTTATCACAAAATCCTGGTCCCTCAGGATATCCACACAGGAACTTGCTACATTTATGCTGCTGGAAAAAACAGTGACAATACTTATTCCCCAGTCCCAAAACCACATGGTGCCATCTATCTACTCCATTATATTAAGCTCACTTAAGTCTCAAAAATAGGGTTCATGCTAATTGAGAATGGTCTCTGGTCCATCCCTCACTTCTAGATAGCGACTGAGAATTGGTGCGTGATCTGGCACAAGCCAAAAGCAAGTCACAGAATAGATAATTGAGTTCCGGTACCCAAATGTATTTTAGGAGATTGTTTAATATCTTGTAATATGCAGCCAGAGGACACAGCTCTGGCACTGTGTATTACACCTATTGCCTAGAGTTCTCTTTCTGTCCATGTCCCTGGTATCACATAAGCAGAAGAGAAAGTAGAAGAAGGGGAGAATAGTAAACAACTAGGTCTCATCATGACATACAGACAAGACACAGCTGGACTGAGCACCCCAGCCCACAAACTGGTGTTCCCAGGTACTTAAGCCATCCACTCCATAATCACTAAGATCTGGTCTCTCTGCCTTTCAGTCTATATACACAAACAAACAGAATTTGGCTCTAAATTCAATTCATGGAGAGAAAATAAAAAATACATTGCATCACTGTCTGTACATAGGCAAATGCTACTGTTTAAATTAGATGTTTTCTTCATTTAAATAACTTTGATAATGCAGGTCCAGGAGTATAAGTTTGTTGTTAGTTTTTTAATCATGGTGATTAAAAGGTTAATTTAAAGAGGTATTAGTATGGCGTTTTGCAAACTTGTAGTTTAGCAATTTATATCAAGTATGTATCAAGGTAACAATCAAGTTTCAAGAAATATAGTTCTTATTTATATAAAAATTGGTTGGGATTAACTTTATTTATTATTAATTTTTCTCAGTAAGAATGGTAAAGTTTCAGTGAAGCCAGCAGCCTAGCCCAGTTTATTTTGACTATATTTTATTATCAAAGCAATGGCAGAGCCATTGTAAATCTCTATTTCAAATCGAAATCCAGTTACACTTCAAAATGTAGAAATTTAACAAAGGCCTTTCCCTTTTAACTCTTATGAATCCAATCCTGTTTTCCTGCAGTGCCACATGGGAAAATGCAAAGATCCTGTTCAAGACAATAATGACAAGCTCTGACTGGCTAAGGAACCCTCTATGGGATGGAATCTGTATCACATTGAGTGAGACTACACTATACAGTATATGTGTAGTAAGACTGGATTCAAAATAATATATTAAGTGAGACAGGACACATATCCAGTCATTTGGACTCTGCCTTCTCTGCAGAGGGAGAAGACCAGACAAAGAACAGATTAGACTCATTGTACATATGAAACAGACTTACTTTGTATTGATTGCAGGGCTTCCTTCAATCTTAATATAGCCCACTATTTCATTTGCTTAAATTCCAACAAAAGCCATTTGAATCACTAAGGATATATTTGGGGGATATGAATAGGACTTTAGTACTGACAGCCTTCTATTTTGTCTGTTATGTCCCTAGCAGTAACATGCTATTATGATTAATACAGCAGAGATGTCACAACGCTAATGCACATGTAGCAGGTCAAACTGCCAAAAATGGCTAAGAAACAATATAGAGTTTAACATTGTATTATCAGTATCAATACTGTCTCAAAAAACTCCCTGTAATTCATGTTAGCTGGATTACAAATAATGAAAATACATCTGTTCAAAAAAAGCAGTTAGAAAAATAGTCTGTATGTATTCTGTGTAACCAAGTCTTACCAGATTTAGGTTTATGATCTATGGGTCTTACCTTCTAATTTTGAATGTTTCTTATCCACTGTAGCAGTTTTATTCCAAATAAACTAACTTAACATCTGTGTGATCTAGGTCAGTCTCTCTGACTTCACATAAGCATAAAAACAGAAGGCCTCACTCACTTGGCATCAGTTTCAGCTGAGAGATGAAAACAATTCAAGGTTAGATAAGAAAGAACATTTCAGCTGAGAGATGAAAACAATTCAAGGTTAGATAAGAAAGAACAAATCTTTTTTACAGTAGTCAAGCAGTGGAACTGGTTGCCCAGATAGCCTGGGCATCTTATGTAACTCCATCCTTGGAGACATTCAGAACCTGACTGGACATGGCACTGAGCAACCTGCTTTAGTGGACCCTGCTGCTCTGGGGTTTGGACTGGATGACCTCCAGAGGCCCCCTCCGATCTCAACAATTCCATGTCTGGGATTAATCACTAAATGTCATCTACAGTTCACACTGTCTGAACTTCTACTTGTACACTCTACAGCAAAGAATGCAGGAGAGTAATAGTTATTCTTAATTCCTGAAAATATTTATTGCCAGTCAACTGATATTTAAATAGTTACACAGTAAGGACAAAGGAAAGTTAGGACAGTGTAACATCATCTTTTTATCCGAAATTTTGCATAATGAATCTCGGGTAGATTATTATTATTATTATTACCATATCATATTCTTCCCTGAAATAGCATATATTAACTGTTAAATATAAACTATACAAGTGTCACGGGTGTGAGTGGGAGGCTGAGGCAAATTTATTAAAAAGCAAAGCCTTGCCGATGAGTCCCAAGGTACAGAAAGGACTCCCTTGCTTTCTAAACCCCTTCTCAGAGAGGAGTCTAGGTGCAGCTAAACCCACTTTAGCCTTGCATTCTGTTAATGGTTTAAATTTAAGGAATTATAAATGTATGATTGAACAACTATTGTCCCACAGGTTTTAATGATTGGCAAAATGCGAATATTTATATAAAATGAGTAATTTACCTTATACAAATGATCAGACAAAAGACCTTAATCAGAACTACTTACTACACAATATAAACACTAAAAATCTACTAGTAGAGTATAATAAAGCATAAAGTAGTATAGTGCACTGTAACAAAGCAATTATTGAAGCAGTTATATTAAATCTAGCAAAAAGAAACAGTTATTAGGTAGAGATCTGATGTAACTCACTCATATTTGTGGGGAGATCTCTTTCTCTCAACCTCAAGGAGTAACTTTGGAGTGTGTCCCCAGCCAAGGGAGGAATCTCCACACCTATACCCCAAGAAGGTTTATATTAGAAGAATCTGACTATATGCAAGGGGGCTGCAAAGTGATTGACTGCTAGTCACAGATCTACGAGCCAGAAGACTAGCTTAACTGTCAAATCCTGTTTCAATAGCAGGATGTGTATTCAAAGTCTGGTGAATCTGGATGGTCTTAACATACTTCAATGCCCAGACAGCACACTGATGCCAGCAGCTGATAGCTTGCATTGTGTTGGATTTTAGGTCTTATCAGGGGTAGGCTCTCCTGACAAAACAAGCACAAAACAATGAATGGGTAATTTTTCATAGTAATTTAAACAGGCAGTATTCATAATTAAACACTTACCATAATTTCTTTCTCTTTCCCCTCAGGCTTTTTAATTCCTATTTCAATGTAACTGTAGATGAAAAAGACATAGCAGATAAAACTTGTCCATCTGTACCCAAATGAAATAGACATTCAAAAAATACTTTGGCCTTGCTGTGAAATCCTTATCTAAGGACCAAGACACAAAAACAGGACATGGGTAACATCTCTTCAACTTATCAGAACTGAAAACTGAATGTAATGTATTGTTGCGATCACAAAATCCAAAATCCATCAGGCAGAGGGCTCCACACATTTGTAGGCTTTAAGATTCTTCCAAAGGGCTGCTCAGAAATCTCACTCTGCCAGAAATTGCCTGCAGATAGCCAGAAAATGATACTAGCAATATATAACTGCATAAAATACGGTGGCACAAAATAGTTTACTGAGACAAGGAGAGAGAATGCCCTCTGTCAGCTCTCAGTCCTGAGTTCAAAACTGTCCCTGAACACTGTTATATACCTTTTCACAGCTGTAGCTAGTGATGGCACCAACCATCTCCAACACCACAGCCAAGTGACTAACATACTTAAACTAAATCACTGTGGTTTAAGTTCTGATCTACAGTTATTTTTATGAGACCTACTCAGATATATTGCACCTATGTATATATGTAAGTATATAGAGTGACAGTTTCATGGCTGGATTTATTCAGTTCCAGAACAGATATCTGTAAGTGGTCAATTAAAACCTGATTTTTGAAATGGTTTTGGCTGTCTAAAGAGGCTGATCCATGGAGATACTGTAACAGTAGACAGTCACCATTATGTACATGCCAGACTTTATTTCTGCAATCTTCTTTTGTACTGTGCAGGTAACACAGCCCTGGAACAGATTGGTCAGAGAAGTTGTGGAGTCTCCCTCACTGGAGATATTCGAGAACCATCTGTATACAATTCTATGCAATGTGCTCTAGGATGACCCTGTTTAAGCAGGGAGGTCCGACCAGATGACCCACTGTAGTCCCTTCCAACCTAACCCATTCTGTGATTCTGTGAATACGTGGGGTTGTCAAAGTAGCTATAACACTGAAAGAGGGCCATGGTTAAAGATTCTTTACATCCCAGAAGCCAGAGGCATAAACCTCTGGTGTGTAATGCTAAGTCTTCTAGGCCCTTCCTTCTCTAAATATCTACATCTGTGTTCTATTGGCAATACTGATATATGAAGGGACTGTCAGAATTTTTAAGAAACCCTCTGTATCAACTTCCACTAAAAAAAAATTGCTCACAAATGATGATAAAAAATACACAACAGAAAGCACAAAAGCGGTTTATCAGTCATTCAGGATTTGAATTCAAATTATTGAATTTTGTTTTGCAGTGGTCCATTAAGTCTAGCACTGTTCAAAAAAAAAAAAAAAAAAGTGGGGGGGAAATGGCCACTGGATGTTTCTGTTATTCTGCTTGAACTTATGAAGCTCTTGATTATTTCTGCTATACTCTTAAGTTCCTCAGTGCAACAGTAAACCTGAATAAATCTTACTGGGTTTTATTTATTTGACAAAACAGAGACCTAACAGAGTCATCTGTATATTTGGGAAGGTTATTCCTTATTTGCAAAGAATTTCAGGATAAAAAATGTAACACCCTAAAAGCTCAGTGATCTCTTGCTCAAAATCACTGCCTGTTGTGAGCACCATCACTCTCACTGGTAAAAAATCACAGTTTTATTTTGCTGCTACTGTCAGCACTGATGTTGCCTTCTCAGAGGAAGAACAGCTGAACTTTGTTACAGCACTCCATATGAGAGCAGGCAGTTCTAAGAGGAGTTCTGAAAAGCTTTGCCAGGTAACAAATTAATTACAGCACTAAAGAAAGAAAAAGAACCCTTTAATCATCACTGTTTCTCAGAGGAGCAACTTGACTAAATAAAACTTAGGTGTTTTCTCCAGTAGGCAGTTTGCCTTTCTACTGTAATACATAGTAGTGAAGAGTATTTCCATACCTCCTCCTCCTCCTCTTCCCTCTCCTTTTTGTGCTTTCAAGCATATTTTGGTTGATGTAGAGTAATTCATAGTGACAAAACCCTGGTAATGCTAAGGCAGTTTATAATCCCATGGACCAGGACAGCCCTTTCCCACTGCGCCATTGGCAGAGATGGTTTAAATGGTCAAGGACAGAGGCCTGAAAAGCACAGCTGATAACAGGTTTCATGAAGGTTTTCTCCCCTCCCTCGCCAAACATTATGATGGCCCCTCATGACCCCAGCAAGACCAGTGTGGGGACCAGACAGCCACATGGCCTCCCCTTGGGGTTCAGCTGAAACAGTTGGGAGCCAGAAAATGGTTTACTACCTCTCCCTGCCCATCCACACATCCCACCCGCTCAGCCCAAGGAGTCATTCATTTGCGGGGGCATGGATATGGGGTTTACCAGGGTCAGATCCACAAAGGTGGTGGGCCTGCTAAAACCTCCCGGGGTTAATTGTTAAATATGTCAAATGACCTGAGAAACACCACGTTCTGGGATTGACTCTACAGGCTGCTTCCCAAATAAACTTTCAAAATTAGCAAGACCTACCTGTAATATGAGGCTTTTGTGTCTTCGCACGACTCATTACTTTCTCTTATTCCATGTTCTTATTTCATGGTGGTTTTTTTTTCTCTAACAGATGCTGAAGTGCCTGTGGAGCACTGAGGAGGGCAGCCAGCTTCCTGGAGCTGCAGAGATGGGGAAGAACTGAAGAGTTCAGTTGGGGCTCATGTTGAGGTGCCTTTCCCTTCTTGGATTTTTATCACAAGTTTAGAATGTCACTCTTAAGGATTTTCTTGTTTTATCTGGATTTCCTCAACAGTTTTACTCGTTTCTAATAGGACAATCAGCACAGAAATGGGTATTAAGGACCCAAAGTCCTTACCTGAAAGACAATATCTAAAAAGAGTTGGTTGGACTAGTGACTCACAAAATTTTCCCTTACACAGACAAAAAAAATAGGCTTATTTTATAATCAGTGAAGAAGTATCTGATTAAATAGAAAGACAGAAAAAAGGAAATGAAGATAAACTAAAAAAAAAACTTTTTATGATAGCATTACACACTGCATCATACACAATAACTGTAGCGTGGACCAGAAAGGAACAGAAGACCAGCTATGAAGACCAGGTTGTTTCTAGGATGAGATATCAGGTATCTCTGATTATTGGTAAGGAATAAAAGTCGTCATGCTAACCTGGCTCTGGAGATGTGGAATCAAGTCTCATTTTTTTTTACAGGCTTCCTGTTTACTGTCTCTATATCACCTCATTTCTACTTTATTTTTCTGAACAACATAGATATTCCGGCACTTGGCTGTCACATAATGTATTCTGAGCAAAAATGTTACAAATGAGAGCTATTTCACTACTTTAATGTTATATTGCTTTTAGTTACATGGTTACATTATCATTTCTGAATTTAATATTTTTATATAAACTTTCTCATATATTTAAAAAAAGCAAACTGTAGGAGTCATGCTTCATGTCACAATTTATGTTGCCATATACTTGCATAGAAGAAATCAAATCAGACAACAAACTATTATTCAGGATTAATTTTTAAATTAATAAAATGTTTAATTCTTCAAAGATTTTTTTTTTACGTCTCCATATAATAGACTATTGACAATATACCTTCAGTGGTGATAATCTTCATAGCCTAACACTATTTAAAATGCAATTTTGGAAAACACAATGCCTTATGTTATGTTGCATTTTACATCAAAACAAGTGAGCACAAATTTTTAAAGAGATGCTGGTTCAAAACAGTGTAAAAAAGAACTTACGTTCCACAGTTATCACAACACTAAAGAAGTGACACTGCATCTTGTCTGAATGGTCAAACCAGAAAATTACATAGTAACATTGGATATGAAGGTCTGTGACTTATTACCTCTTCTGGTCAAAAAAAAAAAAAAAAAAAAAAAAAAGTATCTTAGCTAATTCTTTCAAAGTACTTTGGTTCTTTGTTTTTGTATTTTCTAACAAATCAAGTTCCCTTTACCAGGCAAAAAACACTCCTTGGCAGTGAAGCCAGAGTAGATCTGTCAGGCAAGATGAAGATTTCACAGGGAAGTGTTGAAAAAAGTGTCGAAGGAAAACCACAGTGATATATGGCACCTGTGTGGCATGGGCTTTGTTCAAGCCTTTAGCATTTCAGTGATCAGAAAACAAAAGAGATGGAGGCAAACAGGCAGGTTTGCCCTGCACTAATTCCACAGTCTTCTTCTGAGAGTGGTATTTCATTCGGTCTTATGGAAGTAACTCAGGAATCCTCTAAGGAAAATCATTTTCCAGATGGTTACTGGCCTTGTATCCTACATGAAGGATTTTAATTCATACAGCCAGAAGATATAAACACCTTTAAAATCCTTATTAATGGCAAACCTGCATAAAATATATGTGTTAAGCAATGAAATCAGCTGCTGTTTCTTCTCTCACTCATTCCCACTGCCATTTTGTCCTTGATAAGACATAGTTATTGCAACACTATTGTTATCTATATGTCATATTTTAAAGAATTAATTATGCCAATTATGAGCCCTGAAACCCAATTTCTCCTAGTTAAATTGGTACCCGTGGCCTTAACTACACAATGTAATGATCCAACAGCTCTTTCTCTAAGAAAGAGCTACTATATCCAGTAACTTTTCAGAAACTAGCAATTACCTTGTTTCAAAATAAACCTTTTATGTTACTTCAAACCTGTTGTTTGATCTGGTAAAAAAGGAACACAGTTTCCATCAGAGGAAGGTTTACCTCATAACAACAGCTCACAGCTGGGTAATGGATTGTTCATGCCTGCTGAAGAATAAAGACATATAGAGAATATAAATTTTCTTTTGTTTGCAACTAAGATAAAAAGATGTGCCCATTCCCTAAACTTCAAATGTGAATAATATTTTAGCACATGGAAGTGTAGCAACATTGAAGATTATCTACAAATGCAGGTTGTGAAACAAAAATCAAAATACATCTACAAAGCAATCAAAAACCCCATAACACATTCCAATTTGTTTTCAAAGAATTTGCATGCAATCAAAACCATGTGAAAGTATTTATATTAAATTTATTTGGTGTTTAGGGATAGAATTCACTTACTGATTTGGCTTCCAGAAAGCCACTAAACTAGGGAAAAGGGAGTGGTTGAAATTTCTTCACCTTTAGATGTCAGAAGAAGACAGAAGTTCTCTATCAGCCTGCACCTCAGGAAGTCTTCCAGCATCCCCATATCACCATTGGCGAATCAGAGCTCAAATCAGTCCAGCAATTTAATTACCTGGGAAGCATCATTTCCTC
>JAWWES010000115.1:97491676-97541076 GCA_035583135.1 Lophotriccus pileatus | reverse complement strand
GGTCTCTGCACCCCGATGGTCCCCCATGGGCTGCAGGGGCACAGCTGCCCCACCATGGTCTGCACCACGGGCTGCAGCCCCTCCTTCTGCACTGAGCTGGGTGTCTACATTGTTGTTGTCATGTTCTCACTCTTCCCTGGCTGGAATTTCTCCTGTGCAACACTTTTGTGTTCGTAAATATATTATCAAAGAGGTGTTACTATTACTCCTAATTGGCTCGGCCCTGGCCAGCAGCATGAAATCCATCCTGGAACTGGCATTCATTGGCCCCATGGGACAGGGGAAGCTTCTGGCAGCTTCTAACAGAAGACATCCCTGTAGCCCCACCCCCGCTACCAAAACCTAGGCACAGAAACCCATGACACATTTATAAGCAGGAAGTCAGTAACCTTTTTAGAACACTTAATATGATGTGTTCCTATCTGGGTTATGGAGCACACAGTTTGTCAAGCTTTTGCTGCTGAAACTAGTCAAGTGAGACACTGTGCGTGGAAGTCGTTGAAATGGTCTCTTCTATGTCTGTGTTTGTGGTTTCTTCTTTCTGGTGTCTATTGTCTCTCCTGGAGGTGCTATTTATTGCTTTGCAGCACAAACAAGGAAAAGCAAACATCAGGGCTTGCAGGGAATGAAGAAAGAATGACAGGCAACCATTATTCTCTCTCTCTTTCTCTCTCATGCAAGGAAGGGAAATAAGAAATTGAGCTTGCCTCTCACACAGTGATCATAACTGCCAGCTTGAGAAAGGAAGAAAGGAGAGTTATTTTCTGCCGGCAGAGCATTGATTTTTTCCTGTGTGTGACTCATGAGTCTGTACCACACTGGGCTGCATGATAGAAGGGGCATCTGGATCCACCGTGTGACAAAAAGTCACCTGTCGCAGGTCATGCTCTTCCAGTGGAGGTCACACCTCCTTCACAGCCTCATACAGCCTCTCTTCATAACCCTCCATGACAAGCACAGCTGGTCAGCAAGAGAAACATCTGAGTTGCAGTTCCAAATAATGGGGATTTTTTGGTGGAAGCTCCTCAGATTTGATGGGTGGGATTCATCTGATCAGTCAGAAATGTCTGCATTTTAGCTTGTCACCTTGGTCTCACCTCAGGGCAAAGGAAAGAAATGAGGAGTCAGAACAAGGAACATTCCCATCCCAATTTAGACATCTAAAATAAGACAGATGAATCATATCCTGAATGCACTTATTTCTCCCCACAGACTAGAGAGACAGTGTGACTAGCTCAGATGCAGGTATCTACAGTACTTATGTTAAAAACTAGAGGAGACAATTCCCAAGAAGCAAACCTGAGCCAAGGGCTCTGGCAAAACCAGAAGGCTGAACTGATCATCATGAAGGACTCAATTCAGCTGCCTCACACAGAGGTACCAAGTGCCCTTTGAGACACACTAGGACATCGGAAACACTCAGCAAATTCATCCACTTGTCTCTGTTCAAGGGATCCAAAATTCAACCTCAGCTAAGCAAAACATCTACATGGTCAGGTGGTCCACTGCAGTGCTGCTCCCAGTACAGTAAAGCCTACAGCAAGTGTCACAGCACGTGAACCATCCTCTATTAGCAGATTGACAACAAAGCAGGGATCGAGATCATGCAAAGCAACCCATAAGAATAAGCCAAAAAACAGTGCCTAGTTTGAAGAAACCTTTTTAAAAAACAGTTCAGGGCAATTAAAGGTAAAATAGGCTCACCAAAAGCCACAAAAGTAAGGAACAGCCTAGTAAATTATGCTCCATAATTGCTCTCATTTAATCCTTTTTACACTAAATATTACTTTCTTATTTTCAAGACTAGTTTCATACACAATCATAATTTTTTTCTTAGTGAATAGCGATTTCCACTGTGTTTTTCCTTGATTTCTTTTCATTTTCATTACATACCTAGCAATAAACCTAGTCTGCATAATCATTATCATACTTCTTAAGATCTTCAAATATTTCATAACAACATTTTTAAATATTCCTCCTGTAATCTTATGACAAATGATTTTTCCCTGTCTGCTCACTATTAAAAATGGATTTCTGTGAAGGCCTCCAATCACACATATATATTATTTGTTTAAACAGCAGAAAAGGCCCTCTTTTTTTTCCTGTATCCCATCTCAGCATAAAAAAACCAAACATAAAACATGCAGTATACATCCAGCAGAAAAGGTGGGATGCACAGGAGTTTATTGCCCAGCTCTGTCTATGCCCGTTCTTGCTCCCAGGAGAGCCAGGACAATGCTGAGTGATTCTGCAAATTCTTTCTTCATCCCTGGTTAGTGATTTTGACAGGGAGAGGAAAGACATAGGATCAATTTGTGATTAAGTAAAAATGTGATCAAATATCATTTACGCTCAAATCACAGCAAAGCTGATTCAAAGTGACATGTATGGAAAATGCTCTCTTCCAAGATAAGACATGTTCTAGCGGTCCCTTTTCCCCACAGCCAGCATATCATCAACTGGAGATCATGGAGCAGATGAGTTGTTCTGTGGGCACTCAACCGAGAAAGGCTATTTTCTATGGTATCCATCACTATTAGCTCAAGTCTTCAGTGCCTAAACAGGAAAATTTCTAATCAAATCTTTCCCTTTGGTTATTTTGTATAATCTGTCTCCAAAATGACTCTTCAGTGTTTAGTAACAGGTGAGTTCCCACTGTAGCCACCTCCTGAGGAGGGAAATCTTTTTTTGTTACCCACTCACATCTTTACACAAAATGTTTAAAAACTTCAGGTGCCCAAGACCTTCTGTCACACCTGTTAGAAAATGGCTAAAAGATTCAAAAGTTATAAGAAGGAAATATGCCATGCAGTTACTTTGGTTCTGTTCTTCAAAAACCAGGCTAACCCTGCTGACTGAAGGAGCAGCCGACACCCAGGGCTGGTGCTGCTTGATAATGATCTGCAAGTGGCACCAAAACCAGAGATTTGGGACTGTGTAAAACTGTCCAAATGTAAGGCCCACAAAGCACCAGAGCAGGTGTCCTTGGTGTCAGCTAATAATGGACCTGCCACAGTACAGCCTGGGGTCAGCAAACTCAGGCCCAGTTTTACCTGAACTTAGAGACCAATGGCCACTGATTTCTCATCTGTTAGCAACCAGCCTGTTTCGGTTTAATTTAAAATCATAAAGCAGATTTGTCTTGTTAGATTTGTATATATTCCATTTTCTCTAAATCAAAAAATGTCTAGACTTAAAGGAGATTTGCCTTCGATAAAAATTTAAATCATATTTCCAAAGAATCCCTTTTGAATTACTTATGATTCAAAACAACCTCATAGGCAACTCAATTCCCAAGATGCTACGGTATGGAACTTATAACAAAAGTACATAATTAACTTCACTTTTAGGTCTGATCAGATGCAAAAGGAAGAGAAGCTTTAAGAAAAATGATGACACTGCGTAGACCAGGACAGTAGCTTCAAAAAGTATTTTTTAAAGAGACATAATGACTAAGCGTTAGGCATGATGTCAACACAGCTGTAATGCATTTATACTTTTGTAATGCAAGGTTAAGGGATCCAGAATTTATCTTTCACTTTCAGAAGCTTCTGAATAGCAAGATGTGGCCAAAAAACAACATGGAAAAGGAATTCTCTACATCAAGGTCAACTATAAGCTTTTCTGCTAATCCAGCTGGGGATATTATGAAGTGATAGTGAATTTTACTTAGGTAAGTCCCAAGTTACTATACTAGACTTTTTTATCTAGAGCAGAAGAGAAATGATGCTGCAGAAGAGCAGGGAATTGGATTAAATGTAACAACCTCATATGTATATATGCAGGACCCTTTGTAATACTGAAATCAGTATTTTGCATTTTTATACCTTCTTTTATTTCAGTGTGCTCTACAAACACAGATGACTGAACATATTGCTCAGTTTCCCTCTTACAGAATGTCCATATCATTCCATTCATACTAAGAATAAAGCAGGAACAAAGTGGATGTTTATATATGTAACCAATCTTTTCTTCACTAGATGGCACCCTGCCTACTGCTATGGATCAGTGTTCAGTATGGCAAAAAGAAAGGTTTCATTTTCATAAAAGAATATGAAATGATAGAGGACTTATTCTTTATATGGAATGGTTTTACTGCTTCTTTTGTGTTCTGCATCAAACCCCTTGTGTACTTGCAAGGGTAAAGTTTCACATCATACATCTACTTCAACTATTTTTTGTTCAATATTTGTCTCACAACTGATTATAGCCCAGAAATTTTCATGGGAGATGCACTCATTACAGTAGCTCAGACTTTAAATAACAGTGCTCAGAATAAATTAAAAACATCAAAATACCACTCTCTCTTTTTCTGGAATAAGCATAGATCTAGCACTGATGACGATATTTGTCAAATCCTCAGCAGGTATAAATCAATTTGGCTTCACTGGAGTTGATTGATGCCAGGTGAAGATCTGCACCTGCAATTTAGATGCTGGCCTGCAGAGCACAGCTTGACTTGTTTTCTTTTTCTTCACTCCAAGGCATGATAATTGAGCTCATTTGAACACACTTCTCACTTCTTAGTCAAAACTCCCACCTGAGAATTGGACTTAAAATCAGTGCACGTCTCTTTGTAATAATTCAAAACAGTCTTTTCGCAAAGAGAAGAAGAAACCCGACTAAAGACTTTGCAGCTTGCAAAATCGGTTGTTCTATACAGCTTCAGTGATTGCACTCAATAAGACAGCAACTGATGCAAGCAGAAGCAAAATTCAGCTTCTTCACTTTGCCTCTTACTGCCACTAGATGATAGTATGGTAACGCACGTATCGTTCAGCTGCACACCAGACCTTCTGTTGATGAATTCTTGGCAGTATTCACACTTTTGTATGTAAAGAATACCCAGAAGCTCATCAATACTACATAGCTAGCCTTTGAATAGCAGTGCTTAATTGTATCCCCCGTGATTTCAGGCAGTTATATACCCATAGTGCAGTGGATGCTATTATTTGGCCATAGACCCAAACTGGGCTTTATTTAAACACAGACATTACACTAAACTGGTCACCTCCTTCTATTTTTGTAGCTATCCATTCAGAGCTATAGTGAGACATTTTGATGGAAAGGGCAAGATAATTACATTTCCCTAGCAGGAAGCAGGAGAATGGCTGGAGGTAACATTTACATTCTGCCTCTTGGGCATCCCACTCGCTGCCAGTTCTGCACATCCACTCATTTCTTCTCCCACCTTTTCTATTTCATGCTCTCCCTCTTGAGAGGACTCCCCTTTTCATGCAATTGAAAAGCTCCTGGCTAGGAGGAGCCTCACATCCAGAAAAACACCTTGAGCACACAGCTGCTGTCCTCTCCACAAACTCTTTCTCTCCCAATTCACGTAGTTTGTACTCTTCTAACATGGCAAAATTAAAACCAAACTGTTCTTTCTCACAGCTACTCTATAAAGTAAATAGACAAAACCCTCCACTGCACACTTTTTCCCCTAAGTAAATCTTAAGACTCTAATTTCTTTTTACCCACAATAACAAGGTCAGCTCTTTCGGTAGGCTGGGCTGTGTCTCCCTGACCAGGAATATGCACCCCAGGGAACGGGTGATTAGCCAGTTCTAGTGTTGCACAATACCTCTGCCATCACAGCTGGTTCCATGGAACATTTCCAGCTTCCTGCTGTGGACAAAATACTCACCTCTTGGTCCATAACCTGTGGCAAACGTTGAGTGACAGAGACTTGCTGGCAACACAAGGCAAGCCAAAAACTGAAAACCAGAATCTCCAGTGAAAACACGCTGACCCTTGGGACAATCTCATCACACATTTATATACAGAGCTAAGTGAGAAGAATGCTTGGAAATAATGGCTGGGGAAGTGGTTCAAAAAGCACAGGGGGGAAAGTTGCACATCACTGCATTGTTGGCTAATTCTCTACTCTAGGATTTGATTCAGCCATAAGCATCACAAGTCACTGAGTTTCCCACAAAAACTAGATCTGGATATAGACCAAGGGGAAACCCTGAGTCTCTGCTTTGCTGTAAATTTGGTTACTTTGACATCTTTGTGTTTTAATTCAGGACGAATGTATATTTATAAGATATTCCAGTTTTAAAAGGCTTGCATTTATCTTATTTAATGATTGGTTTGGACATTAGTGATAGTGCCTAAACTGCTAGTTATATGGCATAATACTTAAAAGAATCATATTCAGTAAGAATATCTTCTGTGTAATGTTGATTGAACTATCTATTGTTGTGTATTCAAAGTATTTAGTGTCATAGCAGGCCCAGAAGAAGAAAGCAATTGCAATGTCAAACTTTTTCAGTATGGCAAATAGAACCCTCAAAACCATAACTTGTTCCCATTGGAAATCAAGACATAAAGAATAAAGTAAAATATTCCAAGCATTACACTGAACACTGTTATTTACATGATGTAAAACATTAACAATAACAAAAATCTAATCCCTTTATGGTCAAAATAAAGTTTTAGAACTCAAAAATTAAATTCTAAAAAATTCCAAAAGTAAACATTTTGAAAAATGTCTACTGCAAAACTCTTTGTCCATTGTGAAACTTAATAGTATTTTACAGTTAAAATTAATTTAATTACATCTTATTTCACTTTTCATCAAAATCTGTAACAAAAAAAGTCCAACCAGCTGCTATTTTGTAATGCATATTTAAACTGGCATTTCCCGAGCTTATGAAAAAGGAAGCACTCCATTTTACTTACATGAATAAGGATGCTCTATATCCCATGTATGAATATTAATTTTTTTACAGTTCTTCTCTGTGATATAAGACTGTGTAAAACTCCCAGTCAGAGAGAAGTTCTGCTGCTAACAAACCTGTAACAAACCCATATCTCCAGGGGTAATCATTTCAGCTGTCAGAGCACAGTGAGGAGCAGCTGATTCTCGAGGGATGTCGAGCCAGGAGCTAAGCAGGATAACAAGGCAACTGGGAGCAGCACCTTCCACCAAGGAGTCAGGATGTGGAGTGGCAAATCTGAATGGTGATCAGGATCAGACATGATCCAGTGCTCTCCTGAGATGTTCACAGCAAGGCAGAGCTCTCACTGGCAATGGAGCTCCCCTCGGGCTCAGACAGTTAAATGCTTCACCCTTACCAAGCCATGTCCTAGAGCGGGGGTTGCACATCTGGCTAGTCCTGGCATCAGTAATACAACAACACAGCCTTGGCAGCTAAAGGTGTGGTGTATAGTTGAATGAAATACCCACTTCATGTGAAGTAATTCAAGAACATGAATGGGTTATTATTATATTATGTTATATTATATTATGTTATATTTATTATAAAAAGCAACTGCTATTGTTGCCTTCTTAATATGTCCCAGAATGCCCTTTATTTAAGAATAAAATAAATAAGGGCTATGGGAAGCATTTATGATGAAAAATCATCCAATCAGAAACAGAGCATATAAGAACAGTCTGAGACACACCTGTGCCTTCTTCCCAGACAGACACGTTCCAAAGGATTCCACAGAGCCACACAAAATGAGTAATGCTACTACAGTACAGGTTTTAATGCATGTGGAAAATGCCCCAAATAGAACTAACTTGTCAGCCTCCAACTGGAGGCAGAAATCAATGTTGCATGTAATGCTCAGCCTGCATGAAGCCTGCTGACATGCTTGGTATGGTTTCCATTATTCTCAGTGGAATTTTGAACTATTGTTTTAAAAAAAATGAAATTAATTATAAGATGCTTTTATTTGGGGTACTTTCCATGTGCATTAAAACCTGCATTGTAATGCCCACCTACAGGGGTCAGCAACTAGACAGTGAAAGAAATTACGAAGGGCTCATTTCTTTCCAATCCCTCCATCATTTCTTGCCCAGTTCCTCAAAAGGGCAAGTATCAGATGTGCAGTCATTGCTCCTTGCAGGACAGCCAGAGACCTTACTCAGGAGCCTTGTTCCTTTTGCCCAAATGATGAAATAAGGGCTGTTGTAGCCAGTGTACAGGGATCTGACAATGAAACCAATTTAGTTTCTATCCAATACATCAAGCACTGCAAAAATATATCCTGAAGAACATGAAAACTAGTGGAAATAAATGGTTTTTTCCATTGCCTTTATTTTTCATCCTAAATTTCAATAGAAATTGAGACTGTTTAATGCTCTGCACATCAAGGCAGTCTTTAAAACGTTGTGTGAATTCCAGCTAAAATAGGAGCATTTGGCATCTCAGAAAGCTTCCCACCTCTCTAAAAGGCCTCTTTTTATCTTTCTCAGGAAACTGAACAATACAACAGAGACTTTCAAAACCTAGTTGAAAAATAAACAGCAACTTCAGCACACATAACGAGGATGTTCCAGATATCTGTATCTCAGGTTTGGGCTGCCTGAATATAGCTACAATGATTTGAAAAAAGTATGTTGGAGATTTAAATGGTTTGTGAGGATTTCTACAGCATGCAGGAAACAATCATGATATTCAAAAGGCACGAGTGTAACCAAATTTCTCTACTGGAATTGTTAACTACCTGAAAATTCTGTTAAGAGTCTTTGAATATTAGTGTAGAGCCAGATTCACATTATTTAATATATTTCAGTATGCAATTGGAAGAATGACTAACATATAGGTATCATACCTATCTTTATTAAAAGAAAGTAAATCAATCAAAGGACCCCTTCATTTTGAGTGATTGCTCTGGAGCTGGGCTGATATTCAAATAATATAGGATATACTATAATATGGCTAGTGATCTTCAAAATTAATAGCAAACATATACACATAACAGATTCAAATTCACACAGTAAATATAGCAAGACAATGGTTTGTTCTCATAGGTAGATAAATCAAATGCCAGACTCTGTGGATTGTATGGCCATTGATTGTTTACATACCACAGCACTGCAGAGTTGATATGAGTTGGTTTTGCCTTGTAGGGACATCTGTGGGACCACATGCCATACCCACTGTAGAGGTCTTGTATACCAATCTCCCATAATGATCAGATACATATTTTGATTAGTAGGTTATGCAAAGGATCATTTACCTTAAAAATAATCTTAAAACACAGTGCAAGGTATTCCTGAAGAAACGCAGTCAGAGATTTTGCAGATTTTCCTATGCCTAACAGTGAGATAAGATGGCATGCAACTGGCTCCTAGAAAGATCCAAAGTAATTCATCATTTGCTTTGTGAAATGATGTTGTTGTTTGGTTTTTTTTAAATATACATCACATTTTCCATCACATGCAATTGTAAATTTGGTACATAAATTATTTGTGCAGTGTTACTTATTACTGCTTTATACATAATCAGGAAATTTTTGGAAACTTTTCTTCTTTTCAGGGAATCATCCTTACAATCTCTGTAAACATGTAAACTGTTTTCCTACCAAAATGAACTGCTATCTAAGGTGTTTTTATGAGCTTCATTGTCTATTTATGCAGTGTGCTTTAAATTGTGAAGGACTAGCATTTTGCTTGTTTTGTAACAAGATGCACCAAGACCATCTTAATGGGAAACATGCTTGCTTTAAAAAATTATTTGGGGTCTGAAATACTTCATGCACTGAATCATTCTCAACTAAGGAATGCAGAAAGTCAAAACCTTACTTTTCCCTTTAACAACCCCAAAACACCATCTGGATGGAGACCCTCTTAAAGTACGAAATTATAAGAATTTTCATATCATAGAATCATGGAATCATAGAATGGTTTGTGTTGGAAGAGACCTTAGAGTTTATCTAGTTCTAACACTCTGATGTGAGCAGGGACACCTTTCTCTGGACTTTTTCCTCCCTCAGCACTAAAACCCAGTTTACTTAAATGCCTTCTTGTCATACAACTGTGAACAGTTTAATAAAGAAACATTACAAAATTGGTAGGACTCCCTATTTCTTGGTTTGCTTTGGCTGATTTTTTATTAAAAAAAAAAAGTTTTAACAACCAACAAACCTACAGTAATATTTGTACTAATTAACTGGAGTATACAAAATATTTGTCTTGTTGCTGAAATATCCCTGTAGCACTACAAGCAATTAACATTTATAACTACAGATTTTGCTAAGATAAAAGAATATCAGGAATCTAACTCTAATCATTCTAACAACTAGAGGCCAAATTCTGCCTTCCCTTACAGTCATGTAATCACATTTGTTAACTGTTGTAAGGTCAAAATTTAGCCCCAAACCACATTTTTCTCTGAATATATATATATATTCATACAGGGGGAAAAAAAAAAAAAGGACAAGCTGTGTCTTATTATTGTTCTTCCCTTCTGAAGGGTAAATACTGATATTTGAAATACCTAAATTGTATTTACAGCTGTACAACACTGGTGCCACATACTTGCAAAATGCCACTTGAACTCATAAACATGGAGTAACTTGTAAAATTGGCTTAAAAACTTTTCTTAAAAAAAAGAAAGAGCAGAGAAGCTTAGACATTTTCTTTGTCAAATTCACACACAAAATACATGGTAATGTGACATGCAACATCATTCCACCCTCCAGAGGCCACCATCTCCACACAGTCCTCCTCGTCGTAAGCATTGTTGGGCTCCCCGCTGCGCCATTTGTTGAAGGTCTGCATGGGCGACCGGTCGGAATAGACAAAATTTCCCTCTTTCTCCAGGTCGTTAATCCCAATGAAAACTCTGGTGAGCCCAGCTTGGTTGATGTACGAGGCAATCAGGCTGTTGGCAGTCTCATCCTTGGGCATGCTCAGCGTCCCTCCTCTTCCATGGCAGTAGAGTTGGGCTTCCTTGTATCTCTTCTCTTCCTTCACCAGCAGATATATCTTATTATCTGTCTCACGCACACCAGCAACAGCTGCGGGGGAGGGCAGTGCTGAAAAGTGAGCACTCGCATTTCTATAAACCAAGTCACTGTACACCCCAAAATAGCTTCACAAATCAGATGTGGAACGGTGACACTCTCTATGAGCAATTACACCGGTACAATGAGGCAATAAGAAAGGAAAATAGTTATATAAAATTAACCTACCATTTTTTATGAATTTTAGTTCTGTTGTCAGCTGGGCTACTTGGATATCCATTTCACCAATAGCCTTCCTTAGCTGGCTGCACTCACAGGGGATGCCTGTGAAATGATATACCCAAATCAAAAAGTTACCCTATTTCAATAGTTATCTCAACAAGTCTATGAAAAGGCCAGCCTGGCAGCCCTGGAGGGGGCTGTCTTGCAAATAACAGACAGAAAATTAGAACCTTCACTACCCTGCACCATTATACGGTTCTCAGGAGGTCTGGGCCTGTGCGGAACAGCTCAACTCACTTCCCATGAAGCTTCAGCCCTGCATGATTAGTGCTAACCTAAACACAGATAGATATTCTCTGCAAAAAAACCCACCATTTCTTTATGGAAATACATTTGTCATAATTTCCCATTTTCAGTACTTTTTTGAAAGTACAGAATTTGCAGTACCTCTTACAATATAACAAGACAATAGAAAACCACCTATTAACCCAAATTGGTAAAGGTTTGACAAAGCTAATCTGAATGTGAATACTAAAAGGATAATTATTACATCTTTGAGCACAAATCTCCATGAGGATCAATTTCAGTTTGCATTTCTGTGTGTAAGTATTAAAATCTGCATTTGACTACCCCATGAATCATCTTAGGTGTCTAAGTCAATCTAAGTACAGGGTACTTGCCCTGAAAAACTGAGCATGATGGCTAGGAATATGGTACTCTGGCTCAACAATTAGAGTGACAAATTATATTCTCATAAGAAAACTAATTGGTGCACCTCTAGTGCACTCTGCCAGGAAGGGACGAATTCAGTCAAATCTGAACTTGCTACTCTTGCAAGGATTACATTTTTTATGCCAGGCTTTCACCTGATTCTCTGGAAGACCTATATACCTCATCAATATATACGTAAGTATCTAAAGAGGGGGATGCCAAGAGGATGGAGCCAGGCTCTTCTTGGTGGGGACAAGGACAAGAGGCAGTTGACAGAAACTGTTGCACAAGAAGTTCCACCTGAATATAAGGAAGAATTTCTTTACTGTGCAGTGACCAAACACTGGAACAGGTTGCCTAGGGAGACTGTGGAGTCTCCCTCACTGGACGTATTCAAGAACTATCTGCACAAAATCCTGTGCCATGTCCTCTAGGATGACCCTGTCCGAGCAGGGTCTGGGACCAGGTGACCCACTGTGGTCCCTTCCAACCTGACATATTCTGTGATTCTGTGATCTGTATTCTTGATAATCTCCTGCTCCTATAACAATAATCCATGCAGGGGCAGGAGCTTCTAACCTGCTACTTTGTGTTGGCTGGAAGACAGAGTGGGATATGCAGAGACATCCCTTTGCACTGGTGATGAATGATAAAGAAAGTTTGCACTTCAGTTCCCACTAGACTTCTGGAGAGGTTACATCTCTAAGAACTCTGAGACACTTGTAACACATACACTACAAATCTAGCAACTACCGCAGCTTCAATGATTATAAGTAATTTGAAAATATCACAGTGAAATATTACAGTACCTATGCAAAAAATTATTAATTATTCCCCCCAGTATGTAAACAGACATATTTTTGGTGATGATGCATGCATGTTGTAAAAATACATATGTATGTTTCACATACACCAGGTGTGTTGTGGATTACCTGGGTCACCATTAGGACCTGGTGGTCCTATGTCACCGTTATCTCCTTTTTCACCTAAAGACATGAAGAAGAATATAAATTTAAAGCGGCTTTTTTGTCAATAGTCCATTTAGCACCTGCTTCTTTTTTCTCTAGTAACATTCAAATGTGGAAAGTAGAAATATGCCCAAGCAAAAATAAGGATTTTTCTGTCCTATTTGTTCCACAACAAAGGTCTGCCAAAGCTATGAAACTTGAACACAAAGAATATATATCAATATCCACTTTTTGACATTCATGAACTTCACAGAACCAGTAAATTCAGATGCTGTAGAAGGAAAAGGGCTGGATATGCCTGAATTTAAAATCATAATCTAGGTGCTTAGTCATTGGTCCAAATGACTTAACCTATGGAGTTGCCTATGGAGTAGGCAACATTAGAAAGTCTTCTGTCTCTAAAAAGTCTGTCAAAGTACAGTGCATCTTCCCACCTGCTTCTCTTAACTGTCCACTCTTGTGTGACAGTGCACAAAGTTCTTTATTTAGCCTCAAGCCAGGATACATGCTGCTCTAAGGCTAAATATCTTGCTGTAAGAGGAAAAGGTAGCTGGCTGAGAGATGTCAGTAACCTGGCTGACTACAGTGTAAGAAAATTCCCACCATGGTAAACTCTGAGACTTGGTAATCATTTTTCAAGCCCGTAAACTTTTCTCAAACATAAATGATCACACATTTTCATCTGAAACACAAATGGAGAAATGACTGAATTAAGCATACCTTTTGAACCAATAGGACCAATTTTTCCATGCCGTCCTATGCTGCCTTTCTGTCCTTTGTCCCCCATTTCTCCTATACAACAGAAAGACAAAAGACACAAATACCAATGTAGTCTGATTCATTCAGAGTCTAGTATGCTTGCAGCATCAGTTTTTACAATGAGCAAAAACATGCTATATCCCCAGTATTCATTGAACTCCAGAGGTCCAGCTCTCTCCTTGTGAAGAACTCGCGTATGACAACCTAGACAGCTATTTATACTTTGCAAAGCAATTGACATTAACAAGGCATGAAGGTGTAATTGAAAATGGATGTTGGCTGAAAGCCACTGGAAAAGCTTTTGCAAACTTCTTTTGGCTGATCCTGACAGAATTATGTTGACAATGAGAGGGTAGGGGGATTGCATTCAGACACGAATCAGTGGAGTAAAACTATCATGGAGTTGAGAAAACCTAAAAGATCCAAGCACAACTGACATTTCATCTAAGACAGTAGCTCCATTGTAACTGAGGGCTGACTTTGGGCCTAATGGATTATTTATACAATATAAATATTGTCATAGGAGATAATGTTTTCCACTGGACCAGACTATTAATGGAGGGCAGGTATGGAGGGACTACAGGGTTGAGTGCCCTCAGAGGCTCCCATCCTGCAGGAACACAAGACTGTTTTAGGAAATATTTATGCAGGTTTTTTTCAATGATTGTTGAAAAGATTGTTTCTTTGCTCAAAGTAACATCTGTTATGTAATGTTTGTCTAGACATGAGCATGATACAAGTTAGGAGGAAAATCTACCATAGGGATCCAGCAACTGGACTTGTACAAACTGTCATAGCTCAGCCTCAGTTGTGGATCTGTTGCCCTCTGTTGTTACTGCAGCTGGACAGACATATATTTTTGAAAGCTGGATAATACTATGACCCATTCCATTATTAGCTTTAACTTAAAGGTGTAATAAATAACAAGTTTCAGAATATAAACTGATCACCACTGGGCTAAGGGATGTCCTCTATATTATTCCATGAAGTCTCAAACAAGTGTAACTTGATGGCATGAACCAAGAAGAAATAACTTCCTCTGAACTGAGAGAAGCCAAATATGTATGGTTTGTTGGTCTTATTAATCACTGGCAAACTCTACAATCAGTGATCTTCCTTTGTTTCCAGTAAGTATCAAATTCAGACACTACTGAACACAGGCTTTCACCAGAAAGCAAAAATATTTTTCTGTTTTTCCTACTGGAAGAATGGAAGTAATCCACTGAGCAATTGAAGATCTGCTTTCTGGAATACAGCTTCATTTTCAGAACAGTTTCATGGCCTGACTTAAAGATGCAATCCTTTGGGCTGTTCATGTCAAAAATGTGCTGATGCTACCACTGGATATTTATCCAATATAGATAGTATATTGAGAGGGTTTTTTCTTGAGAATCCTTAAAGTACCAGCTTGTAATGAGTTTATCAAGTTGCTCTGAAAGTGACCTTTCTTGCTTTACATATTTATGAATTGGGATTGCTGTAACAGATTATCAGATGTTCAAATGCTTTTTCTTTTCAGGATGAAATTAAATAAACACATAGATCTAATATATAAATAAAATACAATATATAAAATTAATTCACTTTCTTTCTCATAAATACTGCCCAGAAAATGAGCTGCTTCTCCATCATACCCAGTAAAAGCTACGTGATCTACTCAGAAGTAAAACTGTGTTATCTCAAGCAATGAAGACATACATTAAACCTCCTATGCTCATTAAAAGAACTGTTTGGATTTGGTTTTCTCTCACAGTGACTAACCCCTGCTTCCTCTCCAGGGGCTTCCTTATTCTGCTTCTGCAGAGTAAATCACAAGGTTTCAAGAGAGACCTATCTGCCTTGAGGGGTTCAAAAGTTTTAATACTTTTTGTAAAGCCCTTTTTAGTGGCCCTATGGTTGTCAAAAATGCAGTGTGAAGAGACTTAATGAAATCAGGAAGTGAGAGCTGGAAGGAAATGAGGACAATAAAAGAAATTAATTCTCCATAGACCAAAAGTGGGAAGTCAAACATGAAGTTTGGAGAATATGAAGCAAGTCATCTGTCATCTCCCAGATGAAGGTGGTATACATTGGAACCAATTATAGAAGACTTAAAGGATTTTAGAAGAAACTGAAGATAAGGAAACTCTAAATGATCTTTTTGTTGGCCTTTTCAGATTAAAAAAAAAAAAAAATACCAGAGACAAATGGTGGGCTGCACAATCAGTGAAAAAATTAGGGGTTTGGCTCTGTGCAACACTATAAATGGGGGTCTTCATACAGTATGGCAATCACTTCAGGCAGGATTATTGGAACAGACAAGAAGGTATAAAACTACTTAGAAAAATAAAAAGGTGTCAAAAAGGCAAATCCAGTAGAAACGCAAATTCATCATGTCATAGACAAATTCAATTGAATCATGTCAAAGAGAAGAGAGTAGTAGTTTACTTCCCAAACTTAAGGATTTGAAGACAAATCAGAAATTCTTCATGGTTAGAGGACATCACAGACATCTACCTAACAAAGAAAGTAGAAGTGTACCAAACCACACCAAAGGCCTCTTGACTCTAGTGCCATCTTTGACAGCAATCTGCAGAGGATACTTAGAAAAAGAACATAAGATACAGGCGAAGATTAAAAAGTCTTTCCCAGAGTGTACCTCGATAATCTTGCAGCAGGTCAGCATTCCCAATGCAAATAGTTAACCAAACTTGAATGACAATAGTATTTTTAAAGGATTTAATGATGCTATAGTAATAATCTACGTTCAGGACACTTAATTTTTAAAAACTACTGGCAACTGGAAGTTAGAAAATTCTCATACACCAACAAACTACAGCACCACTTTATGCTAAATAATCTGAATTATCCAAACCAATGAAGGTAGGTGATTAGTGAGGGAATAGTGGTTACAACATAGTTACATCTTATTGTAGAATCACAGATTGGTTTGGGTTAGAAGGGACCTTAAAGATCACCTAGTTCCAACACCCCTGCCACTAGACTCACTTGCTCAGACCCCCATCTAACCTGGCCTTGAACACTACCCAGAATAGAGCAGCCACAACTTCTATCCCAGTGTAACCTATCCCAGTGTCTCAACACCTTCATGGTAAAGAATTTCTCATCTAAATGTGCCCCTTTTCAGTTTCCTCCGCGTCCTATCATTACATGTCCTTGTAAAAAGTCGCTCTCTTGTAGACCCCCTCTGTACTGGACATGCTATAAGGTCTCCACAAAGCCTTCTCTCCTCCAGGATGATAAAGCCCAGCTCTCTTAGATTGTCTTCATGGTGGGTGCCACATCCCTCTGGTCACGTTCATGGCCCTCCTCTGGACTTGTTCCAGCAAGTCCATGTCCTTTTTAAGTTGGGGACTCAGAGCTGGACACAGCACCCCAGGTGGAGTCTCATGAGAGCAGACTAGAGCAGGAGAATCACTTCCATCGGACTTTGCTGGCCACACTTCTTTTGATGCAGCCCAGGATACAACTGGCTTTCTGGGCTGTAAGCTCACATTGCTGGGCCATGTTAAGCTTTTCATAAAGCAATACTCCCAAGTTCTCCTCAGGGCTGCTCTCAATCCATTCTTCACCCATCCTCTATTTGTGCTTGGGATTGCCCTGACTCAGGTGCTGGACCTCACAATCAGCCTTGTTGAACTTCATGAGGTTCACACAGGCCAACCTCTCAAGCCTGTCAAGGTCCCTCAGGATGGCATCCCTTCCCTCCAGTGTGTCGACTGCATCACTCAGCTTGGTGTCACTGGCAAACTTGTTGAGGGTGCACTCGATCCCACTGTCCGTGTTGTTGACAAAGATGTTAAACAGATATTCTTATGTGAACAAACAGGGAATAATCCCAGGTGGCATTTTATGTAGTTGAGGCAAGCCAACTACAGTCACCCAGCACTAACCACCTGAAAGTTAGGTTTTTTAGTCTAAACTATTTACCTAAGCTCACATCGTAGGCAATGAAGAAATAAACACCTCTCAGAAGTGATCCATCACACTCATTGCAGACTGTAATTTTAATGACAAAGTGAAACTTTAAAAGCTTTGCACAAAAAACAGGAGGGGAAAAAAAGAGTAGACTATTATCAATTCATACTGACTAAAAATCAGAATAGTTAGGAAATTTGCAAAGAAAACTAAAGATAGTGAGAAAAATTACAATCTAGGAAGGCAGTAAAGAAGCTTAAAGGATTTTAAAGTACAGTCAAAACAAAAGAAATAGTAATAGTATGGTACATTCCTGAGTGGAGGAGTTTGTAGTCAGATGCAGATAAAGACAAAATACTGCCCTCATGAAACACCTATCTTGCTAGAATTATGTTAACAACGTAATTCCAATCTTGCTCAGACCAGCGATCCCTCTAGCCCAAGACTCTGTTTCGTGTGGTGGCAGCAGAAGGTGCAGTACAGGGAGATCACACAATCCCATCCACTACTTGAAGTCTGTTACAGGTGAGTGCTGGATCAGTCCCCAGCAGCTTCAGGTATGATGGGATCTGGGGATTCTGTAACCTCGATCACAGCCCTCTCAGACTACTCTGTACACGAGCAAGAGTTTGAACCTGTCCAGTTTCTCCTTATGAGGCAGCTGCTCTTCTTCACATTTCTGGTGCCCCTCTCTTACCTCTCATGTCCTTCTTGAGAGACAGAGGCCAGAGGCACACTCATTACCTGAGACAGTGCGTGTCAGGATTTTACACAGAGCAAAATCAGCTGCAAAAAGAAGTTCCCTGTTTTGTCCTTGGTGTCTTTTCTGATAACGGGCAGTGTTCTGTTGGCTTTGGGACTGCTGCTAATGACTTCAGAGCAGTTCTTGAGTTTTAAGTGACACTTTTGGGTTTTGGCATCATGTAAGTATGGATTAAATTATGCATCCCTAATGTCCCTGGGCAATATATTTATTTACACTGAAGCCCATCTGCCATTTTTTTGTCCACTCGGTTTACCACAGATTTTCGCAAAATCCTGTTGAGTTCAGGTGGAGCTGAAAGACAGTTTTGAACCAGATACCCACTTTGTGAATTCACAACTGTCAATGTCAGGACTTTTATATGGAATACTGCCTGCAGCACTCCTTAGTGAGCAATAAATTCATGTAAAAGTTGACTCAGAAATGCAAAGGATTGATTGATTAGATATTAATGAGCAATCAGTAATAATAAAATATAAATTAAGATATTATTGCCTCTTTTTAGAATTTGATTATACAAATGACTGAGCACTCTGGCTCTAATCCAGTTAAATTAATGAGTCTTCTCTCCTACTTAAGAGGCTCTGCCTATACTAGTAAACTAAATGCCTGGGACTGTTCCTGGCACTGGGAACTGAGAATGGTACACTCCACGATACTAAATTGTCTTACTCTTCAAGCCAGGATAATCACTTGC
Source organism: Lophotriccus pileatus (assembly GCA_035583135.1). Classification (NCBI taxonomy): domain Eukaryota; kingdom Metazoa; phylum Chordata; class Aves; order Passeriformes; family Tyrannidae; genus Lophotriccus; species Lophotriccus pileatus. Next base: position 97,522,331 of record JAWWES010000115.1, on the reverse strand, counting down.
AAGCTGCTCATTGCGACAGCTCCCGAAATATGCCCAAGAATTACCTGAAAAAGTGTTAGCTGGCAAAAGCAAAAATCAGTGTTGCTGTGTTAACACTGCAAAGGTAGAGACAGCTGAGTTCTAAACCCAAGAACTGAATGTGACTCTGCTTAACATGCCATTATAATTGAGTATAAATGAAATCCAATGTATAAAGGCTGAACTTAAAATACTAAAATAATGTATTTTCAAATGGCTGCAGCTCTAAGAAAATTAAAATGTCTTGAAGAACACATTTTTAATGTGCTGTTCCTTTGATGATGCATTCCTACAGCAAATTCACCCTCCTCTCCTTATTTTGATTGTCATAAAGTACTCTGAGAATATTCACAGGACTGTACTGTTACTGAACTATCTGTGTGGAATTTGTGTACATGGAAGTTATGGCCTCACAGACTGCATCATGACTCAGTGAAATAACTAAGCTGACCCCTAACACAGGAGTGCACAGCACAGCCACCCGTGCACGTGGTGACAGTTACTTCTATGAACTTCACACCCCAAAACTTGCACTGCAGTACCCACTGCTTGTCTGAAACAGCCATTCTACTCGATCCAGTGCTTTGTGCTTTACGTAAGGCCAACACACTTTTATATTCTGCTGACATGCTATGCATCATAATTGACCTATACAATTAATTAAAAGCAATGAGAAAAGTAAGTGGAATTTAACCTTAATCAGTACCCAAAGACATCAGTATGTCTGATGTCACCCTGAAGCATCAGGACAGTCAGAATGAGATTTATTTCAGGTAAGCACCAGAAACTTTTAATGTTTCCCAGTTTCTGAGTTACCAAAATCTGAAATTTTCATGAGGAGAGAGCATGATAAAAACATTTGCGGTACTTTCTAATCTTGAGCTGTTCATTTCAGGTATAATATACCATAAGAAAACCATTTCTTTTTTAAGTTATTTTATGTTATTATATACCTAGAGTTCAAAGAAACTAAGCATATTTTCTTACATGAACTTGTTAGAAAAATGAAACAAAGAAAGGTGACAGAAAAAAAATAATGTGATTCTGATAATGTACAGCATTAATGGAAAACTAGTTAATTAGAATTTATTTAAAATAAGAGCTTGTTTTTAGACATTTCTGGATGCATAAAAGAAAGCAGAAAACATATGTAGTAAGAAATTTTGCCTGTGTTTAACTGAAAGCACTGCTTTCAGTTACCAATACAGTATGCATTAATATTCTATTTTCTCATCTCTTTTCTGTTTCAAGTGTGTTTTCTTGCAGTATATTTCCACTTCAGTGTTCCTTCTTTTAATCTTACCAAATTTTGGACTTTTGGAGTTATAGAAAACTGGGAAATTATCATTATTATTAGAGTTAATCAAGCATTCCTTATGAAAATGATCTTCCAAACAAATGCAATTTTGCAGTATAAAATAAATAAATGAAATGCTACATCATGGATTAGCCTGACTGAAAAATAGTACTTCCTCTTCTCAGATGGTCTAAAGCATTTTGAAGGGATTTGACAAAACACCAAGCTAGAGAAACACGCAAGACAGCACAGTGAGAGAGGTTTTCAGGAGGTTAAGACAACCTTGTGCCAAAGGAGGCTGAGAAGGCAGAGGCACTTAGTGCATTCTTTGTCTCTGCTGGCAAGGTCTGCTCTCTGGCCTCCCAGTTCTACACATCTGGTAGCAAAGATCTGGGGAGGACATGCCACTCCTGGCACTGGATGAGTGAACTAGGGACTACTTCACCTGGATGTACACAGGTCCATGCCCAGAAGCATTCCAGGGTGATGAGACTGCTATCTGGCACTGCTGCAAGTCTAATCAGACTGCCAGTCTAATCAGCAGGTGATAATGAATGCCATTCCTCAGGAACCTGTCCTTCACCAGTGACAGGGAGGTAGAAGTGGAAGGAGCTCCATGCTGGCAGGAATGGTTGGTGCACTGGAGGACACCGCTGCCAGTCAGGAGGAGCTCAGCATGCTGCAGAAATATGTTGACAGGAATACCATGGGTTCAGCTAAGTTCCTCACCTGTTATGCATTGATGAAGTCTGGTCAATGGCTGGCTAAAAAAACTCCTTTGCATAAAAGGACCCAGAGATTTCTGGGCCCTCATACATGAGAAACAAGCAGGAGTTCAGCTGAGAAAGATGGTTTTGCTTAACTTGCAGTTCAGAAAGGTAAGGGGGAACCTAATTGCAGTCTTCCACTACTTACAAGCAGTTTCTAGAGAAGATGCAGCCTTTTCTTCTCACAGAGAAAGGAAAAGATGCAACGATTACAAGCTACACCAGAAAAAAATTCAGCAAGCTTAAAGGAAAAGGTCTTTCATGATGAAACCAGTGAACAGACTGATCAAAAAGGATGTGGAATCTCCATCCATGGAGATTTTTTCAAAAGTCTACTGGAAAAAAAACACAAGCAATCTGCTTCGATATTGAAGTCTGCCCTGTTTAAAGCAGGAGATTGGACTAGATGAGCTCTTTACAAGCTTTTAACCTAAATTATTCTGTCATATTTTAACTTCATGCTGCATTACCTTGCAAGAATTGAAATTTTAGTTTCCAATATTTTTTCTAACAGTTGTGCTTCGAAGTATACCTACATAAGGTAAGTACATGGACTGAACACACACACATCTCATGGGAGTTACAAATTTTTCAATGCATTGTAGGGGGAAGAGCTCTAGCTATGGATTTTGGTCTCAGGGAAAACTGCAGGTATCAGATTCTCACAACTGACTCAAAGAACAACATAGAGATCATGCATCATCATAAGGAAGTATAAATTATCACTACGACTGCCTTCAAAGAAAGACTGTAAACTCAGATTAGTAAACACTAACTCACACCATCATTCTGATGACAGGAATATCAAAGCTTTAATTTTGATATTGAAATAAAAGGTTTTGACTATTCCTAATGTGAACCTTTCAGAACACGGACCTCCTGGAAAACTTACGAAGGTCAAATTTCCTTCTTGCTTCAGGAGGAAAACAAACATGAAAAGACGGCATTTCCTGCAAGACAGCAGTGCCACGTTCCTCTCACTGTATAACTGAACACTACTGAGCACCATTCCTCTCAAGAGCTCCAAATATTTTTGAACTATAATACAGGCAGCCTTATCACCTCTTTTCCATACATATTACAGAACTGTGATCCAAAAAACATGGAAACACTCAGGGCCATCTCTGCCTATTATGGCTTACTGCCCTCCCTCAATAGTTTTCATTAATATGAGTGCTCACATTCACCAAAAAAAACCAAACAACAACAACAAAACAAAAAACAAAACAACAACAACCAAACAAACAAACAAAAAGAAAATTGAACCTTGTGATTTTTCCCCCCTCTGATCTCATGTGAGGTTTCCATTTGCAGAAGGCAAATTACGAAGAAGACATTGTGATGTCATTCTTCAAAATGACCTTTCAAAAAAATCAGATTTTTTTTTTTTGCAAATTAATCTTTTTAACCAGAAAGTAATACTTAGTCTAAAAATGAGTGCATACAGTTGTACTGGTTTTGGCCAGGATCAAGTTAATTTTCTTTGTTGTAGCTGGTATCGTGCTATATTTTGGATCTGTGACCAAACAATGTTGATAACGCAGAAATGTATTCTTTAGTGCTGAGCAGGGCTTGCATAGAGTTAAGGCCTTTTCTGCTCCTCATCCCACCACACCAGCAAGCAGGATGGGGGTGAAAAAGAAGCCGGCCACAGGCAGAACAGCTGACCCCAGGAAAATTCCCTACCACATGGCATTGTGCTCAGTATATAAAGATGGAGAAAGAAGAAGGAAGGTGTGGGGATGATGTTCAAAGTGATGGTGTTTGTCTTCCCAAGTCACTGTTACATGTGGTAAAGCCCTGATTTTCTGGGGATGGCTGAACACCTGCCTGCCCATAGGAACTGGTGAAATAATTCCTTGTTAGGCTTTGCTTGTGCATGGCTCAACCCATGAGTTTTCTCACTTCTACCCTTCCAGTTCTCTCCCCCATCCAAACTGGGGGGAAGAAAGTGAGTGGCTATGTGGGGCTGAGCTGCCAGTTGGGGTGAAACCACAACAACAGTAAACAAAAATGGACAAGGATGATTTAGTCACCCAGCAAAAGAAGAGGATTCCCATCATCACCATCTCACAAGAAAAGACAGCATTTTGTCAGGAATGACTTTCAAAACACCTTCTTTAACAAAATTACCTTTTTCTCCTGGAGGTCCAACTCTGCCTGGACGACCAGGAGCACCTTTCTCCCCCTTTTCTCCAGCCTCCCCTGTTGATACAAAAGGAAACAAAAAGAAGTATCATATTAAACCAGGACTATTTTCTGTTAGCAGCAGTGACAAGAGTGCCATTCTCTCCAGTGAAAAAATAAAAGCAGATGCAGTCTGATTTAACAGCCTTACTAGATGCACAGAGAAGAGGATTTTCTTCGGTTGGAGTAAATATAGACAAACCCTAAGTCAATACATTACTGAAGTCTCATATAACAGGTCAAGTTTTGTGGACTTTACTTGTATCATCAACCTACAAAAAACCCAACAGCACAATTCACTTAAGTAGAATCTTCAGAATTAAGCCCCACCTTAGCACATAAACTTCTGGGTCTGTGTTCACCAAATGCTTTTTGAGCCTGTGCTAAGGACATGCTTATATCTCAAGTGAAAATGGCTTAGCTATAATCCCACTTTTTTTAAAAAAATGCCATTCATCAGACCTATAAGAAGGCATTGCTACATCCATAATTTTTAAGCATGAAAGAGTAAGTCCCTACTCTGTATCCTCAGCATATATTGTGTCTTTTAATCTCTGAGGTATGAACCACTAAGCAGTGCACTGACATGCACGTGGCTCATGGTGCATCATTATGTTCACCATATTTAAACATCAGTTTCCATAAATGTTTTTCTCCCTGGTTCCTTTATTGGAAATTTGAGGATACTTAGCTCCTTTTGCCCCCTACTATTGTAGTTTGCCACTGACTTAAAATTAAAATCTCTTTCACAAACAGAAGTTTAAAGAATGATTTCCACAGCCACCTTGACAAAAAAGATTTATATGAAGGAGAAGAAAGTTCTATGGCTCTCACAGAAAATAAGATGCCAGTATCTAAATCCCAGAGCCAGCACAGCACACACGATGCCTCAAGCACTGTATTTCTATAGAGGAGAGTGGGTATTAACTGCTCTCCGGGAAGCTGAGGGGAGCACCACAGCAGGAAAGTCAAAGTTCGTCATGCACCCCACAAGCTCTGCTCTCTGGCATAGCTGGCAGCTGTGGTTCACAGAGGGGCCAGAAAGACAGCATGTAAAGACATGCCACAACATGGCACGTTTCAAGTACGCAGCCTCCAGCTCTCTCTGTCTCTCTCCTTATTGTAGACCTAGATGGCTGTGAACTGAACTTGGTCCTCCATCTGTTATATTTTCATTCTTCAGGCTGCCAGCAGGCTCCAGACCATCTTCCCTGCCTTCAGACATGCAAAAATAGGCCATTCTCTGACCTTAATGAGGACAAACTTCACATAATCCCCAGTGAGTAATATTGTTAGCATGAAACAGGCTATAATTTGGCACATTTGGGAACGTCACATTTTTATTATCAGGTAACCAATAGGCTTTGTATGATTGCCTTTCACCCCTCAGGGCTGGTTATGAGTTCTTTGCTTCCCAAAGATAAATCCTGACAATGACTTTTCCCTGCTCTCTGGAGGCTGAGAGAAGGCTATTACAGCCTATTGCTTTACACGTTCTTCAGAGTGAAAGCTGTGCATTAGGGATCAATAAAATAGATCACTCTTGCTTCAGGCCATTACACTTGCCTGCATTTATTCCTATAATAAGATGGCACCGCATTCCTTAGTGTGGGTGTTTTAGAAACTTTCTCTGGGAGGAGATTTACCCCATTACAGGCCCAGCTACAGACCACTCTGCACTTTTTTGTTATAACCTGTTTTAAGGAGCAAGACCTTGGCCAAGAGGAACTGATCAGTGGTCCAGCTCAGCTTTGCCACATTTACGTCCCTATTTTTGCTGTATGTAACCTGGGCACTGTGCAAACTGAGGAAGCAAAGCCTTTGCAGGTGGCATGGGCAAAAAAAATCAGTTTGCTGTCAAGGAATTTCAATCAATTTAATATCTCACCTATTAATAACAACTTTAACTTTTGATTCATGAATTAGAGAAAGACACTTCCATGCCTCCTTTCTGGTCTCCAGCCTCTTCTGGTCTACAACCAAGTCACTTCAGAGCAGGAAGTTGGTATCTGCGCATCACAGTCCCTACCTAATTGCTCCGCTGTGGCCTTTTCCACCAGCCACAGTCCCTTTGCAGTCATATCTCCTGTTCAATCTCCTCTCCATCCCTTCCTGGATGTCTCTTTGCTTCAGCCCCACTGCATGAAACAGTGCATCAGCACAGTGCAGCTGCAGCAGGGTGAGATGTGCTTAGCAGTGCTCCACAGCACTGGGAAAGAAACTGAGCCCTGCCAGCAAACTGAGCTGCGGTGGGATCACGGGTTACCAGGGACAACCCTGATACTACTACACAGTCTTCTTCCATCATCTCTGGGAAAGACCTTTCTTAATTCAGGTGATATATCTTACCATTGCTGTTGATTTGCCTTTTTTTGTGGATTCTTTGGGACTGGATTTGTCTGTGCTTATGTTCATATCCTGTCTCTCTTAAGCTGCACCGTCTATGTGCAATGAAAATAGCACACAAAATATTAACTACACGAGCTATTAAGCATTCTTGGCTGGTGATAACTTTCTTCCATTACTCATATTCCCTGTGTGAGTAGATGCATCACGTGTGGGTGTAAAAAACAATTGGTTTTATTTATCTAGCATCAACTTTTTTATGTATTGAATGTTATTCAGACTATTAAGACAATTACTGCTTTAGATTCTAAAAGGGAGAGAAAACAAGGTAGCAAACTGAGAATTTAAGCATTCAAGGATTGTTTCATGGTATTTTTTTTTTCTCCACAATAGTAGTAACTTCAATTTCATGGGTCTCTCAAAAGGAACTGGACTTTAGGAGGAATATGAGTGAGCTATGCAGCAAGGCTTCACCATCCATCGCTTTTTCACACACAACACATTTTTCCCATTATTAATATTGTCAGCTTTCTAAAACATGGTTCAGCCTGCTGTCTGCATTCTCAGAGCCATGGTTTTTTCCCCTCCTCATTTCATCTTATTCCTTTATACTCTTGATTTTATTAAAAAAAAAAAAAAAAAAAACAACACCGGAATGAAAAACAAACCCAGTCCCTAAGACCTGAACTGCTGACCTTAAACTCATTTGAGCTTTTTATAGTCTTGGTGTCTTTACTGGTTTTCTTCATCATCCATTTCCACCTCCATTCTCATCTCATGCCCTTTCTGATTCTCTCTCTTATTCTGTGGCCTCTTAATTGGTTTTGTGTCTCTTTTTTTTTTTTTTTTCCCCAGTCTTTTTATTTGGTCTCATTCTTTGTGCTCTTCTGTTTTGTTGTTTGTTTCGGGTTTTTTTCCCTGTATCTTTTTCTGTTCTTCTGAAATTCCCGATGCTTCTGGATACTTTTCCCTGATGACTTTCTCCTTCACCACCCCATTTGGTCTCCACTTTCTGCACCACCTCGTAGTCTTCTATCTTCTGCCATTCTTATACCCCACAGTCTCCCTAATTTCTTCCATTTCTTTCCAGTACCTATTTTTCCCAAATCCTGACAGTGTCATGCCCAGCAGCAGTAGGGTGCTCTGTTCCTCCACCACTGGAGATGTTGCTGGCACTCCAGCTGAGAAGGAGATGGTGCAGATCTAAAAGCTTCAGTGAGCAAATCCCACTGCATGGGAGCTGAAATTTGGGCACACAGCCAACATGTGCTCAGTTTAAAGGAAGCCTTGGCCACCAAAATGGGTTGGAGTTGTGCCAGTGGGGGACAGCATTGTCACTTCTCTGAGCCAGTCCCTCTGACAGCATAGCTGAAGCATTGAGAGCTTTTTGGGGATTTCACATTAACTAGGGCTGTATCAGGCCATTTTGTGCTTCACTGAATTTGTACCTCAATCTCTCTCAATTTTGCAAGGCTTACATCTCATGAAATGGAGTGAAATCATTAACATATGATGGTTTTCATGCCTGTTTCTGGTTTCCAGGTTCAGAATTCCCTTTGGCCAAAAGGTCAGGGTCCTGCACTGTTTATACTCTTTAAAAACCTCTGCTGTGAATAATAATAATAATTATGATCCTTGCATTAAAATGGTAATCATAGATGTTAATTTTGACTGATTACACAAATAAGGAAACTAAGGCAAAGAAGTCACAAAACTTGTCCAAGCCTGTCAACTTATTTGAAATTAAATAATTTCAAAGCTTCAATCCCCAATGCTGTGGAGTCTGACCCTTCAACTGATCTTTCATGTAATTTTGGACAACGTATATTTAACTAGATTGTGTTCTCCTCCGTAGTCACATTAACAGCACTATCTTATGCCTTTTTTGCAGTAAATATATTAAGCAAATTACTCAAGTCTTAATCAAACCTCAGAATTAAGGATATATTGTTGTCCTTTTTAAGTAGGACATCTGCAGAAGGTCTTAATACTGTTAAGACTTCAAAAGTCACTTATTGAAGTAAAGAGGAAAAAATAGCTTTTGGTTGAGCTCAGGCATCCAAAGCTGCATCTATAATAATAAACAAAACAACAATAAATAATAATGAATAAACAAAGTGCTTTTTTATTCTTAGAGACAATTGGCCAAGCACAACCCACACCCTACAGCCCAATTCTCTTTCTTCGAGCACAGGGCAGCAACACACAAATTGGGCAATGCCTGGAGAGGGCAACATATGGCCAGGCTGTGCTCACAATTTAACTGTATGAACAACTGCAGAACAGAACTGAGCCTTCTCTTACCAATCAGGTAACCAGAATAGACAGTGCCTGCAGCTCATACTGTGTTCCTCGGGCAACTGGGTAAAGCCCTGGTTTCTACTAGAAAAGATTAGTGGCACCACTCCTGGTTTGGTGAATTTTGTGAGAGTACAAGGCAAAATTACGAGAAGAAAATGGAAGGTTCATCATCTGGTTCTTAAACAATGCTTTTTTGATATATTGTTAATGATAAACTGGTGGGATTTATGATTTTTTTTGTCTTTAGTTAACAAGTACTTCCCCGCATTCATAGGTGCTATATTCCAACAGAAATACCACAGCCTCCACAAAGGAAATTACTGTTATTGACTAAACAGGGCTGGGACTTCACACTGTAATGGATGTTGTTGCTTTAAAATGCTAATTCTTCCCAGTGGTTGATTTCTGATGTAAGGTATAGTTTTTGCTATGAAAAGATCAATAACATATTATACCATCTTCTTTGGGCAATAGTTTAGGGGCATATTTTATAAAATGTTGCCTTTTTCCACAAAAAATTTAGAAATGGTAAAAACCTAACTAATGTTTTCTTTCTTCTAAAAGGTATTAGAGCTTTTAAAAATCAAGAGAATACAATCAAAATACTACAAAACACAAAATACTTCACATTACATTGCAACATGGAAATTAAAACCTCTCCAGACATAATACAGTAGGGCCTGATTTTGCAGTCTTTGGGTATGTGTACCACTGTCGAGTATAAACACAGAGAGAGCAACCACGCAGTGCATCAGAGTAACAAGCACTACTGATCAGGAGTAAATTTGGGAGACTGGTATGCATTCTCTGAACCATGTTTATGTTAACAGATTTAATTTCACTTTATGGACCTTAAAACTCCATTTTTAAGGAGGCTACAAATGGAACAAATAAGACAGTAACTGAAAGGCACCTTCTTTGTCTCTGTTAGAAACTGTCAGTGGTGCAAATGAGCCTGTTAAAAGAAAAAAATTAATATTTGAATAATGGAGTAGGCTTTCACGTTACCTTTGAGGCCTGGAACAAGAATCTGAACAGAGCAGGACTCCTCTGCAATGTGTTGAGGATATCCAGACCTTAGTAGTGACAGGAAGGCAAGGCTAATTAGAGTCACCAAGAAAACCAGATCTCTCTTCATAATGAGCACTTACAGGTCACTGACTCCTAAACAAAAGAAAGAGTAAACAGTTATAAGAATTCCAAAGACTCTTAACAGTTTCTGAACACATGCAGCATCCTACTACTAACACAATATATTTTTGCATGCCATAATCATCATGAGAAGAACATGTGCAGCTTCCACAAGCAGGTTGTGTGTTCCTCAGACACACATGAAACTTGCAGCAGCACATTTAGCAGTTTGTTTTGCCATGAGATTGGGTGAGATAAAGCTTAGAAGAAATTTAGTTAAGCAGCAGATTAAGCAATGCTAATAATAGACAATTGTATGTTCGTGGTTTCTCATTGGAGACAGAGATCTGGAAAGGCAAACGGAGAAAATAGAGTATATATAATAATGGGCTTAGAATCATAGAACTGTTCAGATCAGAAAAGACCTCTAAGATCATCAAGTCCAATCATTAACCAGTAATGCCAAGGCCATCACTAAACCACATCCCTAAGTGACACATCTACATATCTTTTAAATATGTCCAGGGGTGGTGATTCAACCACTTCCCTGGGCAGCCTGTTCCAATGATTGACAACCCTTTCCACAAAGAAGTTTTTCCTAATATCCAATTTAAGCCTCCCCTGGCACAACTTGAGGCCATTTCCTCTCATCCTATGTCTTGTACTCCACCCTACTGCAACATCCTTTCAGGTAGTTGTAGACAGTCATAAAGTCTCCCCTAAGCCTCCTTTTCTCCTGCCTAAACAATCCTAGCTCCCTCAGCTGCTCCTCATAGGACTTCGTGCTCCAGACCCTTCACCAGCTCCATTGTCCTTCTCTGGACACCCTTCAGCGTCTCAATGTCTTTCTTGCAGTGAGGGTCCCAAAACTGAACCCAAGATTTGAGGTGTAGCCTCACTAATGACAAGTACAGGAAGACCATCCCTGCCCCGGTCCTGCTGGCCACGCTATTGCTGACACAAGCCAGGATGCCATCGGCCTTCTTGGCCACTTGGCCTTGCACTGAAAGATGTTAGTACTAAGTTCCCACTTAGAGTGGATATTGCTCTAAAGAGGCGATTCAATAGAAGACAAGACCAACTTCAATGCCTGAAACTTCACTTCCCGTCCACCTGAGCACTGGAATTATGCCCAGCAAATTGTCTGATACAATAGCCCTCCTGTAAGTCATTGAGGGTGGAAGGCAGGTAATATTTCACTGTATCATGCAATGAAGTTACATCATTGTCTTCAATAACTCCTGAAGAGAATAACCTTTGAAACATATCCTTGTCTAAGCCTACAAGTGAATGGCTTGTTTGAAATTAGGCTGTGAAGAGATGTTTCAGAAAACAACAGCACAGAAATGGACTTTGTGCAAAAGGACCATCAAAAGACAGTAGTTAGGGGGCCTGTAGAAATACTTTCACAAAAGTGTTATTTATGTACTTCTGGTATATTTTTCCAGTCCTTCTTTCACCAAAACTCTGTACTACACAAATAAGCTGAAAGTCATATCAGGGTTTCAAGAGAAAGTACCTGTATATCATCTTTTATAGCCACAATACAGACATGTGCATTTTACATCTAGAGCTATATTACTCTCCACTCCCTGAATCTCTTAAAAAATAAGCCAAGTAGGATTAGGCACAGGTATGGGATCAGTATGTGAGTCTGTATGACTTAACATATTTGAGGTCTAGGAGGCTGGAACTGTTAGTTTTGGGATGATCTGAAGGTGTTAAATGGCATAACAGACATGTTAGCAGCAAGATCAAGTAGATGACTTTGAAGTTGCAGGAATAAATTATTCCTCCGAATTACTGTCTAGTTGGTACTTCCATTAACCCCTAGGAGACTGCAGAAAGGGAGTCTGATGGGAGCAGATTTTGTCTCCCTTCTCATGTGTGGACGGTATGGCAGGAGCCCCAGGTCAGGTTGTTCTGCCTCACAGCACTCTTGCTACACCATCTGATACTGATACCCACACTGCAGAGAAGGAGGACTCCACAATACACCCCCAAGGTCTCACTGACCATCCAGATCTGAAGCAAAGACTTATGAGCCCCTTTTGATCCAAATCTTTTCCCCATCTTTCCTTCTAAAGGAGAGAGAGATGCAACTAGAGGCCCATGCCTTAAAAAACATGGTGTCTATGCTTGGACCTGGGAAGAGCTCTAAGGTCAAGAGATCTCAATAGAGTCATAATCTCCTTAGCTATAGTGGGGCAGGAAACCCTAGGGAAAATCTCTGGTGCTAGCTAATCCTCCCATGGGACAAAGGAAGAACATGGAAATATGGGGATTTCCACAACACACCATGTGCTCCTCTAATAGGCCAGGCATGAACTGCTTCACAGACAACCTTTGCCAACCTGAAAAATATCCAGAAGAGTGTGGAACTGCTGTTCTAATATTTAGGCCATGATAAATTTTGTCACAATTACAGCAATATCACTCAAGGCTTTTCAAGAGTGCGGGCAAACCCAATCATGATGAATCAGAGCTAGAGGAGAAGGTATACCTTGAAGTCAGGCATGGATCCATTAGAGTGGATCCAGAGGGATATGATCAGAGGGATAAATATGATCAGAGGGATGGCACCTCTCCTATGAGAGAGAGACACCTCTCCAGGCTGAGAGAGTTGGGGCTGTTCAGCCTGGAGAGGAAAATGCTCTGGGGAAACCTCATTGTGGCCTTTCAGTAATTAAAATGGTCTTACGAAAAAAACAAGAGTGACTTCTTACACAGGCAGACAGTAATAGGACAAAGGGGAATGGCTTGAAACTGAAAGAGGAGAGATTTAGATTAGATGTTAGGAAGAAATCCTTTACTGTGAGGGTGGAGAGGCAATACAACAGGTTGCCCAGAGAAGCTGTGGATGACCCATCCATGGAAGTGTTCAAGGCCAGGCTGCATGGGGCCCTGGACAACCCGGTCTAGTAGAAGATGTCCCTGGCAATGGCAGGGGGATTGGAATCAGAAGATCTTTAAGGTCCCTTCCAATTTTCTATGATTCTGTGATAAAGGTGGACACATAGAACAGCAATAGCTGGGGAGGAAAGGGAAGAGTAATGGAAATTTGGATGCCATGGAGAAGGAGCAACCAAGCCAACTCCCCAAGGCTCTGACAGACAAAATCAACAGGAAAATATTTGCTGTGTTGCTGTCCTCTGCTGTTCTGGACTATGGTTTCTCTTGCCTATGCACAAGGCCAGCCAGAACTACTAGAAATCAGGTCAGGCTACTGGCCACTTTACAGCTATTTTCTAAGGTTATGCAAACTATTTGAACACAGTCTTGATATAGTTTTGAAGTATCAATCTCTGTGAGAGCACTTTCCTCCAAAATACTTTCATGTGCATACTAAAATTACTTTACATACATTAAGCTTGAATCTGGCTACATCTCCCCAGGAGAAGATTCCTAATCCCAGTACAAGGCACTGCATCTTGGTGTACTTTGCAGCCTAGAGAAGCTCACTGTATCCACTGTATCTCTTTTCTCCTGTCTGTGATTCACAACTGTCAGCAAGAAAAAGAGGGAGCAATGAAAACTAGCCAGTAAAAAAGATTGAGAAGAAGGGTATTTCTCCAGGTCTTCAAAGGTTTCTAAGGCCAGTCTTGGCATTTGAATAGTTAGTGCTGGTTGACTAGAAAGTGAGGGGGTCCATAGCAGGAATAGCCTTCATAATGCCAAGTTAGGGACCAGTGCTCCATACAGGAAAACCAGTGAGTTGTGATTGCAACAGCCAGCCAGGAGGATATGTGAGAGACTCATGCCTGGAAGGCTCTTTCAGGCACTTGAATGTAGGTGTTTAACCCTCAGCAGCAGCCACCCCTGAGACACAGGGTTTGTGGGCTGAGCAAACACGGGATGTGGGTCCTACCTGCCTCAGCCTGCAGGTCGCACCCCACAGCCCAGAAGGGCACCTGGTCACCAGCCTGCAGGACATCCCAGGCAGGGCATCCCCCCTTTTTTTTTGTAGCAGGGGCACTTCAGGATTCAGAAGACCAGACAAAGAGGCTTTCAAGCCAAGTGGTTCAGATACACAGCTGAAAGCCTGGAAATTAGGCAGTTTCAGCATGAGCAGCCAGCAGACTGGTGATAAGGACTCTTGACAGACAAGTTGGAGAGCAGAATTAAATGGCCTGAGATGGAAGAAGGAATTGAAATTAGGAGGGTGCTCCAGTCTCTGCATTAGTGAACAAAAAGGCAGCATCATCTCTTCTATCTGCATTTTATGAGGATTTAGATGTATTCAGACTCCAATTGAAAGATCAAAGACTCCAGGTACGTTAAATATTAATTTGCCTTTGCAAATTCCTACACAGCTCAGAGACGAGACAGACATTGAGAAGTAGAAAACTGTCAAGGCTGCTTGTTAGCTCTGCTCAGCAGCCATATATGAAGGATTTTCTGGGGAAAACAAAACTTCCAATGAAGCTTCAGCACATTCCCACTGCCTGCTGCTGGGCTTATGAGCCTCAGTGACAGAGGAGATACACCTCACCCTATTTTGTGTTAGGTCAGCTTCTAGAAAAAGGAGCTTCTTTAGTGTCAGTCAGGTCACAACACCTAGATCTGTACAAACACTCAGGGAAATTACCTTGGCCTGAGAAGAGCCACTAACAGAAGAAATCTCTGAAGAGGTTGCAGATTAAATACTTCATAGAGTCTGCAGCTGCAGTAAAGGGACACATTAGTAGTAGAAATAAAACCAAAAGCACTTTGGATATCACTTTCTCCACCTTTTCCTGCTTTCAAAAGAAACCTCTCCTGCAGCTGAAACTGCCTCATATGATTGAAATAAGAGTTTGATATCCAGGTATACGCCACAGCAGCACCTTTCATTTTAAAATCATCAAAAATTCCTTGCCTTTCCAACCTACCTTCAAGTCCTTTCAGACCCAGATTCACAAAGGCATTTAGAAAACCAAGTCCCACTGAAAGTGGTCCTTAGAAAAAGGTACCAGCCTGTTTTTTTCAAACACTATCTTGGCCTCAGTATTTGGAGTATCTTCGGCATCAGTAAAACCAATGCCAGAGAGAAACCTAGAGATGTTCAACATTTATAAAAGTATTAATATTTTCTCACTGTCTGTGCAGAGGTCAGAAGGTGAATGTGCAGTACTTATAACAGTTGCCGTTAAAGCAGTGTAATCTGAAAGTGTTGAAAAAAAAATTAGAAGAGAAGGAAAAAGCGGCATTTACTTAAAAAAAAAAAAATTAGTAAAATGCCTCTATTTCTACTAGGAACGACAACATATCAATGCAACCAGCACAGCAATTTCAAAAGAACTTTTGAGACCTGTCAGCTTTAGGAAATCTACCTCAGTTGACAAGAGAGAAGAGCCTTTTTCAAGCCAAGCTTCAAGTGACAGGTCCTTGAGAGACCATCAGAAAATCCCCAAGGCTTGCTCAAAACTGCTGCAGGACTGGCCAGGCCAGCTGGCAACTAGCACTCCTTGAGCTCCCACACTTCCCCCCAACACTGGATGGAAAACTTGGAGATCACTTCAGCCGGCAAATGCCTCGTGCATGGAGTTCCTGCATTTGCCAGCGGCTGCTGCACAAGGGTCAGTGGCTTGTTACATGCTGCTATTTTGGATCTAGAATCAACAACACAGGTGATCTGCCCAGTTGAAACCAAATGGCTGAAAAATGCAGAAGGGAAATGATGCTTGCTGGCATTAGTGCTCAGCCAGCCAACAGTTATGGAGTAACTCTAATCCTTTGTATAATCCTATGGGACTCATCTTTGAGCTGTTTTTATTTCACTATTACTGAGTTATTTTCCTTCTTATTATGACTTTTTGTTCTTATTTTTAAAACTGCCTTTATTCTCAGGCATCTGAGCTGAATTATCTTTTTTGTGAATTAACTATGTTCCTAGTACAGACACACACCTAAATCTGCAGAGCCACAACCACATTTGTTGAGTGATTTTCCCAAGCAGGTTTGAGTCAGCACTACAGACAGAGCAATAACTTTCAAGGGTTTTCACTCCCCTGACTTTTCAAGTCCTCGTCATCCATGCCTCAACACCTCCCAGAACCATGTGGCAGTTTGTCTGTCCTCAAGCACCGTGGCAGGCCCTAAGCCATGTTCTAGCAGATGCAACACAAGCCCACAAAATCATGCCAGTGAAATAGCATGCTGTAACACAGACCTCATGCTACTTCAAACATTTTGAACAGATAAATTAAGTCCCAGAGTACAAGGCTACCACCAGCACCCAGCCCAGAGCAGGGATAGGTTTCTGGGGGAAGCAGTGAGAGGCAGAAGGGACAAGCCTCCAGTGATGTTCACAAAAGCTGCTTTTCACCCCTTGGCCCAAGGGCTGCGGATCATTCCCTGGGGAAGATGCCTTTCACACTGGAGATGAAACCTGTGTCACTGACCTCTTCTTTCTCCATTACATCCATGCTGATCATCCTAATCTACAGATGTTCTGTGTAGCTATGCTTTCACTTTATCTAACCATTTTCTCATTTGTCCTCCCAGCTCCCTTGTGCATTACCTTGCGTAATCAAGAGTTCACCACTTAGCTAGACTATAAAAATCAGAATCAGTTACAAAGCTGTTTAAACAACGATCATTATTGCAACATTGCAATGCTCTGAAGTTGAATTCTACATGTTGATTTAAAGGTTAAAGCAATGGACTTGAAAGACTGAAAAAAAATCCCTAAATATTAATACTGCAGAATTGCAAAAAAGAGGACCATAACTACCGCAGTTACCAAGTCTCTGTGAAATCTATGGAGCATGGAGTAGCATAAAGCAGAGATATAACACATTTCAGGTTTTGATGGTGCTGAAGAGCAACAACATTTGCTGCAGAGGACAAAAGAGTAAGTCTAGCATTATCTAAAAACCTAACTGATAGGAAGTCTTTGGTTACTCTCCAAAGTACACTTAATTCTGGCACAATAGAGCCATTTCCTCAGCCAATGCTTGTGAGGTGTAAGGGACTATTAGTTCTGACTGTACAACGCAGATGTCTTTGTCATATGTAGGAATAGTAATCTCACTTTTAATCAAGAATAACGTTTTTTAAAAATTGGGACAAATTTTTCCTGATGTTGTTCTGCTGAAGTCAATGAATTCATGTTAGAATTAACTTACTGCAATCTGTGCTGAAAATATAAAATCAGGGCTTCAGGGTGAGATGAAAATAGTGCCAGAAGGGGGCAAGTATGTTTTCAAAACCTTTAACTAGAGGGAAATGGGACCCAGGTGCCAAGTTTTTCACAATAGTTCTCTATGGCTTTTCAGTCAGTAGAAAATAGCGCTCAAGTAGAATTTTATCTTTGTGTAACATGTTGGTCAGACACAATTAAAGAGAATTTCTCCTGCAATGTTTTAATCAAAGTCCCTACTAGATTACAAGATCTCTGCTGTTTGCAGCTATATTTTACAAAAGTAGTTTGCAGGTTTGGATGCCATTCTTGATATCTGTCAGATCAAATTTTCAGTATTCTTTAACACCCCAAAATGCAAAAAAACACCAAAAACAAACAAACAAACAAACCCCCAACCCCAAACCAAACAAAAATAATAAAACCCCCTATAGGGTTCAAATGTAGGTGTCATTCTTCTAAAACCTGTGTCTAAATCATTAGTTCAGCCCTGTTCCTGTAAGGCATTGACTTGAGTACCTCATGCTATCCCCACACACTTACCTGTAGGAAATAAAACACCAAGGATTCACCATGAAACAGTGAATAACGTGGAGAATGTTGCAGTGTACTTTTCTTTACATGAATAAATATATATTATGTACATATGCATTTATTTATGAAGTTTTAAGACATTGCTTTTCTTCCCTTTCCATCCACAGAGTTTTAGGACTGGTTGCAGAAGTTGGAGTATTTGTGCAATATTTAAGTGGTTAATGGCCGTTCAATCAACTTACGCTTTCCTACACATTATCACTCTCCAGGTGCTTGAATGTTTTCCTAGGGGAGCCTGACAGTTGTTTTCTTGAGAGCACTGGGCAGGCTCAAAAGGCAAACTCAGCATGCAGAGGGTGGTCCCAGTCCTGCAGCTACATTCTTGGAGGTGTAGAGAAGAGGCAGAAAGGTCTATCAAGGCCCCATCCAATCATCCCAGCCGTGTCAGCAGTGGCACCTGCCTTTTGCACAACAGAAATGCCACTCAGGTATCGATCCAAAATGTGTGAAGTACCAGCTATGGAACATCCTTAAAAGGATTTGACCCCACAGCTCCAGTTCCCCAGGAGAGTAACTGCTAACACTGGACGGACACAGTCAGTGAAATTAGAATACACTCAGGCATGCCACATTAAAGGATGGAAGGAAGCAGGGAAGAAGACTGATGACGAAGCCAGCTCAAGCCTAGTGTGGTAGGACACTAGACTAAAAAGGGGAAAAATGAGTGGTCTCCCTTCCCTGCTTTCTGTTTTCATGTCCCACAATGGACTCATGAACATAAACACAGGGACAGATCAGGAATGCCCAGACAGAAGACAAAATCTAAGCAAAGTTTGTGGGGCTAGAGGAAAAGAAAGACAAGAGACTTAGAATGTAAATCACTAGTTGGAAAAACACAAAGCAAAAGAGGTCTGACAGAGAAAGAACAGATGACCAATGGCACTATCCCAAAGGGCAAGTGGACAGGAAAAAGGTTTGCTTTGGGTTTCCATGAGGAGAATAAACGAAGAGCAGAAACAGCTTTTGTCCCCATTTTCTCACACATTAGATAAGTGACAGCTAGATTTCAAGGAGGTTCTAAGAATAAAGGGAAGCTACCTAATAATGAAGACTGCTGCCCAGTTCCTCCCAATGTTGCAAGTATGACACCTCAAAAAGTGAACCACAACACAGAGCACAGCTGGCATTAGCAGATGCCTATTTATCAGAAAAATTTTGTTTAGATACAGACCTCAGGATGAGGCCAGTTATAAACAGATCCTTGGGTGGGATTTATCTGTTCAGGCTTAGGTGGTCAGTCTGAGAAAATCACCCTCAGCTCCCTGTCTTACCAAGTCAGAGAAAGGCACCTTGGCACATGGATTCGTTTCATCCCAATGCAGGATAGATAATTGACTCGGGAGGTACCTACTCATTGCCCAGTATGACTAGCTCAGCCTTGAAGGTACGTAAATTTAGGTGAGGAGTGTCCTACCATCACTAATTACCTGAGTCAATCTAAGGGAGGGCTAACAGCAGCCTGGCTTCCTAGTGCAGTCACATATTACCCTCCCCTTGTCTGTTCTGTCACCAACTGCCAGCTGATCCCATCATGAGCTAGCACAGGCAGTAAGCTATTCTTCTTCCTGTAATGTTGTTTTTGTGTTGATTTAGATTCTTGGTTCCTGGTAAGGGTAAAATGGCCATCATTCCAGTCAAAAATTATGCCAGCCAAGTTAAAAAATGCCCTTGGCAGCAGCTGAGATAGCCTTCAGTGTGTTGCTAAAGTGTGCCCTTGCATGCCAACAGCATACAGAAAACAGAAAGATGTGTAAGTGAAAGAATACAAAGGACTAAAATCACCAGAAAAAAAAAAAATCCAGAACATAATTAGAGTGGGAACATTTTAAAAGGAGGAGAGATATGGCAAAACACCAGGCTGCAATGGAAAATAATATCCAGCAAAAGATACAGACCATAGGAAGTAGAACGACATCAGGCATTTTGCAATAACATGCAAGCCATCCAGAGTCATGGAAATGATCCAAGAGTGTTATCCTCAAATGACAAATACATACTTCTTGGAATTATATCCTCAATATAACAAAACACCATGGTACATAAGCATGCATGATCAAAATCTGGCATTTGAACTGAGGCAGTATCAATGCAATTTGAACAAAAGGTTATTTTTATTCTCAGGCTGGGAGATGACACACCTGAAGGATGGGAGGCCATTGAGAAGAATCTGGACAAGCTCAAGAAATGGGCCCATGGAAATATCCTGTGGTTCAACAAAACCCACTGCAAGGTGCTTTACCTGGGTCAGGGCAGCCCCCAGAATCAATCCAGGCTAGGAGATGAACAGATCAAAAGCAGCCCTGCCAAGAATGACTTGTGCTGCTGGTGGATGAGAGGCTGGGCATGACCTGGCAATGTGCACTCGAAGCCCAGAAAGCCAAGCATGTCTTGGGCTGCATCAAGAGCAGCGTGGCCAGCAGGTTGAGGGAGTTGATTCTGCCCCTCTGCTGTCATGAGACCCCACCTACAGTGCTGCATCCAGCTCTGCAGTCCCCAGCAGAGGAGGGACATCAACCTTCCACAGCAAGTCCAGAGGCTGGCCACCAAGATGATCAGAGGGATGGAGCACCTCTCCTATGACGTAAGGCTGAGTGAATTGGCATTGTTTAATGCCAATAACAATTCCAAATAACAATTGGAAAAGAGAAGGCTTCAGGGTGACCTAATTGCAGCCTTACAGGACATGAAGGGAGCCCACAAGAGAGACTTTTTACAAGAGCATTTTTTACTGTGCAAGAGTGCTTTTTACTGTGGAAGTGGTGCAGCACTGGAACAGGTTGCCCACAGAAGTTGGGGATGCCCCATCCCTGGAAGTGTTCAAGACCAGGCTGGACCGGGCTTTGGGCAAACTGGTCTAGTGGAAGGTGTCCCGGCCCATGGCAGGGGGGGTTGGAAGTAGATGATCTCTAAGGTCCCTTCCAAACCAGGCCATTCTATGATTCTGTGATACCTTCACTGGACAAATGACAGCTGATCTTGATAGCAATACCCAATGTCCTTTTTTTCCTAGGGCGCTGACACACCTTTCCAAGTGCAGATAAGGGAAAGAAGACAAAAGAACCTATCTAAACAGCACATTAACAGAAAATATAGGATTGGTACACAGAAATGGTTGTAGAAGCAAAGCACAGTGGGAAAATAAACAGGGTTTTATGGGTCTGATGTGACTTAGTAGAAACACACACGAAGATACACAATTCCTGCAGATAACTAGACATTGACAAAGTTCTCAGAAGTCAGAGTATTCCTACACTAACATGCTAAAGAAGACTTTCACTAATCAGTCTATATCACTGGCAATAATCATGACCCTACTTTAAAGGCATGCCAAGTGGAACTCAGCTAAAAGAAAATCTTCCAGTGGCAAAATTTCCTAGAGCAGCTCTTACACATACCTCAATACTTGTACTCGAAATCCTTTGCCATGTACAATGCACTGGTTGACAAATATTTTTAAAAACTGGAAAAGAGTAAAAGTGACTGCATTCAGTGTGAGATGCTTTTGACAATCCCATCTCCTTTTGAAAAAGAAACATGAATTCAGGAAAAACAGATAGAATGTATAGAACACAATTTGAAAACAAGCACGTTTATCTGAATTCATATAACGTGAAGTGCTACTTCCCTGAACTGTATACCACGATGCTTCTGCTACCAAAAGATTCTTTAGGATGACAACTCCCTTTGGGAACTTTTCATTAAAGTCCTTTCATCTAACCAACTGTCCTGAGAGATTTCTATATTTTAATAATATATTTTTCTAGGGAATAATATAACAAGTTATTTTATTGAAAGGTAACTACTGGCATCTCCATCTGCTTTGGTACTCAGCAAATTCACTAACAATAGCAGCAGATGCACCTTTCACACAGCTAGAACATGACCACAGGCCACCTGCGCACAAATTAAGAAGCTGCAGAACAGCAGAACAGTGATTGAACCTCCACTTGTGTCTGTTCAGAATTCACAGGGCACACACAGGAACAAAAACTAATGCTACTGTTCTGATTATGCAGCTACCACTAAAATAAAAGGCTTCAGAGGTGTTAAAGAGTACACTGACCTCAAATCCCAACATCTGCCAGTTGACTTAAGAAAGAATGAATGACAAAAGCAACACATGCCGCAGTCACTCAGTGCTGCCAAAAAGATGGCACCAACTCTACATATAGAGGAAACTCTATGTACCCAACACTGTAGTTGCAACATTTAACATCACCTTCCCTAAAATTAAGGAACAATGTGAATGCAACTACGTGTAAATTAAGTCTGAATGGGCAAATGCATGTTTAAACAAAGGGTTGCTTAGGAGACAGAGTAAAAACTATTAGAGCAGACGTGGTGAGTTGACCTCGGCTGGATGCCAGGTGCCCACTAAGCCATTCTATGGGTTTTGCGTAAGTCATAAAAAGTAGAGAGTGCCGACAGACTTTTTGATACTCCACAGCTATATGAAAGGCAATTCTGACATATATTATAGAATGGCCTGTGTAGGAAGGGACCTTAAAGATCATCTGGCTCCAACCCCCCTGCTGTGGGCAGGGACACCTTTCACTAGACCAGGTTGCTCAGAGCTCTGTCTAATTTAGCCTTGAACACTTACAGGAATGGGGTATCCATAACTTCTGTGGGCAACCTGTTCCAGTGCCTCCCCACCCTCACAGTAAAGAATTTCTTCCTAATATCTAATGTAAACCTACTTTCAGTTTGAAGCCCTTTCTCCCTTGTCTTGTCACTACGTGCCCTTGTAAAAAGTCTCTCCACATCTTTCTTGATGGCTCCCTTCAGGCACTGGGAGGTTGCAATTAGATCACCCCAAGCCTTCCTTTTCCAGGTTTAACAAACCCAGTTTGTGATGATACTGAATACAAAAAGAAGGAAACCTCCAATAAAGAGATTTTTCAGCTGCAGCTCATAACACAGCTCTTGTTACATCACCTCACTTCATCTCTATATTAGCTTTAAACTTCAAGTTCGCTGCACTGCATATGCACCTCTGGATGCTGCTGACAGATTCATTACCCTGAAGTCTCCCCAGCATGCATGATGAGCCCTTCTCTTGCTCTGCCACATGTTCTCAGTATCTGTTTTCTTAACATTTCCTAAATGTAACTCCACTCCAGTGAGCCATCAGACCTGTTTTCTCATTAACACCATTCTGACAAGGAAGCTCATTGAGACGCATTTTTCTTTTCCTATGTAATAAGACATGCATGCCTATTATCAGCAAGTTTCAGTATCTGCTAAAATGATCAGCACCGTAACAGGAGATTTTGGGGTGATCCACAACTAAGCCTGATAATCACTCAAATTAAATTGAAAATCTTAAGAGTGGTGTCTGTAGGAATGTTTTCTTGTTATTATTTATACTTATTCTGCAGCTAGCAAGCAGGACAAAAAGAAAATAATCACAGAGTGAGCCACGCTTAAGAAAAGACAAAGATAGGCACGAGGAACCGAAGCACACCTATGGACACAGCTTTATTCTTCAAGATCCCTACTCAAAAACCAGCCAAAGCTGAAGCAGTTTCTCTTTCACTCTCCATCCTTTGCCCACATTCTTTACCCCTAAACCTCCAGATGAGAAATGCTTAAGTCAACACTACCCCTGAATTTGTATCTGTGGCCTCATCCCATGTTCAAAGGATCCAAAAACATCTCCTAACAATTCAGCCACCTTAAGAGGCAGTAGGTTCCTGTGGTTTTATTGGGAAGCTTTTCTCACTGCACTGACCAGGGATGGTCAACATCTTGCCTGAAGAGAACAAGACACTATTCTCCCACCTAGTCCATTTATGCCCATCAAGGAAACATATCCAAATTCATTCTGTCTCCTCTAAGCACATCATAAACAGGAAGGATAGAAAACACTGCCATTCCCTTCTAAAACATGGTAGGGAGATGCTTCTCTCTTGCAGGCTAGCTTCTTATGCAAGTCTTCATGCAGAAGCAATAGACTTCCCTGGACTGTTTAGACTTTTTTTTCTTGTATAAATTCAAAGCAGTATCAACAATCAGAAACTGTCTTGGGAGCTGTGGGCACAATCCACAGTGGTCCCATTTCCAAATTACTATGTTGGTTAGTGACAAGGGCACCTTTTCAGCAGGTGGGAGGTGGGGGTTTGAAGCCGTGCAATGAGCTGCATCTAGATCTCCTGCTTCCCAGGTAAGTGATCCTGGACAGTAGGTTATTACATGACAGCTGGGTAGCAGCAGTCCCTTTTTCAAAGAGAACTGTAGAAAACTCTTTTCTCAGAGCCATTTTTCAAAGCCTCCATGCTTGAAGGAAAACTGGGCACACACATTCAAGGCAAGCTTCCACCTCCTGGAACTTGAGTTCCTCCAGGCACTTGGCACTAGAGATAGTGAATGTATCCACTCCTACATCCAACAGAGGGACTCGTGAAGCGCCTCTCTCACAAGCAGTTTTCAGACAGCTGCTGTGGCCCTCACACACTTGGCTGTCTGTGGTGAGTCACTTTCTTCAGCACTTAGGTCTCCTCCATTCACTCCACACAGCAGCTAAACTGCTGATTCTTTGTCTTGGAGCCTGGTATCTACCTTCCAGCACTGTGAAACTGTTTGTGCATGTCTATGTTTCATTCACATGCTTTACTATCTGACTAGATGATTTTTTCATGTCCCTTCCAACCCAAACCATTCTATGATTCGTTGCAGAAGGAAACCAATGTAAACCCTAAAATTCCCCATCATCTGTCCTGTTGCTCTGTCCTGGCCTCCACAACACTCTATGGATGTCCTAACCAATCTTCTGATACAGTTTTGAGGTAGCAGCATCCAAACAGTCCTAGCAGCTAAGGATCCTTGGATCCTAATGAACAAGTAAGAGACCAGTGCACTAATGAAGAACTTGAACAGACCAATTTCCATTCTTTTCTTACCTCCAGACAGATGTAGGCATACATCTCATATACAACTAGAGGCAAATCACCCAGGTCTAGATTTTTCTGAAGAGGCACTTAGATGGGCAAGACGAGACCTTGCTGGATTTTCAAAACTGTCTCTTTCTAAAGCTTCACGCTATTAGGTTGTTTGCCTCTTGACTTCAGAGTTTTTAAAAGATCTTAAATCCAGCCATACTCCCTTGCATTTTCCAGTTCCAAATATATAAAATGGAGCACATTTAGAACAAAAGTTGGCAGAAGCACTAACAAAGCCTTAGAAACATTATTAAATATTCTCTTCCTTGTACAGTTGTTTGCACGGATAAAAACATCAAAAGGCTTTAAACCTTCTACTGTCATATCACACTGTTTTGAAGGATCCTACTCTCATGGCTGAAAATCAGGATGGCCTGTGGCTCATGTGCAAAACAGAA
Source organism: Lophotriccus pileatus (assembly GCA_035583135.1). Lineage (NCBI taxonomy): Eukaryota > Metazoa > Chordata > Aves > Passeriformes > Tyrannidae > Lophotriccus > Lophotriccus pileatus. Next base: position 97,497,228 of record JAWWES010000115.1, on the reverse strand, counting down.
GGAAATTTAAGCTGCCAACTAGTTATAGAGCAGTTGATGCCTTATGAGCCCAGTCTGTACCTCCTTCACTAGACTATCTTTTCCAAAAAAACATCTTAACACTCCTTTCATCAAGGGAAATTAAAATAGCGAGACCCTGACCACACAGCTGTATGGGAAGCATGGTTCAGCTGTGAAGTTCAGCCAGTAGTGAAATGCAGTGCAAAGCACAAACTACACTTCCCCAGAGAAACCATGGGAATATTTTTGGCTAAACTCTTCTGGTTTTCAGCCAAAATAATTTGACAAAAAAAACTAAACTATCCCAGAGAACTGACACTTTACTTTAAAAAGCTACTTTGCCAAAAGTCTTCCTACTTCAAAAGGATTCTGGCTGAAGAGTTTTTGGACAGCCCTAAAGATGACTAAATATGAACTTTAGAAACAGTGTAAAATCACTCAAAAGTAATCAGAGAAAACAGCCTTGAACATAATGTACAGTTAGAAATTACACAGTAGATTTCTGCTGCTTCCACACTGCGATTCTCTGACTTTAGGACTATGCCATGTTTAAAATGCCATTCTATGAATTTAAGTTACGTATTTTCTTTCATATATTATTTCAAACAATAATTTTAACAGATACATCTGAGAATTTTTGAAAGACAGTCTAAACATTTTTAAAAGGAATACTCAACTTGGAAGTTTAACTTCTTGTCTACAACATCAGCACACCTTACCAATGCTGCATAAATAACATACTAAAACTGTAAGGATAGTATCATTCTTATCAGTGAGACCTTTAAATCAGTGTTTTTATTATATTTTCTGATCACTATAATGCCTTAATGTTTGTGATCATGTAAATGACTGTATATATATGAAATACAAAAGATCTCAGCTACAGAGAGGAAAATGTAGGGCAACAGTTTTTACATTTGCGATATTTTCAAAACCTTTCAATACCTGAGGATCACAGTTGTAGTACTTCCAATCCAGTTGCTCTGTTTCACTATATGGCAAGTAAAGTTGGGTAAAATTCTCCACATCTATTTGATTTTGCTAGAAAACAATCCCCCTTCAAAATTTCATTGCTTATACTGAGCACATATGTATGTATGCACAGCGGTCAGAATGGAAACTCGCAAATCCCTTATGAACCTCAATTTTTCATAGCTCATGACTGAAAAGCAGACATATGTGCCCTTCTGCTTACTGAAGTATGGTTTATTCTCATATTCCTGCTCATTTAGAACCAGATTTTTTATCTTTATACGTCCTTATATCTCATTAAGTATTTCTGCATAGTACTACTTTCAACCACGATTTCGTTTTCATTGAGATTACTCTTAATTATCCAGTGGTGTAATTCCAGCTCTTACTGGACCTTCTGTCATATGTTTCCCTTCTGCAATGCCAGTCTTCATTCCCTGCTTTGCAGTTGTATTAAAAGATCACTTTTTAAAGTAGAAAACAGACAACTGCCTGTATCTGTTACCAGGAATTACAACCCATTAATGAACTAAAATGTTTCAATTGTAGAAAGAAATTCATATACTGACTGTTTTGTCCTTCCCTGCTAAAAGGAAAGTGAGTTCTTCCAAGGGCATTTGTACATTTTAAATACAACCTCCCCTAAACTAAACAGGAATTCAGTGATCTAACCCACATGGGTGCTCCACAATAGAAAAGTCCAGTGTTACTCTATAGATACCAATTTCTTATTTTCCTTACATTCCCTTACTATTTGGGGATTGTCAATCATATTTTGTCTTATACAAGGTAGCCCCCTAACAAAGATTCAGACTTTTTCCTCTACTTGCTACAGAATGAAAGCATAAAAGTCTCTTACCTTATGGCTGCTGAGAAAATGGGAACTGCAGAACGCTCTGTGCCTGCAGGGACACTGCACAGATGAACCTCATTGCTGCTGTTTACAGAAGTCTGACAGTTTTTAATTTGAAAAGAGGTTGTCTTTTCCTTTTCGACAGTTCAACAAATCAGACAAAACAGTTGCAAGTGTTATCTGTAAACAGCTTCCTGTTTGAAATAGATCAGCTGTCCTGCAGGACAATAATTAGGAAAGAAGTGTGGGAAAACTGAAGAGGTCCATGATGTAAGCTTTTTATTTTGGGAATGTACTTTTTTGGGAATGCACTCTTACTTTCCCCTCCTCCTCTCTAGCAAAGAACCCCTTTTTAACCATTTACATCTATTCAGCTCTAAGCCACGCACGCACACTGCCCCAGCACAACACTTTTCTTGCTTTGCTTCAGCAGACATGAAAACATACGAAACACAGCAGCAAGTGTGAACATCTTGCATGGATAATTAACACACTCAAATTCTCCCCATTCTTGCAATTGGCTGCAGCATTCTTGAGTAAAACATGCAACTATCTCAGAGCCACATCTCAACACTCCACAATAATGTAAATGCTAAATTATTCACATGGCAGGCATCTTCATGAATTTGGTTTGTTGCTTGTTTTTTTTGTTGTGGGTTTTGGTTTTTTGGGGATTTTTTGGGGGGGGGGGGTTTAACACCTTTTGGTTTCACTTTTGTGATATCAAAAACAGCTTCTAAATAAAAAAATTCTGATTTTTACCTTAAACAGCTAGACTAGTTTGAGCCCTGGGTAAACCACAGTACTCCACATATGTTCAAGCAGGAAAAAAAATGGGGCCAGCTGACTGTGGTAGGTGGGATTTTGAGAACACCCCCCACTGTTACAGAAGTTTATACTTCAACAGATATAAATGGCTTCTCTCTCAGTTTCCAGAGAAAATAGAGAGTAGCACTTATGACTATACCAATTAATACCCCTTAATGAATAGCTGCTATATTTGTAAGACAGTAGTTCTGAATTATCTGTCTCCACCCTATGCCACTGTTCCTCCCTTGCAGCTTTTCCAGCTAAGGTTTGAGGGGTCATGCTGTAAGCAAGCACCCAGAGGGCTGGGAGCCTGGGTAACTCCCAGCTGGAGAGACCAGGATGGGTAACTTCAGATGGAAGACCAGGATGGAGACCTAAGGGCATTAGTGGGAGGTTCATTTCCATCTTCCACAGTCCCAAGATCAGGAAAGTATTAGAACACAGAAAACGTTTTAGACTGAGGGACTAGAGGATGCTGCAGTAGAATCACGTGCGTGTTAACTTTATCACCTCTCAGATCCACTCTGGTGGAAGGCATAAGTCTATTCCATTGAGAACTTTGTGGTGGGGCTTGCAACATAAGCTGATAACACATGGTACTGATGTACTCTTTCCCTCTTTGCTCACATTATGTATCCTTTCCTCAGTCCTGGGGTGTGCAACTTCCTTACCCACAACAGCTCACGATTTTGCAGCCCACAGCAAACCATACACTGACCAGCTTTGCTGATGAAGACAAAAAATAGGTACAAAAAGAGGTAGTGCTGCCTCATAGTCAGGACTCCCTGTGGACTACCTTCATAAAGGTAGACCTCTCCTAAAACACCCTGTTTCCATGTTGGACTGGAACCTAGCTACCCTCCTCCATTGCTACAGACTCCTGTATTTTAACACACAGCAAACGGTCATGAAAAGTTAAGAACCAATTATCATTTCCAGATCACATCAGTAAAGGAAGGACAAAATGGTAGACCGTGAAGATAACCGCGTAAAGAACACACAACTCTAATTTGAAAGTTCGTGGGGTTTGGGGTTTTTTTGCATACAAGCCCCACCAGTTCAGTGGCAGTAGAAGGCAATTAGCAGGATTGGGCCCTTGCAGAACTCTGTTGGCAGCAACTTCCCAAGACAAACATTTTATGTAAAGAATGCAGCAAAGTAACTGCAGTCCAAGCCTTTGAAGATCATATTACCATGGCAAAGACAACTCCATTTACATACATATCTACTCTGCCTGTAAACACAGGCAAATAACTTTGAGGCCAGAAAAAGAATTCAAGGGAGAAATAGAGCCATTCATGGAAAGTTAGTAGAAAAGGTAGGATTCAACACTGCAGATGGAGAAGTGAAAACAAACAAACAAACATAAATTAACAGAATTCAAAGGGAAAGGGCAAATGCTATAAATGCAGCAGAAGTGCTTCCTCTAGGAAAGGGGAAAATAAGTAAGTACATAGTTTCTATTCACGTAAGACAGAAAAAGGCATAGTCCCTATACAGAAGGGCATAACTTTTTCCTACTCTGAAAACCTGGAAGCTCCACAGCTATACTGCTACACGATCTAAATCAGGCTACTCTGGGCAAACCAGGGTTCTGATGCATGGATTAAATAGGAGCAGCTTAGGCCATCCAGCAGGTTGCAATAGATGTTGGCAATTAAGCTAAAGTTCTTTATTATGTTAATATGTCTGCCTGAGACACTGTAGCACTTAAGAGGTGATGCACAATACCTTCAGTCGCCCTTGCTGGATGGAGAGGCTATGGTATAGCAGTCTGCAAATATGAACGAGCTGCTGGACAAACTGAAATACAAAAAGAAAGGCTACACAGTGTGGAAGCAACGACAGAAGTCTGGGAAGAACACAGAGATTATCTGAGTAACCAGGGATCATGTTAGGAAAGCTAAAGCCCTGAGAGAATTAAAAACTAAAATCTGGCCAGAGATGTCAAAGGCAACAAGAAAACCTTCTTTAGGTATATCAGTGATAAAAGGAAAATGTAGGTCCTCCTCTGCAAGGAAACAGGATACCTTCTTACCTGGGACATGGAGAAGGCCAAGGTACTCAACAACTTTTTTGCCTGAGTCCTCACCAGCAAGTGTTCCAGCCACACCTGAGTCTCCCTTTGGTTTAGCAAAGTATCCAATGGTATCAGCAACATTCCCAGTCAAATATTCCCAAGCCATAAAAACTTCCAATGCCCAAACTCCTTAATAAATCAATATCTGAGCTCAATTGCTGGAGCTCAGTTTATTGCAGGCCATCACAAATGCTGTTCCAGCCCTTGAAAGTAAGGGCTGCCTTGCTAACCAGCCTTTAGTAAACCTCCCAGGGCACTCCCAAAATACTCTCAGAAGAGGCAAGGAGATGCAGGACTCCTCCATGGTACAGACCTGAACACAGGCACACTGAGTGCAACCCCCTCCTCCATTCTCGAGACAATGTAATGATGTGCCAATGGCATCCTGGCCTGCATCAAGAACAGTGTAGCCAGCAGGAGCAGGGAAGGTCACACCTTGAGTACTGTGTTCAGTTCTAGGCCCCTCAGTTCAAGAAAGACATTGAGATGCTGGAGCGGGTCCAGAGAAGAGCAACAAGGCTGGGGAAGGGACTTGAGCACAAGTCCTATGAGGAGAGGCTGAGGGAGCTGGGGTTGTTTAGCCTGGAGAAGAGAAGACTCAGGGAGATCTCATCAGTCTCTACAACCACCTGAGAGGAGGTTGTAGCCAGGTGGGGGTCGGTCTCTTCTCCCAGGCAATCATCAGTAGGACAAGAGGGCATGGGCTTAAGCTCTGCCAGGGGAGGTTTAGGTTGGATATTAAGAAAGACGTTCTTTACAGAGAGTGATCAGGCATTGGAATGGCCTGCCCAGAGAGGTGGTGGATTCTCCATCCCTGGAGGTGTTTAAGATGAGGCT